>UESW01001418.1:0-309579 GCA_900491605.1 Calamus simplicifolius | reverse complement strand
GATCTTTCTGATTTAATAATAGTCGTGTGTTCATCTTTGATATAATTTATTTTAAATTACTCTTGTATGTTGATCTAATTTTTAACTCATTCAACACAAAATAATAGATTCTTACCTGTATGTTATCGATGTTATCTCGATTCCAAAGAGGCAAAAGAAGCGATTGGCAAAACGAAGAACCAACTGCCAACAGAAGTGGAGATGGTACAAGGTGATCAATGGAGTTACATAATGGATTCAAATTCTAGTCAACCATATTACCAAGTTCTGCACCATCTCCTTTCCCAGGTAGTGATCAATACGGTAAATTTGTTGCTCATCAAAAAGTTCTCCAAGCTGTGCACTCAGTTCTTCAGCAGAACTCAAGTCCTTTCCGAAAGGCTTCTCAGCAATAATCCGTGTCCAACCATTTTGATTAGCTGGAAAAGTATAATTCATTAATAAGAATTTGCAATTTCTGCAGTAATGACCAACAACATATGGCAGATATGCTAATATGCTACATCGTGGATGCATTTTATCTGTGGGAAATGCAAGCTTTTGGTTTTTTGAGTCAGGACTACTTTAGGTTCATGATAAAAATTCTTATAAATTATTTAGGATAAGGTATTTAATGATTGATCTGATTTTCTTAGGAATTAAGAATTATGGACATTATATAGCATAATTCATTCACAAAAGTTATTGTTATTGGAAGCTGAAAATCATCTCCTCCATTGGAGTGATTCCAATGGTTGTGCTTTCATGGTAATTACGTCAAGGACTGCTAAAGATTTCAGTGATCATCTGCAATGCATTTTCTTTGCTATCTGTAGTAGCAATTTTCTGCAGTGAAAAAAGAATTATTCAAAATGTTCTAAATGATCTAAATTTTATCATAAATATTTATTGCCCCTTAAGAAATTTGAGATCATCATGGTCTGGAAGAACATTCATACTATGAAACTTGCTTGTGGAATAATTCTGGAGGAAGAAAATTCCAAGCAATCAGGCATCATCTCTTTTAAGCAAACAAGAGCTGAATTACCCATTTCCCCGTCTGGATCTAGAAAATTTATTTCATTTTATTTTTGTTCCATATTTATACACCTTGAAAAAATTCAAATTGCTTTGCCACTATGCATCAATTAAATGTGCAAATCATCAAATAGTTCAAGTCTAGAGGATGATGATCAAAATTCAAAAAATGGTGTTGATGATTATGATGATGATGATCAAGTCACATAAGAAGTGAGCAAGCAAATTCCATATTCATCAAAAATCCTTATCCAAGTAACCTTAGCCTTCAGATAGAACTTTATGTACATGTTGAAGGTGCTTTTAGAAGAATCATACTTACAATATCTACAGTAGAAAGTTACTTTAAAGGATCAATGAACAGGTATGTGAAACAATATCCATCAGAGAAGCTTACATTGATTCATGCAAAACTGTCTAATCATTTTGCAGACAGAAGGATAGACAGCAGGAGGCAGTGCAAGATAAAAAAGCCTGCAAGAAATTCCTGGTTGACTGTTTTCTGATGATTCATGTTGGGAAATTTCCTTGTTCAGTAACAGAAAACCATCTTCACAGTCATAAGAACCACTAATATATTTGATCTGCAAAGTTCATGTCCACAATCTTCAACTTATCAAACTTGCAAAAAGTCACAGGTTAACATAAAATGATTAACTCACCAATTGAAAAAATTTAACGAATCTTGTGACTGGAACGATGAATCTCCCTTCCCTTGGCTAAGGAATCTGCACAATCAGCACTTCTATGTGAATCAAATCTCATATTGTATTAATAGGAAAAATGGTGGAGAATGAAGTCGAATCACCACATTAAAATTATGATCTGGCAGCATATCAAATGTAAAGTAAGCCAACCCATATAACTGCAAAAGAAAAGATGAAATTTAATTGGATACAAAAGAATGATTTTGTACCTGTTTACCATGAGACCCAATGGACATCTTTCTTGCATTACATATAGATGGAATATGCCATTGTAAAAAATAAGAAAAAGAAGACATCATTGGAAAGAAATGTTCTCAAGGACTGATGCTGCAGGCTACTGCTAAAGGGAAAAAATAGGACAAGTTGGGGAAGAAAAGGTCCTCATGTGCAAAGTTTCACCTCTAAATAGCAAAAGACATCAATCTATTATTAAAACAAAGGTACCAAAATCCAAAGATGGTAGCCATTTCTCATCATGCTCCAATGTCATCTGAAAAGAAGGATAAGCTTGCATGGAAGAAGGATAAAAAGTAGAAAAGAGATAAATCCACTGAAATATCTGCTAGATACCACTTCTTCTTCTTCTTCTTCTTCTTCTCTATTCTTTAAACATAGCTATAAGTCTAGATTGCTTCTAACTTCTAACTTCTAAGATTCAACTGCACTTTTAGCTTTTCCTAAGTCCTAACAAAAGCTATTTTACAAACTTCTAAGAATAATAATTAATAAAATTTGGTTTTCTCTGAAACTCTATAGGAAGACATCATAATCACTTCAAAGCCCAATTTTGATGACTTCAAAATTTTCTTAAGCCAATCTATCTATACCTATGAAAAGTTTTGATACATTAATCCTAATTAAAATAGATTCAAAAATCCAAAAAAAAAAAGATAGCCGTAAACAAGAAATATCAAACATGGAGCCAGCAGCCAAAGGAATCAAAACTTTATACCAACTTGAACACTAGGATTGACATACCAACAATATAAGATCAAAAATCAGCGCACATAATAGACAATAAATGTACAAAGCAATGAAGAGTCTAGATCTAAGGCTAACCTAAACCCAGAATGCATCAGATGCTTTTGCTGTGTAGATGTCATCCTAGATGTTTGCCCAGACACTTGAACCACCATGAATCTCCAATACTTGATGATGGACTTTAACAAACATCTTCTTTACATCATGTCCATTAGATGATGACTCTAGTTTATCTCATCCATTATTATTGAAGATGCCAGAATTATGTCCCAAGATACTGGTTATTGGAAACACGAAATCACAAGAAAAAATGATTGCAAAACAAAGTTTTTAAATCCAATGATTTATTGCATATCTCAGTTTAATTGAAATCACAATTTTCTCTTTTATTTAACTTCCATGCCAGTTAGGGTTGTTTAAAATTCCATTTCATAGTAAATTAAAAAATTTGTGAACTTTATTGCATAAATAAAGAGATGCAAATGATTTTAACTAACATAATAAGCCTTTTGAGTGCAAAATAGACACATCAAGGCTGTTGATTAACTTAAATGTCTCTATAATGACTAGAGATGTGTACAAGAACAAATTAAGTATCACTTTATATGTTTCGAGGGTTTAAGAAAGGAGACTTCTTGGTACCAACTTCATACCGATACCATATTGGTACAGTGTTGATACACCCAATATGCAAGTTGGTTCAATATCAAGTCTCGATTTAGTATCCATACGTAAGGTTTTCAATCAAGCCGAATAGAGGTGCTCTAATTTTCTATGAAATAGGATGTGTTGTTATCCTGCCCTATCCCAACACTTGGAACAGGGGTGTCTCAAAACATACCATCCTCCAAGATATACCAATTAGGATACTTGGATAATGGCAAGATGGTTCCATCTTGACGCTTAGGATAAGATGAGATGAGTGAGATAGTCCCTTCTTAACACTTAGGATGAGAACCCATCCCAACATCCCACGAGACATCCCGTCCTAAAACCATGCCAGTATGGCATGCCCGATATGGGGTAGCATGCAAGGGTGTGGCATACCATGGAACCTTCTACAATATTTTTTTCCGATAACTTGCTTTTTATACCCATTATTTTCTAATAATCACTGAATGTAGAAGAATTTATATAAAAAAATTCATCTTTATTACTTTAACATTACCTAAACAAATTAGATAGCTAGGTTAAAGCATGAGTAAAATTTCTTGTCATAAACCAGATTTAATAACTTAATTCTATAACTTATAAACTAATATTATATGTTTATAACAATAGAAAGTTTCTCTCTTCTGACATAGATGTAAACATGTATTGGTAAAAAGACATTCTAATCTAATATCTTTCCAACTTAATGCCCAAATGTTTTGTTAAAATCTAAGAAGATGAAAAGAAGAAATCTTACTCATGAACGCGATCTCTAAAATCATCATTTGAAATCTTTGTCCGTGAATATCCAAATATATGAACTTCATTTGGTTGCAGGAATCCCTATAGATATTACAATTACACAAATGAGTCATATTCATATACTATAGGAAAAATTATAACAAGCTTAAATATGGAACATGTTTGAATAACATAGCCCTAAGAAAACTTAGTTGATATGTTTGACGAAACATTATAATCATAATCAACAATAATCCACTAAAAATGCCAATTTTCCTACCAAATGTTCCACAACACTCAAGGACTGAACTATCATGCGCCAATGACATGCTAGCCTGGCCTGAGGTATATGCTGTGCCATGTCATTCCATGCCAGTGCTCGGGAAACACTGGCACCACAACTTGCCAAGAATTGGCATGCAGCCAATGTCACACCAATGTCATGCATCAATAAGTCACTGGCTTGGTATTTATCATATCATGCCAACTAGCACTTAAATCCATGATATTATGACAAGTTCAGCATTTTATATCACATGGCCCACTTTTACTCTACATGACTAATTTGATATGGAAATTTCATATAAGACCTGGTAATAGTAAACAAACCAAAATACCAACGCTGAGAGTATATATTCTTGCTATTTTTCATTACATGATGGAATACAACCGTAATCTTCTTCAGATTAGAAGAATATGGGACTTGGAAAATAAAAGAGCATGCTTGAGTTATCTGTAGTTTCTTGGGTATGTTTTGGCTGTTTCTCGGGTTTAATGTTTTTCCAGCAAAGGAGGATTCCAGCAAGGACATTCATAAGCAACTCTAAATGCTGATCTCACCAATTCACAAACGAACAACATGGAAATTTGTAGCCACTAAACCTTTAACCCATTCTTCCATGACTTGCAAGAAGTAGAAGGGTGTTAACATGATGATAAGTGAACCTATCACTGCAGGATATTTAAAATTTTAATTCAAGAAGTAGAGATTCCACACACTTTATGCAGCAATGATGAATAAGTGGAAGTAATAAGCAAACTAATACTCTCTCCATTTTTGAACCACTGGCTCTCATGAATATAAATCAAGTTAAGGTCACCCCTCCTGATTAATGAACATAAAAATTATTCTCCTAATATGAAGGCAACTTAAGATAAATTTCTCTAGAAATATATTGGGAAAGCAAGGAATAAATTGACCAGATACCACTAAACAACATAGTTGTTTCTAAAGAAAGTTCACTATTTTCCTAGAAAAAAAGAAAATTAAAAAAGGCACAGGATTAAAATTTCATGAACTAGGGCATACTATAGCAAAACTAATTAGGAACCTGATCACAGGATGCGGTCAGTAGGTTGTTCCTGGCTCAGCTGATCTGTCCCAATCTTTATCAATCAGTATCAACTACGAATCGGTATTAAGCAATATAGGCAGGCACCTGCCAGTGCTGCTAAGGACTAGTATGTACAGAGACAAAAGCAGCCCAGCTACGTTTTTTATTTTACTTCTGCTTTCAAACAAGGAGAAGAGAGTGAGGGAAGGAGAAAGACAGTGAGGGAAATTTTGAATTGCTCAGGGCAGGCTGATTCAATAAGGATCTAGCCAATTCCAGGCCTAGAAGAAGTTGAGATCAAGGAAAAATGCTCACCCTCTCTTTTTGCCATACAAAAATGGCCGAAAATCACCAAATTCAAGACAAACCTTGCCAAATCAACTTGACCCAGCATGGAATTATGATATGTTATAGGTTGGCAATCAACATGTGATGCCCTGTTTTTTTCAATGTATTTCTTCCTATATAATTATTATAGTTCCAGGTAAAATAACTATTTTGATTAAAACAAAAGTGATTTCAGGAAAATGATTGTAGCATGTCTGCACTATAAACATGCAAATGTTCTAAATAAAGCTCAAAGTGCATTAATTTTGGGCATGTCCATCATGCAGATAACACAGCAGTATGTTATATATATATATATATGATGATGATGATGAATTAGACATCACTGCCTTAATTCTTGATATTGACACTTCAACAGTCTCTATCTCCAGTTATATATTCTACTGTCTAAAATGAGCTAGCCATGAAATCTAGAAGATCAATTTGCAAGTAGGATGCCTGTCTTGTGGGTCATGCAATATATTCTATGCGACCTGGCAAAAAAATTCTATGAATGTTGAGTTATAAGTCTTAGAAGCCTTGAGTCCTCAGCGCAAGAATCACAAGGACACAAATCCCTTGTCCACATCAATGGGTTGGTCTGCCAGCTAGCAGAGGAGTCCTTGGTGCTTGCACTGGGAAGAAGTCCCAAGTTTCTTGGAAAGAAGGTGCTCCCGTTGTCATTCTCAAATTAACCACCAAGAAGAAAAGCCATGCTCACCCAAATATGTTAAAATAATCTGGGACTCAGACTACCATCAAATGATGCAAGACAGGGTTAAACCTTATCTTATGTCTCCAAAGGGTAAACTTACTTACCAAAATATCCACATATAAAAAAATCATAAATCCAATAGCTTAGAAATTCACTGGTAATTAAAGTGAATCGAAGGATTTTCTTCATGTTAAGTCAAAAGGAAGAATGTTCAATCAAATTGCACAGTTTGCTTTAGAGCTTTTTTCAAGTTTCAATAGAAACAAAAATATTGAAACTTGCTTTTATGCCAACAAGATGCAAATGGCAAAACTGCAAAGTAAAATTATGTCTCTTGCACCTTAGTTGGAGAACATGAATCCCCACCTCCAAGACATCAAAGAAATGTACACTCATTCCCCTATATGCCAGCAGATTTCTATGGTTGATGTGCATTGTTCAGTCTAACAAATATAAAGCACAGGAAAGAGCTTCATAATTGTTTTTGTCTAGATTGAACTTGACCCACTTTCAGCAATCATAATGTGCCTGTAAGATAAATTAGCCAATATATAATGGGCTTTCTGCCCAAGAAAAAGAAAATGTTAGGAAAACAAATTTGATATTGTCCATCATCTGTTTTGCAACAGTTTGCAGTGACATCTGCTACTCATTTCTACGGCACAACACAGTGCAGCACCTATTTGACATAATCTTCTGCCTGTCACAAAAATAACAAACGAGAGAACACCATCCTCCCATAAGCTGTCATTTTATCTGAGTTTTCTGTAAGAATTCCTAAATGCTTTGTTTGTAGGTCTATGACTCTGCCATATTTATTGGCTCAGACGATAGCTAATTATCAGAAAGCATTTTAAATGGCCATTATTTATAGTGATAAAAACTCCCAAGGTGTTATCAAAATAAATCGTGTATAATGAACTCCTGCATGAAATGCCCTTCTAATCATTATAGATAAAAATGTTATTCATATTTTATAAATTCATAGTAACCTAGTTGTAATGTCCAAAAGCTCGAGTAAAAATTAGAAGGTAGCAAATGTACTTGAGTTATAAGCATATAATACTTTCTTTTCCATTCAAAGTGGACTAAATTTGAGTTATGATACTAGTAAGTCAGTTTTATCTGTTTTCCTAACCGTTTGCATTGAAAAGAAGATATTTCATATGTGTTATATATATATTGTGTGTGTGGATATAGATATAGACACACACATTATGTGACTCCAATCAAGACATGAATTTTATTGGGGGAAAAAAAAAACCGTAGTTAGAAAAGCGTACCCGCCGGAAAAGATTGAAGAGTGCTGGAAAAGTCTTCCGCTTGGCAAGATCACCAGAAGCACCGAACACACAATAGAAAGCCTGCCGCTTTCTAGCGATTCACTCTCAAATACGTTTTCTGAGTCACTTCCCAATGATGGGCATGAGCTGCTTGGACCTTTCGACATGATTAAGCGCACAACTATGTGCTCCGTCCTGGCACTGAAATATTGTCTGATCTATGGAAAGAAAAAGTTTCATCACCCTCACAGTGAGGACATGAAAACAAGGTATCCCTTGGCTCTGTTTCCAGAACAGAGTATCCCAAGAAGGTATAAAAATCTATCATTCTTCAAAACAATTCAAGAATACAGGAATTGCAAACATTCGTTCTTTAGATAAAATCCTAACGGATATAACGTTAGATATAAAAAAAATAAATAAATAAATAAATGGAGGATTATACCTTTCGCTGCCTTTGTATCTGCTATTAATTTGACATCATTTCCTTTCTATCCCTCTTACCGACAAGAAGGTAATGACGTGAAGGAAGAAGAGGAAGAAAGTTTTATTATCCGCTCGCATTCTCTCTAACGGTTTGAGAAGAAAAATCGCATCCACAGACATCTGTAACGCGCGACGGTTGGTGGAATCACCGGGTCACTCTCCTTCCTGGATGCCTCCTGTAATTAAGATGGTTGCATATATTAATCACAATCTTTATTTCTTCTGCCGTTTATAACACGGTTTGCAAGCAATGATAGAAGATTAAATGGCTATAAATTTTCGGGCCAATATGTGATAGCTCCATGACTTGCTTCTGGCTCGAATTATCTCAGTTCAATAATCTTGAATCAAGTCGGAAATAATCATGCTTCCGTCTAGATCAGCTTGGCTTTAACTTTGAAGAATAACTTAATTTAAAGTCAAATATAATTAAACTTAATTATGATAATTTAAATAATCTAAAGCCTTAATCATGAATCATATATTTTAAAAAAATGATATATCCCTGAGACACCATTTTTTAGTGAGATAATTATAATGTTTAATATACTTTAATAGTTATCCAAATATATACTGTGACGAAATATAATTGTTGAGAGGTAAAATCGTCAATGCGTTGATAACCGTGTGAAGGGGCTAAGGTCAGCCCCATCCCCAGCCCACTACACTACGCCCATAAAGAACGAGCTAACTACTATGGTCCAGCGGTTTACTCGAGCAACCCATAGCTCGATTTACTCAAGCAATCCATAGCTCGGTTTACTCGAGCAACCCATAGCTCGGCTCCCCCGAATAACCCATAGCTCGGCTCCCCCGAGCAACCCATAGCTCGGCATCCCCGAGTAATCCATGGCTCGATATGCACCTTCACGGAACCTCGTACGAGAGAGCCCAAGTCTGGTGTAACAGAATCCCAACAAAGAATCATATCGAGGAGTGGCCTAGGACCTACGCAATCATCGGATCTCAGGCCATCAGAGAGCTCTCCCAGCCATCGATCCCCCAACGGACAAGATACGGATCCCACCGGCCTCACAACAACCTGATTCGAATCATCTCCGTATCCCAACAACCTTCGAACCTTCCAGAAGGCGCTCAAGATTCAGGTGATTGCCTATAAATATGACACTCCCATATTCTCTCAGGTACGCGCACACAAGTGTATGCTCCTGGATTACTCTCACTCTCACTCTCTCTCTCTCTTTCACTGCTCACCCTTCTCCTTCTCCGCCGTCGGTGCTCCCCACGAGCTCCCGATTGGCCGCCCCTGGAGGGACTCCCCTGAGAGATCCTTCTCCTCATTTCTGTTGATCGTCGATCCCCATTGACTTGAGCGTCGGAGGGTCTTCCACGGAGGGCCACCCCCAACGCCTCTCGCGTGAGGACTTCTGTGCAGGTCCGCCCAGGAGGAAGCCCGATTAGGAGACCGATCGCACCCGAGTCGGAGGAAAGATCCCGGCGGCAACAGATTGGCGCTAAAGAAAGGGGCCTCAAGTCCCATTAAAACTTGAAGAAATGAGACAAGGATCTCGATCTGGAAGAGAACCTCTCCAATGGCTAATCGGAGAAGAGCAACTTCTGAAGCCCAGGACCAGGTCGCCTCCCAGAGATCTGATCCGATGAGTAGCGTGGCACCGCAGCCGCCACCATTGAGACCCCGTTGCCGCTAGCTATCCCGATGACCCAGGATCAGTTCGCCACGCTGGTCCAACAGGTCCAAGCGCCTCGCAACCGCCCCTGCTCCATGCCTCCCTGAGGAGGCCGCAACCCCTTTCTCTCCGACCGCCTCTTCTTCTGGTCCGCATGGAGCCGCGGACCCCCCGCACCGACCCAAGGAGGACAAACCAGTCCCACGAGGTGGCTACAATAGGGATCCTCCCAGATCTCGGCAAGCCTGGTCCCTCTCTCCGGTGTCCTCCCGCCATGATTCGACGCCATCCCCGCGCTCTCCTCGCCCAGCTCCTCCTCTTATATCTGAAGAGGAGATCCGCCGACAACTCTGGGAGATGCGTCAGGAGTTGGACGCCGCCAAGCAGGCTCATCCGCCTCAGCCCAAAACAGAGCAGGGCATCCCTTTCTCCAAAGAGATCATGGAGGAAGTGATTCCCTCCCATGTTAAGCTACCCGCCATCGAGCCCTACCATGGCTCTTCTGATCCGAATGATCATCTCAGTAGCTTCCGGTCAATAATGATGTTCCATGGAGCATCAGACGTGATCTTCTGCCACGCCTTCCCTTCCACCCTCAGAGGATCTGCCCGAACCTGGTTCAACGCCTTGAAACCAGGTTCCGTTGATTCATTCGACGAGCTGAGCCATCTTTTTATTGGCCAGTTCGTCAGTAGCCATCGTCACCAACAAAGATCCGACTCCCTCTCCGAAGTTAAGCTGAGAGAGGGGGAGTCCTTGAGAAATTACCTTGGCCGTTTCAACAAGGCCATGCTGGAGGTGGACCACCTTAATCATGAGGTGGCAATGTCCGCCCTAGCAGGGGGAGTTTTAAAGGAGAGCGACTTCTACCTGGTGATGGAAGTCAGCTACCCCCGAACCTCTCCGATATGATGGCCCTGGCAGACAAATACGCCAGGGTCGAAGAATCACGGAAAGCTGCCCGTGCCGAGCTGGCGAAGAAGGAGCCTAAAGGTTCGGACAAGCACCGACCAATCCGTCAGCCGAGCCCACCTCGTCGCCAAAGGGCTCCCCCACCGCCGCCAAGAAATCGCTCCCGGAGCCCATCCAAGCGATTCGACCGGTACACCCCGCTCACTGTTCTCAGGGCGCAAATTCTCATGGAGATAGAGCGCCAGCTCCCCCGACCAACTCCTCTCCGAGGGAACCCAACTCGGAGGGACCCCACCAAATACTGCCGCTATCACCGGGAGCATGGCCATGACATCGAGGAATGCTGGCAATTGAAGAATGAAATTGAGAGGCTGATCCAGCGGGGCCGACTGAACCAGTTTAGGAGGGCGCCCGAGCCAGGACAAGGGGTGACCGCCAGCTCGAGCTTCAGCAGCCTCCTCCTCCTCCAAATCCACCCGTAATCGGCCACATCAACATGATTGAAGAGGCTGGCGGCTCGAGCTCCAGAAATGATGATGAAGGTTCGACGCCAAAGAAAGCGCGAACGGGTGAGCTCTCCTTCTCCGACGATGACCTCCAGGGGATACAATTCCCACATGACGATGCACTGGTTGTATCTCTCAATTTAAATAACTACGATGTAACTCAGATCCTTGTTGATAGTGGAAGCTCCGTGAATGTTCTGTACCTTGATGTGTTTGCCAAGATGAAATTGCTCATGGAAAACCTCCGAGCCATGGACTCCACCCTTATGGGCTCACCGGCGACGTTATAGTCCCAGAAGGGGTCGTGACACTAATGGTTCGGGCAGGAACCTAGCCCCTTGTGGCCACTGTTCACACGGACTTCCTAGTGACCAAGCTTAGGTCGCCTTACAATGCGATATTCGGGAGACCCGGCCTGATGTCCCTCAAAGACGTTGTCTCCATCCCACACCTATCTATGAAGTTCCTCACCGAGCGGGGAGTTGGTGTTGTTCAGGGAAGCCAAACCATGGCTCGACAGTGCTTTATCACCAGCCTTCAATCCAGAATGCCTGAAGTTGATGGGTTGGACGCTCGGGAGGACTTCGTCGAGCAATGGGGAGAACCAGCCGAGGAATTGGAAGAAGTACAACTGGACGAAGCTGTCCCGACCGAACCATAAAGATTGGGTCGCTGCTAAAAGGCGAATCCCGGCAGGAGCTGATCGACTTTCTCCAAAACAACGCCGATGTCTTCACCTGGTCCGCCTCCGACATGCCAGGAATCAGCCCTGAAGTTCTCATCCACCGCCTTAACGTGGACGAGATGTACCGGCCCGTCAAACAAAGAAGAGGAGCTTTGCCCCAGAACGGCAGAGAGCTATTGAAGAGGAGGTTGATAAACTTATCAAGGAGAACTTTATTCGGGAGGTGAATTACCCAAGTTGGCTGTCAAATATCGTCATGGTGAAAAAGTCGAACGGCAAGTGGCGGATCTGCATCGACTTCACCGACCTCAACAAAGCGTGCCCGAAGGACAGCTTCCCCCTCTCCCGAATTGATCAACTTGTGGATGCCACCTCGAGTCACCAAATGCTGACGTTCATGGATGCCTACTCCGGCTACAACCAGATCTGGATGGCCCCCAAAGATGAGGAAAAGACCGCCTTCATAACCGACCGAGGTACTTACTATTACCGTGTTATGCCTTTCGGTCTTAAAAATGCAGGAGCCACCTACCAAAGGCTGGTCAATAAATCGGCCGGAACATGGAGGTATACGTCGACGACATGCTGGTCAAAAGCAAAGAAGCATCACAGCACATCAAGGATCTCTCGGAGAGCTTGCGACACTCCGCAAATATCAGATGAAGCTCAACCCAACTAAGTGCGCCTTCGGCGTTAACTCTAGGAAGTTCCTCGGCTTCATGGTCTCCCAGCGGGGTATCGAAGCTAACCCCCAGAAGATTCAAGCTCTCCAGTAGATGGCGCCCCCGGCATCTATTAAAGAAGTCCAGCGCCTAACCGGGAGGATAGCGGCCCTTAACCGCTTCGTGGCTCATTCCGCCGAAAGGTGCCTCCCCTTCTTCAAAACTCTCCGGTCGGCTAAGAATTTCCAATGGACTTCCGAGTGTCAAAAATCATTCGAAGATCTCAAGAAGTACCTCGGCTCTCCCCCTCTCCTCAGCAGTCCAAATCCTGGGGAGACATTGTTCCTGTATCTGGCTATCTCGGAAGGTGCTGTTTGCTCGGTGTTGGTCAGAGAAGAAAATAAGGCCCAGAAGCTGATTTATTATGTCAGCAAACTGCTCTGTGACACAGAAACGAGGTATAGTCGGATTGAGAAGATGGTGTTGGCCTTGATCACCTCAGTCTGGAAGTTGCGGCCATACTTCCAGGCACATTCTGTGATGGTCCTAACTGACCAACCCATCAAGGCGGTGGTCCACCGTCCGAAGACATCGGGGTGAATGACTAAATGGGCCGTCGAGCTGAGTGAATACAACATCCGATTCCAACCTCGCCCGGCCATCAAAGCTCAGGTGCTAGCCGACTTCCTCCTCGAGTGTACCATCCCGAAGGATGGCTCCTCCCCCAACTTCCCCAAGAACCCAAAATCTAACGCCCGGTGGCTTCTCCATGTCGATGGGTCGTCCAATGCCCATCGCTCCGATGCCGGCTTGGTCCTCACCAGCCCAGAGGGGATGACTTTTGAATATGGCGTCCGCTTCTCCTTCCCGACCTCCAACAACGAAGCTGAATATGAAGCCCTGTTGGCCGGTCTTCGGATCGCCCGCAGCCTTAAGGTGGAGAAACTGAATGCCTTCACCGACTCCCAGCTGGTGGCAGGTCACGTGCGAGGGGAGTTTGAGGCCCGGGAACCGAACATGATCCGATATCTCCAAGAGGTTCGGAGCCTACTCTCCTATTTCCCTGAATTTGAGATTATTCAGGTTCCTAGATCCGAAAATGCCCATGCCGACCTACTATCTCGGCTGGCTACTGCGGAATCAATGGATGCCGAACGAAAATTCCACCTGGAGATCTTGGAGAGACCTAGTATCGCGGAAGCTGACCGAGTGATACAAGTTGAGGTCGAACCATCCCATCCTGAAGTACCTTAAAGAAGGGTCGCTCCCGACCGATCGGAGAGAAGCTAGAAGGCTAAAGCTGCAAGCTACCCACTATGTGTTGATTGATGATCAGCTCTACAAGCGGTCATTCTCTATGCCATTGCTCAGATGCCTTCGCCCATCTGAAGCCGATTATGCCCTTCGGGAGGTGCACAAGGGGATTTGCGGCAACCATCTGGAGAGCCGATCCTTATGCCACAAGGTGCTGCGTCAAGGTTACTATTGGCCGACCATGCAAAAGGATGCTGACGACCTTGTCCGAGCTTGCAACCCATGCCAAAGACACTCCAGTATTTAGATGCTCCCCTCCGCCAGCCTGGTCCCCATTTCCTCCGCTTGGCCCTTTGCCAAGTGGGAATGGACATTCTTGGCCCATTTCCACTCGCCACGGGGCAGCGGAAATTTTTATTCGTCGCCATCGATTACTTCACCAAATGGGTCGAGGCGGAGGCAATTGCTCAAATAACTGAGGCTCGGGCCAAGGACTTCATGTGGAAATCTATCATCTGCCACTTCAGCCTCCCACACACCATCATCACTGACAACGGCAGACAATTCGACAATCTGAAGTTTCGTCAGTTCTACGAGGAGCACGGGATCCATCACCGCCTTACCTCAGTCGGCATCCACAGGCCAACGGAGCAGCGAAAGTAACCAATCGAACCTTGCTCCAAGGGATCAAAGCTCGGCTCTCCAAGGCCCGAGGCAGGTGGGCAGACGAGTTGCACCATGTCCTATGGGCCTACCGCACTACCCCGAGAGTGCCCACAGGCGAGACCCCATTTCGAATGGCCTTCGGCACAGAGGCCGTCATCCCTATGGAGATAGGACTCCCTTCCTTGCGGGTGGAAAGCTACTCGAAGGAAGCCAGTGACGAGCAGCTCCGCGCCAACCTTGACCTGGTGGAAGAAATCAGAGAAAAAGCTCGGATCAGAATAGCCGCCTACCAGCAAAGAGTGGCCCGTTACCACGCCTCCAGAGTCAAAGGGAAAGCTTTCATGCCTGGCGACCTCATTCTCCGGAAAGCATCTGTCTCCAAACCGCTGGAGCAGGGGAAGCTAGCTCCGAACTGGGAAGGCCCCTACCAAGTGGCAGAGGTCGTCGGACCCAGGACCTACAAGCTGCAAGATCTAAGCAGAAGATCCATCCCTCGGACGTGGAATTCGGACAATCTCTGCAAGTATCATCAGTAGGGTACGCCCTCTACATGCTCATCTTCTTAAATTTTTGTTGGCATATTGTTTCATAATTCATGACATAAATCACCACAAATTATATCACCAAAAACGTGAGGAAAAACAGATGCTGCTTTCCAATCCTCGGCACGACCGAGTTATCTGTTTAAGCAGGAAATCTCCAAACCTCGGCTGGGCCGAGCAACTATTCTCCGAACCTCGGCTGCGCCGAGTACAAATCTCCGAACCTCGGCTGGGCTGAGCAACTATTCTCCGAACCTCGGCTGGGCCGAGCAACTATTCTCCGAACCTCGGCTGGCCCGAGCAACTAATCTCCGAACCTCGGCTGGGCCGAGAAACTATTCTTCGAACCTCGGCTGGGCCGAGCAACTATTCTCCGAACCTCAGCTGGGCCGAGCAACTAATCTCCGAACCTCGGCTGGGCTAAGCAACTAATCTCCGAACCTCGGCTAGGCCGAGCAACAATTCTCCGAACCTCGGCTGTGCCGAGCAACTATTCTCCGAACCTCGGCTGGGCCAAGCAATAAATCTCCGAACCTCGGCTGGGCCAAGCAACTATTCTCTGAACCTCGGCTGAGCCGAGCAACAAATCTCTGAACCTCGACTGGGCCGAGCAACTATTCTCTGAACCTCGACTGGGCCGAGCAACAAATCTCCGAACCTCGGCTGGACTAAGTGATGAATTCTAAAGCCCCAGCCAAAACTGGAGTGCATAAAGCCCCAGCTAAAATTGGAGTGCATAAGTCCTGGCAAAAACTGAAGCACGCAAACCTCGATCGAAACTGAAGGACTTTCGAACAGTCCCCAGAGCTTCGGCCAGTTTGAAAAATGCACGCCGTGCAAAACCGTCAGCGAGCACAAAGTCTGCGCCTTTAGCAAACCCCTAAAGGCCTCGACAGGCCCTACGCGGCTGCCTAAGAACCCCAGACAAAGTTAGAGAATCCCCCTACTGCTAAATCCTCGAGCAATATCCCTGCACCTTATCGCCCAAGCGTCTGTCTCGCTCCACAAACGAGACCACGATTTATCGCGTAAGCCCACGGGACCGCCCAGGTCTCCCTTTGGCTCGAACAAGGACAAACGATTTTCCCTTTTTATGAACCAAATGACGGTCTCAACAGAGAACAAAAGATTGCCAAAAAAAAAGACTTTACTCTTTATTCATTATAGAGAAAAGTACAAAAAGAAAAAGTGAAAAAATGGCCTTCGCAGAGGCCTACTATCTCCCCCCAGGAGCTGCCAGGTCTTCCACACGCCGAGTCAGCTTGGCAACTTGTTGGCAGAGGGATGCTATCACCCCCTCCTGCTGGTCAATGATCCGACGGAGAGCCTCGGCCTCCCTCACAGAAATGGCGAGAAACTCCTCAACCGACTTCTCGAGCTGCTCGTGGCCTGCCAGAGCTGACGCCAGGGTCATGCCATCAACAGTCACGGAGGAACGGCTCCCTTGGGAGCCCCCGCAGCCACTGCTAACTATGCCTGATTCTTTGGACGATTGCCCTTCATCCTGAGAAGCCATACCCGCTCTTAGGAGCTGTCGAGAGGCTAATCGAAAAGATGGTAAACACTGGCATCCCTCTCATCCATATTTATACCTCCTAGGCGAGTATCTCGAGCAGTCGGATCATAAATCCCGACCCATAAGAATCCGCCACATGTCGCCACTTTGGCTGGCGCCCACAGGAAACGAAGAGTCACTCCCCTCCCAAGGAAAATTGGTAAACATTGACGAATTACTCGGGAACCCCCCTCCTTCTCTAGAAACTGGGTTCCTTCTGATCTATCGGGCCCTCACTGAGTAAATGTTCTCGAAACCCCACCGAATTTCCTCAAATCGGCCACCCTTCGAGAAGTGCGAGGAAATGAAGAGGTGCGTCAGCAGCTGACGCAAACTCGCTTCCCTCGGAAACCACCAAAACATAAATGTCGGGCGTCCCCATGCACTACTCGTTTCGCTTTGGCGGTCCCCGCCAAATCTCATAGGAACCAAACATCAGGAGTCTCGGCAACGACCGAGTCATCCCTCCGAGCAATGAAACTCCGAACCTCGGCTGGGCTGAGCAATAAGTCTCTGAACCTCGGCAGGGCCGAGTCATAAATCTTCGAACCTTGGCTGGGCCGAGCAATAGATCTCCGAACCTCGGCAGGGCCGAGCAATAAGTCTCCGAGCTTCGGCCAAAGTCAAGGAATATGTTTTACTACCAAACAATCTCCGAAGTTCCATCTGAATTCGGGCAACTTATAAGCCCCAACCAAGTCGGGTAGCGCAAAACTCTCGGCCAAGAACGAGCAATATCTCCGGAACTTGTCCTGTGCCAAGCAAGATATTATCTGAAAACTCGGACAAGCCAAGCAGCTTCTCAAACACCAAGACGAGGTTAGTGCCTCGCGGTGCTTTGGTAGAGGTAAAGGACCTCCTCTTGCCCAAAAGAGACATACGAGCTCTCTTCGAAGAAACACTCATTTCAAAATCATGCTTACCGCGTAAGTCCGTGCGACCGCCCAGGTCTCCCCTCAAACAGGACAGACGGTCTCCCCTACTGAGAACCGAGCCTCGATTTAGGCAAAAAATAAAGCGGCGAAGTATATTACGACACGGGAGAAACGACTGTCGGCACAAAAGAAATAGAAACTAGGAGAAAGAACAAAACTTTCTTTATTTCATTGCCATCGAAACAAATTACAACCGTGTGAGAGGCATTACAAGTGCATTGAAATACATGAAATAAAAATGAGTACATAGCTCAACCAAGCTGCTCCAAGATAGCTTCGGGTGACAATGATGCTTCGGCATCCGATCCAACGAATCGAGCAAGCCACGGACCAGTCAGCTCAAGCTGATAATGAGCGGACGACTCGGCCCGACTGTGGTGACCAGCTTCGATAATAATGGTATCTCAGCATCCCACCCGAGATATCAGAGAAATCAGAAAGGGTGGACGGGCTTTGCCCCAAACCACCCAACCGCAGGGCCCTTCGACGAGTAGGAAGAAGGCTCACGGACCCTGATACCAGGGCACTCCCCCAAATCTAGTGTGTACCGCTAGCCATTGCCCGAGTCAAAAGGCAATGTACTAGCGGGCGACACACCATCACCCCCTCCTCACATGACAAAAGATTCTCCGGGCGGACGAGCCCAGGAATCTGGACCAGGGGAGGAGGAGAAGTTTACGCAAGTCATTGGGAGCACGCGTACACTTCCCACCCTGCGTCCCCGAGGGTGAACCATAAAGGATACACAAGAAGCGTACATGTGCACTCTCCATGCGATCTCTGTGAACCTCCTGTGCGCTCTCCATACGATCTCCGGAGCTCCTTTCTTGAGGGCAAGCCACCCCCTGGCGGCTCCTTCATCACCCCAGCTGTCCGGAGGACGACGATTACTTGCAGGAGGAAAGCTCGGTCCTCCCGCTCTAAGCCCCAGAGAGACAGGCATTGTGTGTACCTTCACAATTTACAGAAAAAAAACTTTGGGATGGCCCAACACAACCCTCTTTACCCTTTTTATAGGTGGAGACGAACCGGGAACAACTATCAGAACAGAAAGCCTCGAGATTCAAAACGCCAAATCCACGCAACCACGTGGCCTCCTGAAATGAAAACAATGCCCCACGATGCGCGCTAAGCGTGTCGCCCGAGCCATGATGCATGCCAAAAGATTATCTTTGATCTCGGATCATGAGCTTTAAATGCAGAAAACTGTCCACTGATCTTGCAGATACTGATAGATCTGGGGATCGTCCCGCGAAAATGATATCCTCCAATGGCAAATAAGCACTTACACACACACCAAAGCGACCTGCGTTGGAAAAGATCGACACAGCAAAGGTCCGTCGAAAAGTGTCGGGCGACCTTTTGCTGGCTGCAGAGCCATACCATCTACTTCGGTGAAACGAAAATCGACCTGCCTTAGAAAAGACAAAGCACTGACAGTGGTAATAAATAGATGCGAAGGCCAAACCCTCTCTTTACCAAAAAGAATAAGGGGTGACAACGAAAGTTCAACAAACCCCCTGCTCGGGGATAAACTCCCCTCTTTTCACCGAAGGCACGATCACAGTTTGGCCACTGGTAAGGCGGACTCCCCCGGTCCTAGCCAGGGTGCTTCTATAGTTTCTGGCCCCGTCCAGCCGACCTACCGCATCCCTCGGCCCTAGTCGAGCTACTTCATCCCTCGGCCCCAGCCGAGCTACTCCATCCCTCAGCCCCAGCCGAGCCATTTCGTCCCTCGTCCCCAGCCGAGCCATTTCATCCCTTGGCCCTAGCCGAGCTACTTTGTCCCTCGGCCCTAGCTGAGCCATTTCCTCCCTCGGCCCCAGTCGAGCTATTTCGTCCCTCGGCCCTAGCCGAGCTACTTCATTCTTCGGCCCTACCCGAACCATTATGTCATTCAGCTTAAGCCGAATTGAATCATCTCTCAGCCTTCTTTTGTACCAAGCTGTGTTGCCGCTCGACTCTTTCATCGGGGCTATCCCTGTGCTTTGGCCTCGACCAAGATGTTCCTTCAAATTCGAGCCAGAAAACCAAGCGGCACTCACAGTTGGGATAAAAATTTAAGACAAGAAATCATCCAAGAAAGACAAACAAATGAAAACAACTGACCCGTTTATTAATTTCCGGCCAAACTATTAAAGAAAAGAAACAAAAAATGTGGTCCCCAAAGGGTCAAGACTTGGGATCAGACCCGGCGTCTCCTACAACAGCATCAGCAGGAGCGTCGCTTTGCCCCCCCTTCTCGATGGTGTCCCGCCGAGATACCTCGGCAACAACATCGACGCCCAGAACAGCTTTGAGGTCGACATCAGAAATCTCTTCGTATTCATCTTCCTTGGCCCCTGGGGTGCGTGTCTCGAAATACTCGGCTTCCAAGCAAGATAAGTTCAGGTCAGGATAAGCTTGAGCAATCTTAGCCCGCGCCTCCTCCTCGCTGAACCGGAATGCATCGGCGCAGGCCACCCGGCGTTCCTCGGCAAATTCGGTGGATTTTTTGTACTCCTCCACCGCTGAAGAGGCCCACGCGTTCACCTCGGCCAATTGCTTCTCCAATTCGGAGATCCTTCGGTGCCTCGAGGCTGCCTCCTCTCCGAAGGCCGTCAACCACTCCTGAAACTCCTGGCTCATCCTGTTCAACAGTAGACAAAAAGCCAAGTAAAGCGGAAGCCAAAAAACCAAAATGGATTAAACAAATAGCGCCCTACTTGCTCGTCCCGCCGGGCTAGTTCACCGTCCAGTACTTGGACCCTATTGAGAGCCCTAGACTTAGCCGATTGATTTTGGCGAAGGCTCTCTTTGAGTTCGTCCACCCGGGACTGGGTGTCTCCAATTTCTTGACGGGCGTAGTCGAGCTCGTCAGAAAGTCGGGCAGCTCGTTCGTCCGACCACTTTAGCCGATCCTGTGTCGGTGAGCTCTTTATTCAGACAGGTGAGGTGGTCCTGCTGCCGCCGACACTTATGCTCTTCCTCCTCGAGCCTCTTGCTCCAGTTGCCCTTATCTTCAGCATGGCTGGCTTTCAACTGGTCCCACCTCTTATCAAAAAACTGCTGCATGGAACTGACCTTGCTCTCGTGCTCTGCCTTGATCTGAGATAGCTCTAGACTAAGCTTCTCGGACTGCTCGTGAAAGCCTTGAAGCTCGTTGACCTGCGTTGCGAGTCGAGAGGCCCTTTCGCTCTCAACTGCAAGAACCCTGCGAGCCTCCTCGAGCTCCCTTTGGAGGACCGCCATGGCTCGGGAGAGTTTAGCTGTAGAATCCACCCTCTCCTTAAGGTGATCAACCTCTTGGCGGGCTCGAGCCCAAGCTCCAACGATCAGATGCAAGCACCATTTTAGCGCCCTCATGATCAGGGCATTCTGCAAAAAGGATGGCACATATAAGGAACACAGTCGAACTAACTGACTAAAAACCTACTTCGGTGCGACGACTTACCCGAGACGCATAATCCGTAGCAATCCTCGTGAGAGCAAGATCGTCAATCTCGGGGAGAAGGAAAGCCTCATTCGGCACCCCGGTGTACCTAAAGGCCATCTCGATAAGGTCCTCCAGATAATTCCCTCCTGTCGAGGAACTCTGTCCCCCTTGGAACGTAGACCGCATCAAAGTGGAGAACATGGCGCTCACCGCCGGATCGTGTGAGTGGAAATCTGCTCTCAGGGAGCCAACTTAGGAACCCGCAGCCCATGAGGCCCTCGGTTTGCCAGCCTCCTCCACTAGAGCCCTCATTTTAGAGGCCTCGGGCATTTTGGCTCCGGCAAGGGGAGCCCCGGCCCAAACGTCCCCTTCGCTTGATGGCTCCCCTCCTTCTCCTTCTTCCTCCTCGTCTGCTTCCACCTCCTCAAACATTCCCCTACCCCCAACAGACTCATCTGGAACTTCGGCTTCCCCCGGGTTCTCCTGTGCCTCGGCAGAAGGCCCTTCACCAGAAAACACCCCGTGAGGTTCGATCGCTGGTTCGACGGTTTGGCCACCCCTTCGTCGCCCGCTAGCTCTCCCACCAGCAGCATAGGCCGAACCTCGGCATCTGTAACTACTTCTCCCACCTCGACCAAAGCGGAGGCCGCTCCCACCTCCGCCTGCAACCTCTCCGAGCCACCGGCCCCCAATGAGGGAGACCGAGCCACCCCGACCACGGGGGTCTCCAAGTGAACCGACGTTGTTCCCTCACCATCGTCGGACAAAACAACAACAGGTGGGGAGGAAACTTTAGCAGCCTCCTCCAAAACCCCTGCTGTATCATGGTCCTTGCCTCCTGATGGACCCTCCTCCGACGCCGAAAGATCATGCGCCATCAAAACTTTGATACTTTCGGCCCACGGTGACGAGGAGCGCCGATCATCACCATCTCTCCTGATCCCCCTAGGACGGGAGCCGAAAGGGCGAGACCTCTTCTCGGCCCTATGCTTGCTGCTAGAGCCGGATCTCTTGTGGCGCTTGCCCAGCTCCTCCCTTATCTGATCTACGAATGCCAACCTTTTAGCTGTAGGGGTAATAAGATTCGCCCGTTAGTTTGCACAAAAATCAAAGATGGAATCACAGTAAGCTATTGGCTACAAAGCGATACTCACCGCGAGGATCTACAGGGCTCAATCCGGCCGCGAAGAGAGCGTCCTCCAATAGAAGGGCACTGGCTGGAAGCACTCGACTGCCGCGTAACATGATCAAATCTCTTTCTCCTGCTCGGTTAACTTTGGGTGCGCTTCTGGATCCTTTACGTATTGTCCCCACACCCGAGGGAAATCCGAGCCAATATTCTCCTTGACTATAAAGAATCGCGACTTCCATTCCTTTATCGATGATGGGTTATCTGAAATCATCTTGAAGGACCTCTGGAGACCGATGTAAGGCCACTCTGAGGCCCTCCCGGAGACCAGATTGTAGCACACCCTAAATATCGGAAGGGTCGTGGTCACCCCGACACGGCTGCACAACAAGATGAATCCGATAAGGTTGCGCCAGCTATTGGGAGCCACCATGGTGAAGCATATATTGTAGAACCTCATCACCTCCCGCACCAGCGGATGAAGAGGAAACCGGAGACCTACCCTCAAACTTTCCTCATAGTAGAACGCCTCATCCCCTAATCTGGATATCACCCTATCCTCAGCCGTCAGGAGCAACAAGGTAACATCCTGGGGAATCTTGTACATGCGACGTATCCATTCCAGATCCACCAAGGTCACCTCCGAAGCCTGATCACTCGGACTCACCATGTCTTCGATCGCAAGAGATGCTAAGCAAGATCGCTGAGAAAACGGAGAGACGAAGTTCTCTAAGGGAAAGCGAAAGAGCACTACAAATAGGGATGGCGCCGCCACGACTCCGTTTTTCCCAAGGGAAACCGCCTCAGGATGAAGATGAGGCGTCTCAACCAAGACATCCGGAACTGCCACTACAGGCACAATGAAAATTGAGATCTCCTACGTTGTGTTTCCCCAACTGTTGCCTTCGCTCCTAAGGAACGATGGATCCACCTCGAGAAGGCAAGATGGCCACGCAGCATTAATTAGGGCATCATTGCGTGGGCTATCAAATACATGTCCCCCATGTTCGGATTGCGTCACCTAAGTCTATACTCCCTACGTCCGAACCTACGCTTCAAACTAGGGAGTGGGGGCATGTGTTGAGGGGTAAAATAGCCAATGCGTTGATAACCGTGCGAAGGGGCTAAGGTCAGCCCCATCCCTCCGCCCGCTACACTACGCCCATAAAGAACGAGCTAACTAGTATGGTACAGCGGGTCGAGCAACCTATAGCTCGGTTTACTCGAGCAATCCATAGCTCGGTTTACTCGAGTAACCCATAGCTCGGTTTACTCGAGAAATCCATAGCTCGGCTCCCCCGAGCAACCCATAGCTCGGCTTACTCGAGCAATCCATAACTCGGCTTCCCCGAGTAATCCATAGCTCGGCTTCCCTGGGCAACCCATAGCTCGGCACCCCCGAGCAATCCATGGCTCGACATGCACCTCCGCGGAACCTGGCACAGGAGAGCCCAAGTCTAGTGTAACAGAATCCCAAACAAAGAATCATATCGAGGAGTGGCCTAGGACCTACGCAGTCATCGGATCTCATGCCATCAGAGAGCTCTCCCAGTCGTCGATCCCCCAACGGACAAGATATAGATCCCACCGGCCTCACAATAACCTGATTCGAATCATCTTTGTATCCCAACAACCTTCGAACCTTCCAGAAGGCGTTTAAGATCAGGTGATTGCCTATAAATATGACACTCCCAGATTCTCTCAGGTACGCGCACACGAGCCCCCGCATACAGCCCCTGGATTACTCTCACTCTCACTCTCTCTCTCTTTCACTGCTCACCCTTCTCCTTCTCCGTCGTCGGCGTTCCCCATGAGCTCCCAATTGGCCGCCCCTGGAGGGATCCCCTGAGAGATCATTCTCCTCATTTCTGTTGATCGTCGATCCCCACTGACTTGAGCGTCGGAGGGTCTTCCGCGGAGGGCCACCCCTAATGCCTCTTGCGTGAGGACTTCTGTGCATATCCATCCAGGAGGAAGCCCGATCAGGAGACCGATCACGCCTAAGTCGGAGGACAGATCCCGGCGGCAACAATAATCATTATGATTGAATCAAATTTTTGCCGAATTTCAATAAAATTAATTTTATGCTTGGCAAAACCAAGCTAGAGGTTTAACTTTATTGATTTTGACTCGAGTTTAATTAAACTTATGTTCAACCTGAGTAGAGCTAAGATTGCTTAAATCAATCAATAGTCCTTAATAACATCACTAACAAATGCACATGCTATGACAAGCATCTAGGGTTGAAACATGGGTTAATCACAATATATGTGATATTCATTGTTATTATGTTTGAAATTATATCTTTCAATTGAATTTTGATATTATAAATTAAATACTTCAAATAAAACAAGTGTACTAAGAAAATTAATTCATGACTTTGAAAGTACAGTAAATATCAAACATAATTATGTCTATTATAAATGATTCTATTGCAAAGGATAGCTCGTTTTTATGTAAATTTTATTAATAATTGAGTCTTAATTTATTTTAAAATTATTTATTTATTTTTTGGGCTAATATGATTATCTAATTTTAAAATTATTTATTTATTTTGAGCATATATGATCATCTAATTTTAGTAAGATATTGGAATAAATTAACTCAAATATAAGAGGATGACTTTAGCTATGTTCATGTGAAATTATTTAAGTTTCAAACAATAAAATATTTTATGGTACTAATTTAAATTTAAAAATTTTGTTGAAAATAATTTATTACAAATATATATCATTTTTCTTAATTATTATTATTAATTAACTTAAATTTATATTATATACAATTCATAAAATATTGTTTTTGATATTAATATGAAATATTTGAATAAAAACATAAGAGGGCATTTCTAAAAACTTCAATATATTATAAGATTATTGTTATTTTAACTATGAACAAATATTTTTTATAAATAAATTTTTTATACTACATTTTCAATGTCATGCATAATTTTTCATTTTATTTCTTGACCAAACTCATATGATTATATATGAAGAGATAAGAAAATTAATTGATAAATGATGAAATATATATTTGCAACTTACATTATGCAAGTTATAACTAAAAGAGAAAATAAAATTACACATGGATTTTTTTTTTAAGTTGTTTGTTGTTGTTGTTGTTATAATAAGTGTAGGTAAAAGATTGAGACACCAACAACAAATACCTCCTCTTTAATCTTACATCAATTGTTTTTTAATTTTAATTTAAGCATGATACCTCTCATTACTATGCTTGGCATCCATCAATAATTTACCAGAGGTAGTAATGTTAGTTGTACTATTTTGAAATTATGAATAAATTATAAGTTCTATTAACGCACACGGTCACTTCATTACAATTGTTTTCTTATATATCTATACACTTTATGGATAAATAAATTTTTAACCATGTTTGATAGGATTTGAAAATATATGCTTGGGTCAAGAAGATCATAGATCGACAAACATTTTGTAGTATACATACAAATTTATATAAGTGCAGACTATCTTTGTACAACAAGTAATTCTCGCTAGATCAAACTCAACAACCTATCCAAGATAAGGTTTGTATCCATTTCCACCCTACTTATTAATTATCATTAACTACTATTTTTGAAATTCATACCAACACCTTGATCGATCAATATACTTACATTAATATAGCTATTAATATTTCAACTGAGATTTGAATAATATCCAGCATATTATAGCTTTTTGCTTATTTTTATTGGTATTATTTATTATTATTATTATTATTATTACTACTACTATACTCATGGCTTTTTTTATTTTCTTAATATTCTATGATCAGAATTTAATATATTTGTTTCCATTTTCTCAATATGTTATGATCAAAATTTGAACATATCCAATCACATTTTACCATTCCAAATATGTCATAACCATATCATAAACATATTCTTTTCCATTTTTCTATTCCAATAATGGTGATCTCAATATTTTATGATAAAAATTTGAGCATATTTACTTTCACTTTTTCAATGTGTCATGATCAGAATCTAAATATATCCTATTGCATTTTGCCATTCCAAACATGTCATGACCAGAATTTGAATACATCCATTTGCATTTTGTCATTCCAAATATGTTATAATCAGAATTTTAATATAGTTGTTTGTATTTTGCCATTTTGATTGATACTAAGGTAAATTAATGGTCATACTGTACATGATGCATCTTAAGTGAAAATTTAACCAAACAACTTTACACATATAATCTTCAACTTTACACAAACCCATATGTAGCCTCTAGACAATTTTAATAACCTTAATATATCATCTACAATTAATGGACAATCTTTAGAATCTTGGAATCTTGAACTGAAGTAGTCCACAAGAGTACAATTCCTAGAGTGAAGAGAGGGATAGAGTTGCCGGCATTAGTTTTGTATTTGTTGTTAATTTAAGTTATTCATGGGGCTTTAAAAATTATATCCTACTAAATGGAATTTAAACTGTATGGTTGAATCGTTTGTTTTTAAATTTTTTTAATTAATTCGTAAATTTGAGACTTGACTCCATCAAATGGTTGGTACAAGTTGTAGGGACATTTATTTACATAATATATACACTTATACATCATAAATAGATGTCTATCTATACAATATAAGTACTTATACAACACCATCATAAATGAAAATCTATGTACACATACCTATACATTACGAATGATATGTTTCATCTATAGTAATCATCATGACTATTGAAAGTAATACATCAGAAAGAACAAAAAATTAAGAGCAAACGATTTCAAAACTGATAATTTTTTTTTTCAAATTAGATCTAAAATGAAATCACTTCAGTAATCGTTCAACAACTGTAGAGCAACATATGGCAAGACCTATAGCTAAACGCTGAAACATTTTTTTTCCAAGGGAACAAGACTGGGAGAATTGGCTTGACTGCTGCAATGTTACCCATAAAACCAAAGAGGGTTAATAAACAAGCAGCAGCATTTGATGTTGGAAAAAGTTTTTAAAATAAAATATAAAAAAGGTCCCCATGCGAGCGTTAACGTGAGCAAAATGCTCGCTGCCAGCGAGCGTTTAGCGAACGCTTGTGTTTGAGCGTTCTTCCGCAAATGCTCAAGCGTTGAACGTTCCAAAAGGAACATTACAAATGCCAAACAGCCATATATATATATATATATATATATATAGGAAGAAGAAAAAAGATAAAAAGAAGGATTTAAATCTAAAAAAAATTATTTTATTGTTTTGGAGATCCTACTATTGCAAGAGCTTGAGTTTTGTGTCTTAATAAGCTACTGGTGAAAGGTTTATTTAGTTTTTGTATTGTTATATTTATATTATATTTTTGGGCATATGAAGGTTTTATTGGGTTTGCATCTCCACACGATCGTGCTCGTGATAGAAGAATCGGATCGAGCTGGATCGTTGTACCTTGGGGACAAATCGCCTATAACCCGCACGAGGGAGCAAAAACTTGTCTTTAGAGCAGTGTCTAACACGCCTCGAGCTACAAGATTTTTTTTTATATTTCATTTATTTTTTGAATTAAATTTTTAGTTTAATTTTTTAGCATTTTCTAGAAAGAATTTTTTACAAAAACAAAACAATTTTCTAACATTTGAATCCAAAGAGGGTTAAAAGACAAGAATCAGCATTTTATAATCAGCCCCCTCCTCCAGGGTTTGTCAAAATCAACTTTGACGGAAGTGTCCGTGGGCGATTAGCTGGCTCCGCCTTTGTCATTCGTGGGCCGGAGGGAGTCTTGTTGGCGGCCGGTGGCTTTGGTAGTCTGGACTACTTGGTCCCTATGTCTGAGCTATATGCAGCTTGAGCGGGCATCTCCTTCGCAGTCAGGACTCTGCATGTTTATAATCTCATTATTGAGGGCGACTCTATGACTGTTATTCGGTGGTTGCGGAGGGATAGTGACTCCCAACCCGCGACCAACCCTCTTCTGCAGGATATCCGGGCTATTCTGAGTGAGCTCCAGGGGGTTCAGATCCGGCAAATCTATTGCGAGGCTAACTCGGCGGCCGATTGGGTGGCTTCGAGTGTAGCTCACCATTCAGGGTTTTGGAGTTGGAGGCAGGGTGATCACTGCCCTTTTGTCTTACAGCAATTAGTGTATTCTGACTTTTATGGGCTGACTCATACTCGTGTTATATGATCGCCCGCTTGTACAAAAAAAAAAAAAAAAAAAAAAAAAAAAAGACAAGAATCAGCATTTTAATTGCATAATCATGCCTCATTCTATCATTGTGAGCTTCCACCTAACAAAAGCTGAAAGACTAGAGTTTAAAACACAGCCAAGTCTCAAAAATGCCAAAACAAACCTGTGACAGTTAAAATTCAAAAAGAAATTAAAAAAATAAATAAATGTTATAATTGTGTCTCATTGTCCTAACACCTAACTTTCCTCCTTAACTTCTTGCTAGAAGCTTTGGGCTGCTTGGAACTTGTTACATCTTAACATTTGCCTTTCATGAATGAGCCAGCATTGCCTTGGCCTGATTTTGAATTAGGAACACTACCTGAGGAACCAGTGGTATATGCTATAACAGTGGCATCATGTTTCTCCTTAACAACTGCTCCTTGAAAACCCCTTGCTTGAGCTCTCATATCCCCCCTCTTGGGCCTATACTTGATCTCTTTTGGACAACCTTTATTGCTTGAGCTTAAGCTTCAACCAATAACTAAAGTAGTCTTGAAACTTAGAAAAAACATCTACAGACTACTTTAGTTATTCCTGATATCTCTTTTGGATCCTCCACTTTCCTCAAGTACATCTACAGACTACTTTAGTTATTTGCATTCCTCCATCATTGGATTGCAAAGTCAAGCACTACAGCAGCATCTCAAAAATCCTTAATGGTGGCAATGGTGGTAGGCATGTGTTGGATATCTCTCTATGATCAGCAAACAATTTGAGCTCGAGTAAGAAGAACTGGTTTAGATTTCTCAGCGAAATTCAGAAAATTCACCAGGATCTCTTCAACTTTTGGAATCTTTTTCTTTCATGAGCACTGGAGCTTGGAGCAGAGCAAGTGTTAAGTGAAAATTTTAGATGACAATGCATTTAGGATTTCTTGATATATATTGAAACAAAAATTGTCAGTGGGAGACAAAATTAAGAAAATTGGTAATTAAGTGAAAATTTTCTAAAGCAGACTTTTGGAATTGTCAAACATATTTAAAATTATAGGATTTCATATATAAATGCCACGCATTAAAGATATAGCACCCATGTACAACAATGTGCATGAAGGAACTAAAACTTTTTCCATCCAACTTATGCAAGTGTGTGTTGATGGGGCAATAAAAGAAAATGATACGCTCCAAAATACAAATATCCAAACATGTTGACAAAAAAGTCTCCACCAAATAGAAGCACCTTCACAATCCAAGCCTTCTCTCATCATCATGGGGTTATCTAAGTTGAAAAAGCCCCTTGAAGGACTTGAATAGATTTCTACAATCAGCTATTAACCTAAAGCTAAACTTTGAGACTTGAGGAAAGTGGAGGATCCATCAATAGACCTCAAAATACTACTTTAGTTATTGGTTGAAGCTTAAGCTCATACAAGCAAAGAGCATCCTAGAGTTTAAATTTGTTCTAAGGCATAAGAAAAGATAACAAGGTTTATCGTTTTGAACTATATTTATCTTTGAAACATAAAATTTTTATAAGACAATACAGAGGCAAACAGAATAATAGATAATTATACTAGATAAACATATTAGTTAAATTTGGAAGAAGGTAAGAGGATTGTCAATTTTTAAAGAATATAATCTTCCTCTACTAGGAGTGGAAAATGTTTCTCATGCAGCGATGACAAATTAATGCTAAAATTCCAACCTTAAATACATGTAGCACATAGCAGGTTGAAATGACTTTATCTCATCTATGCTGCAGTTCACATGTATAAACTTTATGCATATATTCAAAACACTAATTCAAATACAACCTATTAAAGGTCAAGTCCATGACCATTTAATTTGTCTTGGTAGGATTGAAAGGGATTAGATATTAGTATAATAGAAGATAGGTAGTGTTGCTGCTGAAATCCGTCCTCCGAATCGGGCGCGAAGGGGCTTCGAGATGGGCTTCCTCCTGGACGGACCTGCAAGACAGTCCTCACGCGAGAAAGCGTTGGGGGTGGCCCTCTGTGGAAGACCCTTCGGCGCTCAAGTCAGTGGAGATCAACAGTCGACAGAAATGAGGAGAAGGCTCTCGCCGGAGAGTTTTCTCCAAGGGCTCCAAGCGGAGCGGCAATGGCAGAAGCAAAGGCAGAGAGAGGGAGAGAGAGAGAGTGAGCCAGTGCGCAAGGGGAGACCGCGTACCTCAGGGGGTCTGGAGCTGTGGTATTTATAGAGGATCACCTGGTTGTTAGGGGGCGTCATGGGTCCGAAGGCTGTTGAGATTCGAATTCAGACTGTTATAAGATCGGTAGGATTCGTATCCGGTTAGTTAGAGGATCGACGGCTGGGAGAGCTTGTTAATGTCTCGGGATTTGGTGGGAGCATAGGCCCCAGGGCCCTAGGCCACTTTCAGATATGATTTCTATTTTGAATCTTAAGGATTAAGCTTTTCCACGCCGAATTCCGCAGAGGGGGTTGATATCGCTCGGACTAGGCCGAGCTATAGGGACAGCTTGGCGGGTGAGGCCAAGAAGCGAGATAGCTCGGCTAGGGCCGAGAAACAAGATAGGTCGGCTGGAGGAGTTGGAAGGCGATAGTCGATGGCTCGGCTGGGGCCGAGAAATAAGATAGGTCGGCTGGAGGAGCCGGAAGGCGATAGTCGATAGCTCGGCTGGGGCTGAGAAATAAGATAGGTCGGATGGAGGAGCCGGAAGATGAGGTCCGCACCTCGAGAATCCCTGGCTCGGTGAGGGGCTAGGGCATTCCGATCTACCGAGGCTGACTTGTCCCTAGCGAATGTCGCACAGCGAGCAGAAGTCGGGGCTAACCTTAACCACAAGGTCGAGATTGGCGCTAGAGGAAGGGCTTCAAGTCCCATTAAAACTTGAAGAAAGGAGATAAGAATCTCGATCTAGAAGAGAACCTCTCCAATGGCTAATCAAAAGAGCAACTTCTGAAGCCCAGGACCAGGTCGCCTCCCAGAGACCTAATCCGATGAGTAGCGTGACGTCGTAGCCACCACCAGTTGAGACCCCGTCGCCGCCAGCTATCCCAGTGACCCAGGACCAGTTCGCCACATTGGTCCAGCAGGTCCAAGCCCTGACCTATCTAGTTCAGGAGTGCCTTGCAGCTGCTCATGCTCCACGCCTCCCTGAGGAGGCCGTAGCCCCTTTTTCTCTGGCCACCTCTTCTTCAGGTCCGCATGAAGCCGCGGACCCCCCACACCAACCCAAAGAGGCCAGACCAGTCCCGTAAGGGGGCTGCGACAGGGATCTTCCCAGATCTCGATGGGCCCGATCCCTCTCTCCGAAGTCCTTCCGCCATGATTCGACGCCATCTCCGCGCTCTCCTCGCCTGGCCCCTCCTCTTATATCTGAAGAGGAGATCCACGGATAGCTCTGGGAGATGCGTCAGGAGCTGGACGCCGCCAAGCAGGCTCATCCGCCTCAGCCTAAGGCAGAGCAGGGTATCCCCTTCTCCAAGGAGATTATGGAGGAAGTGATTCCCTTCCATGTTAAGCTGCCCGTCATCAAGCCCTACCACGGCTCCTTCGATCCCGATGATCACCTCAGCAGCTTTCGGTCGATCATGATGTTCCATGGGGCATCAGATGTGATCCTGTGCTGCGCCTTTCCCTCCACTCTTAGAGGGTTCGCTCAAACCTGGTTCAACGCTCTGAAACCGGGTTCTGTTGATTCGTTTGACGAGCTGAGTCGTCTTTTTATCGGCCAGCTCGTTAGCAGCCGCCGTCACCGACGAAGATCCGACTCCCTCTCTGAAGTTAAGCAGAGAGAGGGGGAGTCCTTGAGAAATTACCTTGGCCGCTTCAATAAGGCCATGCTGGAGGTGGACCACCTTAATCATGAGGTGGCTATATCACCCTAGCGGGTGGAGTTTTGAAGGAGAGCGACTTCTACCTGGCGATGAAGGTCAGTTACCCTCCGAACCTCTCCGATATGATGGCTCTGGCGGACAAATATGCCAGAGTCAAAGAATCACGGAGGGCTGCCCATGCCGAGCTGGCAAAGAAGAAAGAATTCAAGGGTCCAGACAGGTATCGACCTACCCGCCAACCAAGCCCACCTCGTCGCCAAAGAGCTCCCCTATCGCCATCAAGAAATCGCTCTTGAAGCCCGCCTAGGCGGTTTGATCGATACACCTCGCTCACTGTTCCTAGGGCACGGATCCTTATGGAGATAGAGCGCCAGCTCCCCCGACCAGCTCCTCTCCGAGGGAACCCAACCCGGAGAGACCCCACCAAGTACTGCCGCTATCACTGGGAGCATGGCCACGATACCGAGGAATGCTGGTAGTTGAAGAACGAAATTGAGAGGCTAATCCAGCGGGGCTGACTGAACCAATTCAGGAGGGCGCCCAAACCAGGACAAGGGGGTGATCGCCAGTCCGAGCTTCAACAGCCTCCTCCTCCTCCAAATCCACCCGTGATCGGCCATATCAATGTAATTGAAGAAGCCGGTGGTTCATCGAACTTCAAGAATGATGAAGAAGGTTCGGCGCCGAAGAAAGCACAAATGGGTGAGCTCTCCTTCTCTGACGATGATCTCCGGGGGATACAATTCCCGTATGACGATGCGTTAGTTGTATCTCTCAATTTAAATAACTATGATGTAAGTCGGATTCTTGTTGATAGTGGAAGTTTCGTAAATGTTCTGTACCTCGATGTGTTCACCAAGATGAAATTGCTCATGGAAAATCTCCGAGCCGTGAACTCCACCTTGATGGGGTTCACCGACGACGTTATTGTCCCAGAAGGGGTCGTAACTTTGACGGTTCGGGCAGGAATATGGCCCCTTGTGGCCACTGTTCACACAGACTTCCTGGTGATCAAGCTTTGGTTACCCTACAATGCGATATTTGGAAGGCCCGGCCTGATGTCCCTCAGAGCCTTCATCTCCATTCCGCACCTGTCTATGAAGTTCCCCATCGGACGGGGAGTCGGTGTTGTCCAAGGAAGCCAAACTATGGCTCGGCAATGTTTTGTCACTAGCCTTCAGTCCAGGATGCCTGAGGTTGATGGGCTGGACGCTTGGGAGGACTTCGCCAAGCAACGAGGAGAACCAGCCGAAGAACTGGAGGAAGTACCGTTGGACGAAGCCCGGCCCAACCGAACTATAAAGATCGGGTCGCTACTGAAAGGCGAGTCCCAGCAGAGACTGGTCGACTTTCTCCGAAGAAACGCCGATGTCTTCGTCTGGTCAGCCTCCGACATGCCAGGAATCAACCCTGATGTTCTCGTTCATCGCCTCAACGTGGACGAGATGTACCGACCTGTCAGACAGAAGAAAAGAAGCTTCGTCCTAGAGCGACAGAAAGCTATCGAAGAGGAGATCGACAAGCTTCTCAAGGCGAACTTCATTCGGAAGGTGAATTACCCAAGTTGGCTATCGAATGTTATCATGGTAAAGAAGTCGAACGGCAAGTGGCGGATCTACATCGACTTCACCAACCTCAACAAAGCGTGCCCGAAGGATAGTTTTCCTCTCCCCCGAATTGACCAGCTTGTAGATGCCACCTCGGGCCATCAGATGCTGACATTCATGGACGCCTATTCGGGCTACAACCAAATCCGGATGGCCCCTGAAGACGAAGAGAAGACCGCCTTCATAACCGACCGAGGTACTTACTGCTACCGTTATGCCCTTCGGTCTTAAAAATGCAGGTGCCACCTACCAAAGGCTGGTCAACAAAGTTTTCAAAGAGCAAATCGGCCGGAACATTGAGGTATATGTCGACGACATGCTGGTCAAGAGCAAAAAAGCTTCACAGCACATTGAGGATCTCTCGGAAAGCTTTGCAACGCTCCACAAATATCGGATGAAGCTCAACCCGAATAAGTGTGCCTTCGGCGTTAATTCTGGGAAGTTCCTCGGCTTTATAGTTTCCCAACGGGGTATCGAAGCTAACCCCAGAAGATCCAGGCTCTTCAGCAGATGGCGCCCCCAACATCTATCAAAGAAGTCCAGCGCCTGACTGGAAGAATAGCAGCCCTCAATCGCTTCGTAGCTCGGTCTGCCGAAAGATGCCTCCCTTTCTTCAAAACTCTTCGGTCGGCTAAGAGTTTCAATGGTCTTCCGAGTGTCAGAAATCATTCGAAGACCTCAAAAAGTACCTCGGCTCTCCCCCTCTCCTTAGCAGTCCGAATCCTAGAGAAACATTATTCCTGTATCTGGCGGTCTCAGAAGGCACCATTGGCTCGGTGTTGGTCAAAGAAGAAAATAAGACCCATAAGCCAATTATTATGTCAGCAAACTGCTCCGAGACGCGGAAACGAGATATACTCGGATTGAGAAGATGGTGTTGGCTTTGATAACCTCGTCCGAAAGTTGCGCCCATACTTCGAAGCACATTCTGTAGCAGTCCTGACCGATCAGCCCATCAAGGTGGTAGGCCATCGTTCGGAGACATCGGGAAGGATGACCAAATGGGCCGTTGAGCTAAGTGAACACGACATTCGGTTTCAACATCGTCCGGCCATCAAAGCTCAGGTGCCGGCTGATTTCTTGCTCGAATGCACTATCCTGAAGGACGGCTCCACTCCCAACTCCCCCGAGCGTCCAAAATCTAACGCCCGGTGGCTCCTCCATGTCGACGGGTCGTTCAACGCCATTGCTCTAGTGCCGGCCTAATCCTCACCAGCCCGGAGGGGGCAACTTTCGAATATGGTGTCCGCTTCTCCTTCCTAGCCTCCAATAACGAGGCCGAGTATGAAGCTCTTCTCGCCGGGCTCCAAATCGCCCGCAACCTTAAGGTGGAGAAGCTGAATGCCTTCACCGACTCTTAGTTGGTGGCTGGTCACGTGCGGGGCGAGTTTGAGGCCTGGAAGTCGAACATCGTTCGATATCTCCAAGAGGTTCGAAGCCTACTCTCCCATTTCCCTGAATTTGAAATCATTCAAATTCCGAGATCCGAAAATGCCCGTGCCGACCTATTATCTCGACTAGCAACTGCGGAATCGGTGGATGACGAGCGAAAATTTCATCTGGAGATTTTGGAGAGGCCCAGTATTGCGGAAGCTGACCGAGTGATGCAAGTAGAGGCCGAACCATCATGGTTCGACCCCATCCTGAAGTATCTTAAAGAAGGATCGCTCCCGGCCGATTGAAGAGAAGCTAGAAAGCTAAAGCTGCAAGCCACTCACTATGTGCTGATTGACGACTAGCTCTACAAGCGGTTATCTCTATGCCGTTGCTCAGATGCCTTCGCCCATCTGAAGCTGATTATGTCGTTCAGGAGGTACACGAAGGAATTTGCGGCAACCATTTGGGGAGCCGGTCTTTATGCCACAAGGTGCTGCGTCAAGGTTACTATTGGCCCACCATGCAAAAGGATGCTGATGACCTTGTCCGAACCTGTGACCCATGCCAAAGACACTCCAGTATTCAGAGGCTCCCCTCCGCCAGCCTGGTCCCCATTTCCTCTGCTTGGCCCTTTGCCAAGTGGGGAATGGACATTCTCGGCCCGTTTCCACTTGCCACGGGACAACGAAAGTTTTTATTCGTTGCCATCGACTACTTCACAAATAGGTCGAGGTGGAAGCAGTCACTCAGATAACTGAGTCTCGGGCCAAGGACTTCGTGTGGAGATCCATCATCTGCCGCTTCGGCCTCCCACACACCATCATTACTGACAACGGCAAACAGTCGACGATCCAAAGTTTCGTCAGTTCTGCGAGGAGCATGGGATCCATCACCACCTTACCTCGCTCGGGCATCCGCAAGCTAACGGAGCAGCCGAGGTAACTAACCGAACTTTGCTTCAAGGGATCAAAGCTTGGCTCTCTAGAGCCCGAGGCAGATGGGCAGACAAGTTGCACCATGTCCTATGGGCCTACCGCACCACCCCGAGAGGGCCCACGGGCGAGACCCCATTTCGAATGGCCTTCGACAAAGGCAGTCATCCCTGTGGAGATAGGACTCCCTTCCCTGTGGGTGGAAAGCTACTCAGAAGAAGCCAGTGATGAGCAGCTCCGCACCAACCTCGACCTAGTAGAGGAGATCAGAGAAAAAGCACGGATCAGAATAGCTGCCTACCAGTAAAGAGTGGCCTGTTACCACGCCTCCAGGGTCAAAAGGAAAGCTTTCTCGCCTGGCGACCTAGTTCTCCAGAAAACATCTGTCTCCAAACCGCTAGAGCAAGGAAAGCTAGCTCCGAACTGGAAAGGCCCCTACCAAGTAAGGAAGTCATCGGACTCGGCACCTACAAACTACAAGATCTAAGCGGGAGATTCGTCCCTCGGACATGGAATTTGGACAACCTCGGCAAGTATCATCAGTAGGGTACGCCTTCTACAGGCCCACCTTCTTAATTTTTGTCAGCATATTGCTTTCATAATTCTTGACATGATCACTATGATTATATCACCAAAAATCGTAAAGGAAATAGATGCTGCTTACCAATCCTCGGCATGATCGAGTTATCTATTTGAGTAGAAAATCTCCGAACCCTCGGCTGGGCCGAGCAATATCTCTGAACCTTAGATGGGCCGAGCGATAAATCTCCGAACCTCGGCTGGGCCGAGCGCAATGAATCTCCAAACCTCGGCTGGGCCGAGCGACGAATCTCCGAACCTCGGCTGGGCCGAGCGACGAATCTCCGAACCTCGGCTGGGCCGAGCGATAATCTTCGAACCTCGGCTGGACCGAGCGATAAATCTCCGAACCTCAACTGGGCCGAGCGATAAATCTTCGAACCTCGGCTGGGCCGAGCAACGAATCTCTGAACCTCGGCTAGACCGAGCAACGAATCTCCGAACCTCGGCTGGGCCGAGCAACAAATCTCCGAACCTCGGCTGGGCCGAGCAATAATCTCTGAACCTCGGCTAGGCCGAGCAATAAATCTCCGAACCTCGGCTAGGTCGAGCAATAATCTCCGAACCTCGACTGGGCCGAGCGATAAATCTCCAAACCTTGGCTGGGCCGAGCGATAATCTCCTGTTGACCCAATTGATGATTTTGATGATTAACAAAACTATTTGAGTATAATTTTTGAAGGCTCTGATGATTTTGATTTAGTGTTTCAGCCTATAAGACTATTGAAAGATCAAAATCAAGTGTTACAATGTGTTCTGGATCGAATCTAATGTCTAGGTAAGAATTGCAGACATTAGAGTCGACTCCGAGAATCACAGAGCCGACTCTGGAACTGGCACGGTTATTAGAGTCGACTCCGAGACTGTGAGAGTCGACTCTCACAGACGGAGCAGAAAGTCGATTTTTCTGGCTCCAACCTAGAGTCGACTCCGGGTAAGTTAGAGTCGACTCCAGAAAAGCATCTTGTCGACCCCAGAAAAGCTAGAGACGACTCCAAGAATATCATTTTAAAACGCCTCGAGCTAGAACCGACTCCAGAAAAGTTAAAGTCGACTCCAACCCACCTAGAACGAAAAACGAAGTTTCCAGATTAGCTCTAACGGTAACTTTTCTATTTTTACTCATTTCTAACGGATATATTTTGATAGAAGGTATACTCCAACGGATAGTTTTATTCCAAAAGAGGTGTAAAAGAAATCTATAAAAAGGGGGAGTCTATTGTTCAAAAAAAAAAAAAAAGGAGAAGAAAAGGGAGAAGAGAAGGGAGAAAAACGAAAAATCTGAGATAGACAAATCCCATTTCAAAAAATCGGAGAGCTTGAATCTTGAAAGGAAAACCTTCTAGCTCAAATCCACTCCACTCCAAAAGCCTCAAGAGGAATCCAAAGCGTTCAAAATCAAAGTCTTGGCGGATTTCCCAACTTGAAGAAAGGAGACTCATTTCTTGCTTTTCAACTCTTCTCAACCGCTTCAACTGTGAAGAATCGGAGCTGAGGCTTGATTCAATCCAGCAAGGAGAAGAAGAAAAGAAGAAAGGAGAAAAGAAGAAAAGGAGAAAAGCTCAAAGCCAACCAATCTTCAAATCAGGCTTTTCTAAACCTTGTTATTAATTTGTATATTTGCTCATTGAGGAGCTTTGTATTCACACACAATACTTATCTTATTTTTGCCTAGTTCAATCTGGGGGATTGAACTAGAGGAGGTAGTTTTACCTCGGGTTAAGCTTGTTTAAGCTTGGGTTAGTTGTGAGCCCGTGAAAAACAACGTGTAGGGTTTTGTGCTGGTAAGCCCGAGTAAAACCAGCTGGGTTCGTTGTGCACCCGGTAAAACAACAAGTTTGAGTTGTGAGCTTGGAAAACAACTCGGCTGTAATCTAGAGAGATTATAGTGTGGACCCAAGTGAATCTTGGGAGTGGACGTAGGTGTTGAATACACCGAACCACTATAAAATCTTTGGTGTTTGCAATGTCTCATTGTCTCTTTATCTATCTCTATCTTACTCACTGCACTTTATAGTTATCTTGCATTTGCCTCAATAATCTCAAACAAACTATTTTAAAAAGGGCTAATTTTTAAAGAACCCAATTCACCCCCCCCCCCCCTCTTGGGTTGCCATCTGGGCCAACATCTCCGAACCTCGGCTGGGCCAAGCAATAATCTCCGAACCTCGGCTGGGCCGAGCAACAAACCTCTGAATCTCGGCTGGTCCGAGCAACAATCTCGAACCTCGACTGGGCCGAGCAATGAATTCTGAAGCCCCGGCCAAAATCGGAGTGCATAAGCCCCGGCCAAAACTGGAGTGCATAAGCCCCGGCAAAAAACCGAAGCGCGCAAACCCCGAACGAAACTGAAGGATTTTCGAACAATCCCCAAGCTTCGACCAGTTCGAACAATATACGTCGCGCAATATCATCAGCGGGTACATATTCCGCACCTTTGGTGATCTCTAAAGGCCTCGACAGGCCCTACACAACCGCCTAAGAGCCCCGAACAAATTTGGGGAACGTCTCCTACTACTAAATCCTTGGGCCAACCGAGCGGTATTCCTGCGCCTTAGTCACACCTAATGTTCGAATCCTCGGCCGAGCGAGCAAAGTCTCCGTGCTTTAACCACGACCTAAAGCCTCGATCAAGCCGAGCGACTTCTTACATACTCCAAGATAACGGGAACATCTCCTGGTACTTCGATAGAGGTGAAAGACCTCCCTCTACCCAACAATAAAGACGTACGAGCTGTCTCTTTTCGAAGAAACACCTGTCTCGTTCTACAAACAAGACCATATTTTACCGCATGAGTCCACGGGACCGCCAGGTCTCCTTTTGGCTCGAACAGGGACAAACGGCCCCCCCTTTTTATGAGGACCGAACGTCAATCTTAGCAAGAAACAAAAGTTGCCAAAAAGAACCTCCCTTTCTGTTCATTATAAAGAAAAAGACAAGGAGAAAAAGAAAAGTAAAAATAGCATTCACAGAGACTTACTGTCTCCCCCAGGAGCTGCCGGGTCGTCCCTACGCCGAGTCAGCTCGGTGACTTGCTGCCGGAGGGACGCTATCACTCCCTCCTGCCGGTCAATAACCCGGCGAAGAGCCTTGGCCTCCCTCGTCGAGACGGCAAGAAACTCCTCGACCATCTTTTGGAATTGCTCATGGCCCACTAAAGCTGACGCTAAGGCCATCCCATCGACGGTCACAGAAAAGCGACTTCCCCGGGGGTCCTTGCGGCCGCTGCTGCTGCCGCTCGGCTCTTCAGTCGATTGCCCTTCACCGTGGGATCCCATACCTGCTCTCAGGAGCTATCAAAAGACTAACTGAGAGGATGACAAACACTGGCATCCCCTCATCCATATTTATATCGCCCTGGCGAGTATTTCGATCAGTCGAGTCATTAATCCCGACCCAGGGAATTTGCCACGCGCCGTCGCTTTGGCCGGCGCCTGCGGGAAGCGAAGAGTTGCACCCCCTCTCGAGGAGGATCGATAAGCATCGACGACACGCCCGGAAATTCCCCTCCTTCTCTAGGGACTAGGCTCCCCCCCAGTTTGCCGACCCTCGTGAAATAAATGTTCTTGAAAATCCACCAGACTCCCTTGGATTGGGCATCCTCGGAAAGGTGCGAAGAAATAAAGTGCGCCAGCAATCAACATTAACTCGCCTCGCCCGAGAGCGACCGAGTCATAACTCCGAACACCCCCATGCATCGCTCGTTTACATCAGAATCTATATTCACCACAAGAACCAAACATAATGTCATCATTCTCGGCAACGACCGAGGTATCTGCATCGAATCTCCGTGCCTCGGCTGGGCCGAGCTACGAGTCAAAATAGCATGTTGCGGCCGGTCCAAACGGTCTCCAAGACTTAGCTCAGATTCGGGTAGCTCACAAGCCCCGGCCGAACTAAGCATTCTTTAAAACTTAGCTCTGATTCGGGTAGCTCACAAGCCCGGCCGAACTAAGCGTTCTTTAAAACTTAGCTCAGATTCGGGTAGCTCACAAGCCCCGACCGAACTAAGCATTCTTTAAAACTTAGCTCGGGTTCGAGTAGCTCACAAGCCCCGGCCGGACTGAGCGATATCTCTGTATCTTGGCCTCAGCAAGGACTAAGCCACGATAGCACCGTCGAAATATGCTGCAGCATAAAAAGCGCATTATAGGAGTAACAACTCTCTAACGCAAAAAAAAGCAAAGGCCAAAGAAAGAAGGAATGAAAAATTTCTTTATTTCCTCATCAAAAGAAAAGTTACAACCTCCTGAGAGGAGTTACAAGTGCACCAAAGCACAGGAAATAAAAACCAATGCATAGTTTGGCCGAACTGCTCCAAGCCGGCTTCGGTTAATAATGACATTTCGGCGTCTGGCCCAAGAAATCAAACAAACCACGAACCAGTCAGCTTGCCCTGATAAGTGGCAAGGCCGACCTTCCACGGTCCCTCCAGATGAACTAAAAGATCCAAAAGGAGGCACGACCCGTGGATGCTGATTCTGAGGAACCAGGCAAACTAACCAGCTCCCCTCAGGTGGGATGCTGGGCTGCAGGCCACTGCCCGATTGGGAGCGCTAGGGGACCATCAGCCCCACGTTGCTCCCAGCTTCTCATTCCCGTGGCAAAGATTCCCCTCAGAGAAGAGATGAGAATCCAGACTGATGGAGAAGGAAGGCTCCGTGCGTGCTACGGGGGTCTCGATGCACTTTCTACCCCGCACCCCCCTAGCGAGCCACAAAGGACACACAGGAAGCGCATATGTGCGCTCTCCGTGTGATATATGCGGCCCTTCTGTGCGCTCTCCATATGATCTCCGAAACTCATCCCCTGAGGATGAGCCACTCTTCAGCGGCTCCTTCATCACCCCAACTGTCCGGAGGATGACGACTTGCAAAAGGTAAGCTCGGTCCTCCCACTCTAAGCCCCAGAGAGACAGGCATCATGAAAACCTTCACAATTCACAGGGAAGAAAACTCGGGGATGGCCCAACATGGCCCCTCTTTCCCCTTTTTATAGGCGAAGGTGAATCGGGAGCGGCTATCAGAGCAGAAAGCCCCGAGATTCAAAACGCCTAACCCATGCCACCATGTGGCCTCCCGGGATGAAAACAGCGCCCCTCATTGCGTACCAAGTGCGTCGTCCGAACCATGACGCACACCAAAAGATTTTCTCTGATCCCGGATCATGAGTTTTAAATGCAGAAAATTGCCCGCCGATCTTGCAGATACGGGCAGACCTGGGAGATCGTCCAACGAAAACGACATCGTCTAATGGCGAATAAGTGCTTGCGTCATACGCCAGAACAACCCGCATTGGAAAAGATCAACCTAATAAAAGCCCCTGGAAAACACTGAGGCAACTTTTTGCTGGCTACAGAGCCGTATTATCTACTTCGGCGAAAAGAAAGTCGACTTGCCTTGGAAAAGACAAGGCACTGATAGGGTAATAAAGTGGCGCAGAGGCCAAGTACTCCTCGATAATGACCTCTCAATATCCTCTGCTCTGGCCCTGCTGCCTGTGGGACCTAGGCACGGACCTAAGCACCGCCCTATGCTCCCCTCTAAGACCAAAGCTGTTTCTATACTTCAAAACAAACCGAAATATCTATTTTCAATCCAACATGACTGAATGTTATCCCGCGCCCCGATCCGGGCAAGGACGGCTAAAAACCATCAAAGGGATAGATCGCTTATAAGACTTGCACGATGAAAGCAAGCATCTCAAAACAGCGGCAAAAACAAAAGCTACATAAACTGTTCTTTCCATTCATCATAAAGGGGCAACGAAAAGAAAGAAAATATATCAACCCTCACAGGGGCTTATCATCCTCTCCCGGAGCCGCTGAGCCTTCCCCTCGCTCCACTGCCGGGTCGCACACCTGTTGCTAGAGGTACGCCACACGTTTTTCTAACCGATCGTTGACCGCGCGGAGGTGCATGATCTCCCTAGTAGAGGCAATCATGTATTGCTCAGTCGCCCGTTGGAGTCGCTCATGACTTGCAAACAATGAGGCAAGGACTTTCCCATCGATGACCGCCTTGGTGCGACCCCTCCGGGTCCCCCAACGAGCGTTGACACCGTCGATTGGTGCTCCGGCCGACCTTCCTCCATCCTTGGGAGCCATCCTGCTATCACAAGCTCGGATAGACCAACGAAGATCGACGGAGGAAATGGTTAATGATGGCCTACCACCTATTGGTATTTAAACCACTCCAGGCGAGAGCCCTAGTCGCCTGAACCACCGGCTCCAATGCCACTCACATAAAGCCTTGCCATGCGTTGTCGCTTCAGTGGCTGCTCACAGGAAGCGGGGAATTCAGCAAACCCCCCCTCACGGAACCGAACTTCCATTTTTTCGTCGAAGGCGCATCCACGATTTCGCCCTTGATAGGACGAATTACCTCAGTCCTGGCCAGGATGCTTCTGTGATTCCTGGTCCTGTCCAGTCGACCTATCGTATTTCTCGGCCCTAGCCGTGCTATTTCGTCCCTCGGCCCTAGCCGAGCCATTTCATCCCTCGGCCCTAGCCAAGCCATTTCGTCCCTCGACCCTAGCTGAGTTATTTCATCTCTCGCCCCCAACCGAGCCATTGCGCCACTCGTCCTAAGCCGAGCTAGATCATCTCTCAGCCCCTTTTTACCGAGCTGTGTTATATCTCGGCCCCTTCGTCGGGGCTATCTCTATGCCTTGGCCTCGACCAAGATGTTCCCTCAAATCCGAGCTAAAGCCAACCAAGCGGCGCGAATAAGCCACAAGTTGCTTGCGGTCGGGATAAAACTTGAGACAAGGGATCATCCGAGAAAGGCAATCAAATAGAGACGGAAGGCTCATTCGTTGAAAACTTTAAACCGAGTTACACGTCAGAAAAACAAAAGCACGAAAACAGCTCTCAAGGGTCAGGAGCTGGATCAGTCCCAGTAGAACCCTCAACTATGCTCGTAGAGGCATGGCTCAACTCCACCGTCTCGAATGTCTTCGCCTCCTTGGCAACAGGCTGCAAGTGTCCCCAAGAGCTGCAGCCTCACTGGGACCCAGGGTAGTATCAAGGTCGGCGTCCGAAACATCAATGTACTCATCTTCTTCTTCATCCCCGAAGGCGTTGGCGTCAGGAGTCTCGACATTCAAGAAAGAGAGGTCCCATTCCAGATGCTCCTTAGATATCTTACTTCGAATGTCCTCCACTCCGAGCTGGAAAGCGTCAACGCAAGTTGCATCTTGTTCGCCCTTGAGCATAGCGAGCCGCATTTCGGTTTCAGCCACTTGGCCCCATAATGAGTCGACCTGCCCCTCAGCTCCAGTGACTTGACTCTGCAGCAGGACGATATGTTCCTCGGTCTCACTGACCCGCCTCTCGAGCTCTGAGCTCCTCCATCGGCTGGATTCTAGTTCCCATTGCAAGGCTCGCATCTGATCTTGATTCTCTAGCCCCACCCTTTTCATCTGTAAAAACAGAGTCAGCTAATGACACGATGAGCCAATAAAGAAAGTTAAGAAAGGGGGGCGGTACCGTCAAGGTTGTCAATTTCGTTTCGGATTATGTTTCGGTTTAGCCTATGAAACGAAATATTTCGGTATCGGATCGTTTCGGTGCTTCGTTTTGGAATATATATATATATATATATATATATATATATATATATATATATATATATATATATATATATATATATATATATATATATAATAAATTTATTTATAATTCATATTCTTTATAAATAATAATAACAACATAAAAATAAAAGTTTAAGTTTTTAAGAATTTGAAATATATGTATATATAATGAAAAATTTATTCATAATTCATATTCTTCATAAATAATAATAACAATATAAAAATAAAGAGTTTGAGTTTTTAAGAGATGCGATCATGGGGATAGGGTAACTAGAATTTTTTTTTATTATATATATTTTTTAAAATGGGGATAGGGTAACTAGGATATTTTTTGATTTATATATATATATATATATATATATATATATATATATTTAAATAGTTCTGAAAGGTTTAATAATTCATAAATTGGTCTCCAAAATATATTTTACCGAAACAGCCGAAACATACCGAAACGGCTGAAAACGGCCGAAAATGGCCGAAATATACCGAAACGCACCGAAACGGCCGAAAAATTTTCCGAAACGAAACGCAGAACTTATCTTTTCGGATAAGCTACCGAAATGAAACGTCTCGACCAAAATGGCCGAAACGAAATGAAATTGACAACTTTGGGTATCGTACCTCCTCCTCCTGCTGAGCTAGCTTCTTGGTCAACTCCTTGGCCTCGTCAATGGCCCTCAATTTATCAGTTCTAACCAGCTCGATCCTGCTCTTGAGATCATTAATCCTCGATTGCCTATCATCAACTTCTCCCCGGCCTTGGGAGAGATCGCTGCTAAGCTGGGTTATCTTCCCCTGATGCCACTTGATATTGTCATCCCTGTCAGCAATATCATGATTACGCCGCCGTAGCTTCTCCTCCACTTCGCCAAGCATTCTGCTCAAGCAATTTCTTTCTTCGGCGGCCTCTCTCCTCTGCCTGCCTAGATTTTTGCTGAATTGTTTCTTAACAGCTTCCATTTCTTTGGAATGCTTGGATTTAACCCGTGACAGCTCCAAGCATGCGTCGTCGCACCTCGCTAGGAGCCCCTGTAACTCCTCTACTTTATGCTTCTGCTTGGACGCGTCATCTAGGGCGGCCTGATACAATACCCTTATTCTCGCCCAACTCTCATTGCTGGCGGCCAGAAGTTGTTCAAATGTGTCAGTCGCCTCCGCTCGCGATCGAAGCTCGGTGCTGACTCTCCTGGCCTGGACACCGGCTCCCGTCACCAAGCTTAGGCGCCAGCATAGCGCCCGGGAGATCAAAGCATTCTACAGAACAAAAACAAGTGAGAAAATATGGTCAAGTTAGCTGGAAAGCACCCACTGCTCTGAAATGACAACTCACCCGGGAGGCGTAGGCCCTAGCCAACTTCATGAGGGTGGGATTGTCGACATCGGGGAGAAGGTGGATGTCCTCCGCCACATTCTGCTGGCCAAATGCGGCATCAACCAATTCCAGATCCACGAATTTATCCGCCGAAGGATCCGCACCCGGATACAATGCCGACATCATCAAAGCAGAAAATGCCTCCTCAATGGCCGTGTCTGAGCTACTGGGCTGACCATCCCCGCTCGAAGGGCCGATCCAGGCAATTTCCGACAAAGGAGCCTTCAACTTCCCGACCTCCTCCGACAGAATTCTGGCCTGGCTTTCCTCGGATAACTCGGCCAACCCAAGCGCCAGTCTTCCCAAAACTTTGGGGGAGAAGTTTCGACTGCAAGGTTCTTGCCTTGCCCTACCCCCTCCTCCGGTTTTCCTCCCTCGGTCATAGACACCTGCGTCTCCTCCGCAGGCTTCATCGAAACCTCCATCTGCCCCCCTTCTTGAGTCTCCGCTACGGTCGCCCTAACGTCACCGCCCCTAGACTCTTCCGCGGGGGGGCCCTCCAATAGGAAGCTCACCTTGAGCCTCGCCGATTGTAGCTGTTCCCTCCTGTCCTCCTGCCAAGGCCAGAGATATCTCCTCGCTCGGGGATGGGCCCTCAGAAACGACGACCTCCGCCGAATCGGCCATTGGCTCATCCTTCAAAGGAGGGGCGTCCTGACAAGCCAATGGAGTCTCATTCGAACTGTCTGATATCTCCACCACTTGGGGACAGAGGATCTCGGCAGTCCTCTCTAAATCCTCCCTTGCTTTCGATGCTTCTGCCGGGACTGCTCCAGCATCCGGCGAGTACCTTTCGGAAAGACGAACCTTCTTCTCGGATTTACTTTTCTCCCCGCCACTACTCTCCACTGGGCGCTTGCCCGTCTTTCTCTTTATGCGGCCTGATAATTCAGACCTCTTGGTTGCGGAAGCGAGGAGCAAACGATGAGACCGAGATACGTTCGCTCAAATAAAACCAGTAGAAAAGAGAAGGAGGGCCTACCATGCGGATCGAGAGGGCTAAGCCCGGCGGCGAAAAGAGCCTCCTCCGACAGTAAGTCGTTGGCCGAGAACGCCTTGCCATTGCGGAGGACTTCCAAATCCTTTTCCTCCTGCTTAGATAGAATCGGATGTGTTTCCACATCCCGAACAAAGTTTCCCCATCCCCGAGGAAAGTCGGAACCAATGTTTCCTTCAACGATGATGAATCGGTTCTTCTATCCCTTTATGGAGGACGATTTGTCCACAATCGTCTTGAAGGACCTCCGAGGTCCGATATAAGGCCACTCCGATTTCCTCCCGGGTATCAAGTGGAAACATGCACGAAAAAGGGGAAGAGCAGCTGTAACCTGGATTTGGTTGCACATCGAAATAAATCCGATGATGCTCCGCCAGCTGTTGGGAGCCACCTTCATTGGGCAAATGTTGTAAAACATCATGATCTCCTTTACCAGGGGATGGAGAGGAAACTGGAGGCCCGCCTTCAAACTATCTTCGTAAAGAAAGACTCTGTACTCCAAATCTTACGAAACCCTATGCTCGGGTTTCGGTAATTACAGAACAACATCCGGGGGAATGCCATACTTCTGGCGAATTTTCCCCAAATCCTCGGCGGCAATCTCCGAAACTATGTCGTCAAGGCTCATCATTCTGCTGGCCGAGGGAGACACCAAACGAAACTATATAGGAAACAGAGAACGAAATTCTCCAAAAGGGGAACGAAGGAGCACTGCAAACAAAAACTGGGCTATTTCAGCTTTGCTTCCCCTCGAAGGAAGCCGCTTCAAGAGAAGATAAGGCGTCTCGCCCGACGCGTCCGGAACCGCCTCAATAAACGCCGTAAAAATCGGGATCCGCTACGTGGCGGTCCCCCAACCATCGCCCCAAAGGAGCCTTACCCATGAAGGCACGGCGGTCGTGCGGCATTAAATAGGGCATCATTGCGTGGACTGTCCAATCCAGATCCCTTCCATTCAAATTGTGCCACCTGGATTTATACTCCCTATGCTCGAACCTACGCTTCAAACTAGGGAGTGGGGGGCATGTGTTGAGGGGTAAAATCGTTGTGTCAAAAATCGCATATGCGGCTAAGGTTAGCCCCGACTTCTGCTCGCTGTGCGACATTCGCCATGGACAAGTCAGCCTCGGTAGATCGGAACACCCTAGGCCCTCATCGAGCCAGGGATTCTCGAGGTGCAGACCTCATCTTCCGGCTCGTCCAGCCGACCTATCTTATTTCTCGGCCCCAGCCGAGCTATCGACTATCTCCTTTCGGCTCTTCCAGCCGACCTATCTTATTTCTCGGCCCCAGCCGAGTTATCGACTATCGCCTTCCGACTCCTCCAGCTGACCTATCTTGTTTCTCGGCCCTAGCCGAGCTATCTCGCTTCTTGACCTCGCCCGCTAAGCTGTCCCTATAGCTCGGCCCAGTCCGAGCGATATCAACCCCCTCTGCGGAATTCGGCGCGGGAAAGCTTAAATCCTTAAGATTCAAAACAGGAATCATATCTGAAAGTGGCCTAGGGCCCTGGGGCCTATGCTCCCACCAAATCCTGAGACATTAACAAGCTCTCCCAGCCGTCGATCCTCTAACTAACCGGATACGAATCCTACCGGTCTTATAACAGACTGGATTTGAATCTCAGCAGCTTTTGGACCCACGACGCCTCCTAACAACCAGGTGATCCTCTATAAATACCACAGCTCCAGACCTCCTGAGGTATGCGGTCTCCCCTTGTGCACTGGCTTACTCTCTCTCTCTCTCCCTCTCTCTGCCTTTGCTTCTGCCATTGCCGCTCCGCTCGGAGCCCTTGGAGGAAACTCTCCGACGAGAGCCTTCTCCTCATTTCTATCGACTGTTGATCTCCACTGACTTGAGCATCGAAGGGTCTTTCGGAGAGGGCCACCCCCAATGCCTTCTCGTGTGAGGACTGTCTTGCAGGTCTGCCCAGGAGGAAGCCCGTCTCGAAGCCCCTTCGCGCCCGATTCGGAGGACGGATTTCAGCAGCAACAGATAGATAGATAGCAAATAAAAGATAAATAAAGAGTAATAATTATTCATCTTGGTGATATTTTTGTTTTTTTGATGGCAATATTATTATTGAGTAGTTGATGGTTTGCAAGGAGTAGTCTTGGAGTAAAAATTAGATATGTGGTATTATTATGGTGCATCTACTCTTTATTATGTTTCGAGTCACAACAATTTCTAAATAGAATCTTTGTATTACCCCATTACATATATAATAAGATAGAGTTTTTTCACTTTTGCTTCATCATATACTATCATATTTAATTGCTTTTAATGTTGAGAAAAATAGAGTATTCCCTTCTTGCAAAATTCTTTGAATTTCTTGAGAAGGCTAAGCGACGTTCCTTAGAACTTGGATTTAAAGATCAAATATCAAGAACTTGAAGTGAATTTCATTATATACATACATACATATATACATATACATATACATATATATACACACACATACATACATACATACAAGCCTTTTATACCATATGAATGCGGTGTGTGTCCTTCTATCTTAATTATGATCATACGAGATTGTACTACGTATTCTTCTTCCTTGATTATGGTTACATGAGATTATGCTCAGCCTTCTTCCTTAATTATAATCATATAAGATTATATCTAATGCTATGCAGTAACCCATGTGCATATATATGGACACGTAACTAGTTTACTAACCTAATCTTTATACAAATAATTTAATTCTCATATTTTATTATTGAATATTATTCACATCCTCTTTTTTTTTTTTTTTTTTTTTTTTTTTTATGACATAGGGCATGATTCCTTAACATGGATTGCAAGTTTTATTGCTCTCAATTTGGAGGTGGTAACTAATGTACTACTTCTATTTTGATTTGATAGTGAGATAATTGGGTCGATTGCAAAACTATACACGATGGGAGTTATATGATAAAAAAGAAAATGATGGAAGTTTAGGTTAATAAGAGGACAAATGAAAGAATAATATTGATAGATTCCTCAATCTTCCTTTCCACTAAGGACCACCAATATTGTAAAAGTGGACTAAGCTTTTGGTCACACATCTCCGATCACATTTCAAATTGATAGTGGAACTTTGATTACATTTCCAAATTACTAAATATTTTTCAAGATATTTAATGAATATAGATGCTACTTTATAAAGAGTAAAGTATACAAAAAAATTATCTATAAATTATACAATTTTTACTTTATATATTATACAAATAGCCCAATAGTAAGATCATTTTTACTTTTATATATTATATAAATTTTGCCTCACGTCACACGATGGGCTAACTAATTACTAGCAACAAATTACCATCCTTACCCTTGTATAAATTATTATTTTATTATTGTTACTTTCTATTAGATGCTAGTTAATATGATGGAAGTAAGAGTAATGATAGAGTGATAGTAACAGTAACAATAATAGTAATGATGATAGTTATGATAATAGAGTATTCAAAAATATTTTATGAAAACTAGATAATGCATGATTTCTAAAAAAAAATAAATATAAAATTACCTGCCAAACAACTTTTAAGCTTCACCTTCATGACTTTAAAAACAAGAATATAAAAGTACATTCTCTCTTTGACTCTCTCTCATCTTCCAAATACTTAGACCACTCTCCTCCCTTGCACTATCATTAGCAAAATAGCGTTCATATATTATATTAAACAAGATAATAGTTGACCTAAATTCTTGATTTTCACAAAAGCCTTACCAATATAATATAATTTATAAAAACTATAATCAAAGCTATTGTTATCAAGCCATGAATTGTATCTCATTCAATATGGCAAGGATATGAAGCCATGAGCTAATCTTGTTAAAAGAAACAAATGGAAGAGTTAGATATAGTTCTTTAAATGTGCTAAAATAATCAATAAAGTATAATATATTTGAATATGTATATTAATGTGAAGTATCTTACAATAAATCAAAGTGATTGGAATTAACAATGAACACTCCAAAAAATTAGTGTTTGTATGTTGACTATAATATATGATCTCTATTCTTAGTTAAATACATCATAGTAACAATGTATATATTGAATCAACTAGTATGAAGCATAATTAAAGCTTGTATCTCCTTGTAAAAAATAGTAAGTTAATGAAAATCACTCTTGAGCACATATATACTGGGATGCATTTTTCTTTTATTCTCACATATAGGCATCAAGGTTTGTGTAGACGATGAAATTAGGAAAAAGAATGAAAAATTTTTATTCCTTTAATTAATGAAATATATATATTGCATGACATGCTTTAATTATGATAGCAGCTAAAGGTTCTTATTTTATAATCATCATCTCCTAGTTAGGTTTCAACATATAAGTATTCTATAATTATTATTCTCTTGAGAAGAAGGTTGCTCCTCTTCAAATATCATCAAATTAGGGAAGGGTTCGTTTGTTTGTTGGCTAAAGATTTGACCTTCAATCATTGTTATAGAATGGATCCATCGCCTTGACAAATCCATTAAGATAAGATCATTCCATCATGCTCTATTAGAAACCCTAATCTTCGTAAAATCTTAAGTTCTTATCCCTAATTTCTTGATTGGAATTGACCACGGACGGTTTTAGGTTGATGAGCTTTCTGTTGCTTGGATCAGGCTTGAGCTTGAGTTTTAGAATACCTTTCGGCCTTGATTGACCTAGAACCCCGCAAAAAACTTTCAAGCTAGGCTTACTTTGATTTGCTATACCATCTATGCATATCCAGCTAATAGGTTTTAGAAGTTGATGGAACTAGGTTTTAGAAGTGGGCTTACTTTCAGTTAAAACTGATCATTCCAAAAAAATAAAAAAGATGTTAGGTTTAGTAACTAAGCCTCAATTGGACCCAATAATTGAGCTGTGCTTAGTCAAACTAATGATCTACTAAAGCTCGATACCGAAAATAATGAACCTAGCCTATGGCTTAATCTGAAGCTAGCTTGGCTCGGGCCTACTTCTGGACCTACTAGTAAAGCCTTTATATTATCAAGCTTCAAGATATAGAAGATAATAATTATTTTCGTCACAACAATAAATAAAAATGGTTTTGATAGGGTTCTTATTCTTGACTATACCAACATTATTATTGAAATATAGATTTGGTGAGAGAAAAAAAAATATAACAAATAATACTACTATAATATAGAAATGTAAAAACTATAACATATAAAAGTTAAAATGAAAAGGAAATGGTATATGGCAATCAACATAATAAAAGATAGATAGAGCAAAAGATCAAATAAATGATAAATATTATTTATCTTTATGCTACCTTTTTTTATGGCAATATTAATTATTATTTAGTAGTTGTAGGATGGAAGGGGTAGTCTTAGAGGTAAGAACTATATACTTAGCATTGGTATGGTACAATCGTGTTTTAAACATATCTAGAACCATAATAATCTCTAAATAGAATCTTTGTATTATTTTGTTCTATGTCCCTATTGTTGGGAATTGTATCCTAAAGCCAATCATTTGATGATTGTGCTAATGTAAATTGTATATAAATTGATATATTAATAAAAATTATTTGGCAGTTTATTCATTACAAGAACATCTTCTTAAAACTCCTAATGGTAATGAAGTCCTCAGGATCTTCCTTCACGATAAAGGAGGATTTATCTTTGAAGGTCCTTAAAAAAGTTCGCGATCAAATGATATACTATGACAGGGCCATAGTACTATCAATTATAGGACGTTGTATATCATATTTGTTGGTTGTCCTCTTAACCAAGGAGTGTAGAGATACTGGTATGACATACAGGTGAAAGTGTAGGAGTACATTTCACCGAACGTTACTCATTTTTGGATACTCTACTGTCAAGAGTTAATCCGAGAAGATATAGGTATAAGTATCCTTCAGATCTGAAGATCACAACCAGTGGCTTACAAGAAACTCATTGTACTTAGGTGCCAGACTACCTGGATTTCTAATCCAGCTACAAAAGGTTACTGGGTGCAGTCAAGTACTTGTGGTAGTCAGTTGTGGATCAAGATGGAATTTGACCTATCCCGTTAAAAGGAGAAATGCTAGTGTTTCAATTTAGCAAGACCTTGGCCAAGTCACTTCATATGAAAGTCACATGATCACTAAAATTGAAATCACTTTATGGATTTGCTGTTTAGAGTTGACAGATTCTTAAGCCATCCTTAGCATTTGTGGTCAAGAGGATGAATTATATGGTAACTGTTTCTTAGGGTTCTTAGAGTTTGCTCGGCAACTCTTCGACCTATCCGGACGTCGGGTTCCATTGCTAGATGGGCACATCGATTAGTATAGAAAATTATTTCTATGCTACCGGCTTATGTTCGAACATAGAGAGTCACACGCATAGAAGTTTCCTAGGATGATCTATTTGCTGATCAACGATTGAGAATCGTATATGATTTAATTAATCAATTTGATTGATTGAATTATCTCAATTGGATTAAGTACAAGTGAATAAGATTCAATTTGGTTTAAGTCTATTAGAAGGACTAATCAATTTCAAATATTGATTTGAAATTAGATTTGATTTGGATTTAAATAGATTCAGGATTAACCAAATTTGATTTGGGCTAGGACCATGATCTATATTTGTTTAATCCAATAAATTCAAATTAGCTTAAAACCAAAAATCCAAACCCCATGTGTAAAAAAGGTTTTCTCGCATGATGAGATAACTAAAATCTCATCTCATGAGAAATTAAATTCTTATGCAGAATTTAATTTATAACTTTTAGTCTTCTTCAAATGATTCCCAAGTTCAAGAAAAATAAATTTTACTAAAATGTGCCTCTTTGGAAAAGAACTCCACACAACTCTCCGTGCATTGACAAGTATGTGAATTAATGTGCCTCTTTGGAAGAGCACTCCACACAACTCTTCGTGCATTGACAAGTGTGTGAATTAGTGTGCCTCTTTGGAAGAGCACTCTACACAACTCTCCGTGCATTGACAAGTGTGTGAATTAATGTGCCTCTTTGGAAGAGCACTCACACAACTCTTCATGCATTGATAAGCGTGTGAATTTAATATGTCTCTTTGGTTTTCACAAAATAGCGGAATTCTAAATGTTAGAATTCAATAGGCTGGCTAATATGAAACTATAAATTGAGGACATCCCTCACCAGATAAAAAAAAAATACAAGATCAAAAGAGATCAAAAATTCTAAACAGTTAGAACCAAGTGTTACAGTAAATTCTGGTGTGATTTTAGTGTTAGCAAATGCTTGGTGGATCTTAGAGGAAGATTCAAGTGGAAGAATTCAAGATCAGCAAAATTATTTTTCAGCGAGCTAGCACTCTCGGGAATCCGATCATTCGGAAGCTTCGCGTGGACAATACTAGAGGCCGGACGATTGAATGGCTGCAGAGCACAAATGATTTACCTACTGCTCTTAAGGTGAGTGATTTGATCCTTGATCTTAAGACAGGCTTCAAGATGAGTAGTATGACTTCTCATCTTGAAGATTAAGATATGATCTTAATTATTTTTATATGCAGTACTTAGATCAAACGATCTTACAATATAAAGGCAAAGATATGATCTTAATGCAAGATTAATATAATCTTTAAATTTTCACATTGATAATTGTTATCAAATTTTAAAATATGCATGCCTCGAGGATTAACTCTCCCAACACCTATTTGCCAACCTAATCTTCATAGAAATAACTTGGTTCTTTTGTTTTATTGTTTAATATTGTTCACATCTTCCTCTTTCTCTTTAATTCTATAGGATGTGATTCTGGTGTATCACTTTTATCTTTTGACTTGATAGCAAGGTGATTAAGTTGCTTAAAAAATTGCATGTGATGAAGCTTATAACATAAAAAGGAAAAATGATGAGATTAAGGTTAGGGAGGGAGCTTGAAAGAATAATATTGATATTTTTTTTTTTACTTTTTCTATAAGGGTCATAAATATTGCAAAGAAAATTAAGTATTTCGTCATGCATCTTGCACTAATGATCAACCAGTAATGTTTGATAGTGAAACTTTCATCACAGCCACAATAGCACACTCGTGCCTCCATCCACTTATAAATAAGCTAGGTTAGTTTTAATATCCATCTTATATATTAAATATGTTGGGTCTAACGCTCTACGTTCTAATTTTTTCTTTTACACTCATGCCTAGTTAGTCTCGTTTCAATCCAACCCATCACCCCTCTATTCCATTCTTTCTAAGGGCGGCAGCCCATCAGTTATATTCAAATAAGGCCAACTCAATTCAACTCAACTCATTTAAGTCTTTTCTAACTACATAAGGTCGGCTACATGAATCTGCTTCCTCTATTTTGCTCTATTCAAAATATTAACATTCAAATTATAAATAATTACATTTTTTTAATTATTTTTATCCATATTAGTTTAGGTCTATCTGTACTTCTATCATTACCATCGATTGTTAAAAATCTCTCTTCTAACTGAAGCATCTAAAGTTCTACGTTTATATCCAAATCATCATAATCAATTTTTTTTTCATTTTATCTTTAATTGAAGCTACTCTATCATTTCTATATATATTTAAATAAGATAAATTAAAATTATTTCATAATTATTATTTAATATCACGGTCTAACCTATATGAATTATTTTGATTTAGATAGAACCATGTTTGATGATCTAAGTAAGATCAAAGGTCTGACCCATACGTGATCCATTTGAAATTTAAATTAGAAAAATTGACCCATGACGCATAAAATTTCCCTGATCAAGACCCTGGCTTAAAATAAGGCCCAGTATGGGTGGATTTTGGGTCGGGTAAGGTTAAATTTTTGCCACCTTTTTGCCCAAATTCCGCCAAACCTCGGGTGAGTTCCCAACCCAAGGTGGGACCAGAAATAGAGAACAAACCCGGCTGGGTGCACGAGTGGGTTTATCGCTGGTGTTCATAACGAACGCTTCCCTCTTCGTAAAATCAGGCGGGCTCTTAAATTAATACAACTGGACCCCAGCTATTATGTCAGAGAAAATCCAACCGTTTATGTTCAAACCAACGGTCGACTCCGATCCAATGGTTCGAATCCTTCCGGATTCTCCCCAGCCGTCGGCTTTTTAACCCATCCCTGCCCCTCCCCTCGGTCACTCTCGGACCTTTTTCCATCCCCATTTCTTCCCTCCTCGTCGCTCCACGGCTTTAATCCCTAGAGATGACCAAGGGGAAGAGGCAGAGGAGAATACTCGCTCTCACGGGGGCCGCGGCGCTTGTGGTCGTCGGCCTAAATCTCCTCATCTCGGCCATCAACTCCAAGAAAGCGAAGAAGAAGAAAGGTGCGCTAGCGTTTTCTTTCTTGAAAAGTAGACTGTTATCCTTCCGATTGGAGTGCCATTTTATCTTGTACACTGGTTTTTCTTGTTTTGTACATCTTCTCCACTTGTTTTCTGGGAGAATGTGTGCATCATTTTTTCCATTTTGTAAGTTTTGCGAGGGTCGATGATGATCATATACATTGGTGTTGCTATCCCTGCTGAAAGAATTGATATTTTACGATATATGTATGCGATTTGGAGTAGTTTAAGTTTAATTGTGGGTTCTCCCAAGAATTTCAAGGAGGTAGTATGACCCCCCCCCCCCCCCCCCCCCCCCCCCCCCCCGGGGGGGGCGAAAAGATTGCCCGCAGTAATTGGGGCTGTCGGGTTTGGGTTCTGCTATGATTGGCTAGCGGTATGGTGGAAATGGTAATGAGGTAGGGGACAAAATTTTGCTTAGGTGAAAAAAATTTCATCACGGATTTAGGGAAGAAAGCTAAAAGGTTGAAGCGTTCTGTGACTTGTTTCAAATGTAGTTGAGGAAATTTATGCTTGATGGTTCCATTGCCAGAATCACATTGGTTGCTGCACTGGACTATGTACAGAGAGGAAGGATCCAACATTATAGGGGAGTATTGATTGTGACTCAACTAGGGCTGCAAAATGGGTAGGGTTGGGTCTGTTGTTTGCTTGCTCCAGATGCCAGCCACTTTAATTTGGGCTCAACATCTAGATTCAACCCAACCTACTTTAAAATTGGATTGGTCTGATCTTGCAAATTATAGCATGATTTGATGGGGATTCAATGAGGCATGCACTGGATTGGAATGGGTAGTGAGATGTTGAAGCGAGCACATGTAGAGGCAAGAGAGTGATTGTGGGCATGACTGCAAAAGCAGTTTAAATAATGGGCTGCTGATGCATTGGGCTTTTGTGTCTGTTAGTGGAGAACAAATCTGGGTTTTATCACTGTGCTTTGGCACCATTGGGACCTGTCAACAATAAGCTACTTTTACTCTTTAAAAACAATATGAGCAGAAAAGAAAAGGGATAATTGGCAACTGATCGGTGAAATTAGTACCATTTTGAATCAAATGATGTTTCAATCAAGTCCGTTAGTGAATTGAAGTTGCCTGACTTCTGCTAGCATGTGAAAACAACATACTGGAATTAAAGTTGCCTGACTTTTGCTAGCATGTGAAAACAACATACTGGCTTGGCAAAGGGTCACACATTGCCCTTCTTGCAATCACTGCCAAGACAGCTTTGAACTCCTTCCAAATCGACTCTTCAGGTTCAGTAGAGAGTCACCAACCCACCATGAAGAAAGAGAGCAATAGCATTAAAATTGAATTCAATTCAAATTTTCTCTGTCTCAAAGTGCATATAGATATTTATGGTACCAGATATGATGCACATGCAAACACACATGGCTACCAGGGAATTTGAATATATGGTAATTTAATTATTTTCTAAATTTTAAAAAGACTTAGGATTAAGAGTGGAGACTCCAGTTAAAGGAGAAGTTTATTTAGGGGTATCATGAGAATCGGAAACAACAGCAACAACAACAGCAACAACAAAGCTGTAATTCTAAATTAGTTAGCGTCAGCTAGATGAAATTTTTTTCTCTATTCTGCTTGGTTTAGAGTCATACATCATGAGAATTGGAATGTTAGGAATATTGCCACTTCTATGCAGTGCTTTGTATCGGATATGGTTTCTCCTTGAACTGTTAAGACTTGCTTAATTTATGTCGGACTCATCACCTATTTGATATAAGGATCAGTTACAACAAGAAAATAAACTAGAATATCTTTTATAAGTCTAATAGGATTTATAGCTAGACAAACAAACTTCCCTGATGGAAGAATATAAGAAAAATGGAACAAAGAGTAGGGCTGAGCTGGGTGAAATGACAAAACTGTAATCATCAGAGCGAGTTTGTCATTGACTTTAAGCAAAATAAATCTTCATTATTTTGGCCATATCTCCCTTATTTAAGGCTCTGATTGATGTGATTCAAGATAAAGATATTTTAATGCTGGATTAAATAGAAGTGGTTCCAGCCGAAACTTCCATAGGCACCAACTCTGATGAAGCTCTGTAAGGGCTGCTTCCTATGACACACATTCTTATGGTCATCAGTACAATTTCTGAACTCTTTCGATACATGAGTCAAATATTCCACCACCAATAGCTATCTGTGGTACAGAGCTCTTGAACCTGCCAATGTATTGTGACATGAATCTCTAGGCATGGGATTCCTCCGCTTACTGCAAATATAGATTTCAATGTAATCATGATTTCCTTTTAATTTTTTCCGTTCTTGCAACACATGTTTTGATATCTCAAGGCCTCTTGTCATGAATTTTGGTGAGAAATAGGGCATGCACAAGGTCGTGGCCATGAATTACATGACAAGGATTGCATAACTATCATACATTGCATTATTAAATCAAATCGACTTTCTTCCCTCTCTGATATTTCAATAAAAATTAGGTTAGATAAATGAGTTTTATGGCACTAAAGATGGGGAGAAACTATTATCTAAATTTGCTTGAAAGAACATGATTTTCAAGTGAAGTGCTGACAGGAAATATTGCATCCAAAACAGAAATTTATTATATTCTATGTGATCCATAGTTCTAAAATCTTACTAATTCTGAGATAGATGCTGTCAATTTTGATGTCATTTCTGTGCAGATGCAATTTTTAACTAATCTGTGCTAATCTATGAAACACATTACTTTACTTCCTACATATGAATAAGATAAACGATTTGTCATCTTATTTATTGCACATGACATGGTATTTTATGTAGCGATCACCATGTGTTGTCTCATTGCTTGCATAGTTAATTGAGTATGTTGTAAATTGAGATGAAGAAAATTGGGATTTTAATGACACGGTATTTCATTCTGCTGCTCTAGTTCAACATTCAAAGTTTAACTTGCAATGTCAGAGGGTCCAGTCTATTCTTTATAAAGATGTTGTGTCAAACCATGTAATATGATATTGCTCGAAGTTAATTTTTTGGTGGCAGTTTTTAAACTTGTTTGACATCTGAAATTTTGTGCTAATATATTTCATTTGGATATATAAACCAGACTGATTCCTTTTGTTTTGTAATTTGGCAGATCTTTTGGGCTCAAATGTCCGAGTCAATCTCTCTGCATCAGAACTTCAGAGATTAACTGATCAAGTCATTTCTAAATCAAAAGAAATATATGATTTAGTTGCTTCGGTTCCTCTTGAAAAAGTATGCCCTTGTTTTAATTTTTAATTTTTTTTATGCTGGTGATCATATGCAATGGAGTGGCCTTTTCTTAATTTGGAAGTTTTCATCCATTTATTTGAATCCATTATTCCTTTTCATGAGGTTCTTTTGATCATGTGGGGAAATTTGTTGTTCATCATTTTCTTATTATAAATTCATTCTTTGTTGCTACAACATAATTTGTTCTCTGCCTTTTATTGTGACAAGTTTATTTTTTCACTTGATGTACTTTGTTGGAGTGCTTTCTAAATGTCCTCTTTGTGATGGAAAAGACTTGCTGCACCGGAGGGCGGTGCAGCAAGCGTGCACCGGGCATGCGGCCAATCCGCGAGCCCATTCCGCCGCGCGTGCGGTGTGCGACAAGGCCCATTGGGCCTTGGCACGCGTGGTGGCACTGGTGCGCGGCCAATCCACTCGCCCGGTGCGCGCTTGCTGCACCGCCCTCCGGTGCAGCAAGTGTTTTCCCTTTGTGGTAATTCTTGGGCCATATCTGATGCATTGAGCCCAATATGAACCCTATGGATTGAGCTCTCTTAATGTACATATTTGACAGGTTGGCCTCCAGCCAGATCAACTTAGGACATGAAAATTATTTAAACCGTGTGGGTTTGGCTTTCTGAATTCTGATTCATTGAATTACTATGAAGGTTGATTTTCAATGCACATTAGTGTTCTCTTTGGTCAAGTTTATGCATGATCAGCTATTATATTTGTTATACATTGAAGCTGCATTTCCATATGTTAATAATTTCTTGCCTTGGTTTTGATTTGTATCCATTCAGTCCTTCATGATGTGTAGGCAAAAAAGGGTAACTTGCATCTGAACAAATCGATGACTTTATCTGACAGTGGAATGGGGTGGCTGCTTGTATACACTTTTCTACTTTCATGCCCATCCACCATCGAAAAGTTTTTTTTATTATTTGATAATTATCCATATGGAGGAAGTTACTCATGATAATTTTTAATATCTAAACAATATCTTATGCAGGTAACATATACAAATGTTATCTCCCCTTTGGCAGAACTAGAAGCTTACCAATTTCCTTTGGTGCAATCTTGTGTGTTTCCAAGAATGGTATCTACTTTAAATGATGTTCGCAAAGGCAGTGCTGAAGCTGAGATGCGATTAGATTCACACTTTTTGCTGTGCAGGTGCAGCATTTTACCCTCTTCTTCTACCAGTCTGCATTTCTTGATTCTTTGTATGCCTTGGCTTTTAAATTTCCATTACCAGTCTGCATTTCTTGATTCTTTGTATGCCCGGCTTTTAAATTTCCATTATACTCTTTAAGGAAACAGTCTCCCCTTTTCTGCCTCACATGTATCGATACATCACTAGGGGTGTTTCATTTTTTTTAAATTTTCACTCATCATTTTTTGTAGGTCTATTTGTTACGTTTTACTGTCTTCCTCCACATATGATGCCATTTTTCCTAGAGACTGTGACTACCCATCTTTTTTCTGCAATTCCTGTGACCTCATGTGGGCTTAGGTGGTGTCCCTCTTGCATGATTGCAGTAAATTTTATGTGATATATAAACATTTGCTTTATATTTGATTATTTAATTGTGCATTTTGTATAATAAGTGATGAATTATAAAGGCCTTTGAAAAGGCTCCAAACCACACTACAAAGCCTCAACCGAAACAGAGAGTAGAAAATTGGATTTCATTTAAAAAAATGAATAAGTAAAGAGCTAGCTAGTGAAAAGTCTCAAAGCAAGGAGAACGGAACAAGCAACAAAAGAGAATAGGTTCATAAATCAAGCCAGGGAGGAAAGAAGTCAAAGAACAGTTCTTTTATATTCTATTATATTAGTATTAGTTAGTGATCCCAGCTTGGTAAGTCCTTTCTTCAATGATAAACTGTTTTGATATACTTATAACTTACAAGTTTTCTAAAATAAAATTGATCCAGATGAGCAGACACTGAAATTTTCAAACTGTCTAACAAAGAAGGCTGAAAATTTTGCTTGATGAAACAAAAATAAAATTATAATAAATGACTTATTGCATATTCATGCATTTAAGATTATGTTTGAACTTTCTAAACTGAAAATGTTGGCTTTCCTCACCAGAAAAGAAAGAATATCATTGCTTTGAGACATCTGTTAGTCAGGATCTAAGTTTCTGAATTTATTTTGGTTGCACCTATGGTATAAGATCTTTATTATTCATGCAAGGTGACCAGAAAGCGAGAGATGTATATCGTGTCATCAAGGCATTTGCTGATAAAGGAGAACGGCTAGACTCCGAAGCAAAACGATATGTCCAATCCTTGGTAGGGAATTTCTGACAAATCCTTATGATACTTTGGCTAGCCGAATACAAAATTGTATCCTTACCTTTCATATTTAAAGGATGTGTGACTTGACTATATCCTTAAAAATAGGATACCTATCCAGGTTATCTTTTTACCAATTCATGTTATGAATTTATGGTATTTTGATTTTATTGCTTTGTCCCACAATTGCTTTTGCTAGGAAGTACAGGAATATGTATGGCAAAGCCTTATGGATATGCAACAAGGATAGTTGATCATTATTGTGATTCTTATGGTATCCCACAAAAAATCTAGTTGTCAATATCTTTGCTAAGGGCAATATGAAACAAGACTTTCATTTTTTGTTTTTTGATTTGTAGTTGTCTGTGGTCCTCCTGTATGATTAGAAACTTCTGTTATACATTGGCAGAACAATGATCCATTTCGTTCTTTATATGAACATTAATATATAATATATACCATTAAAGTAAGTATGAATCATTTAAGTAAAGGTTCGTTGATTTGTAATGGTAGTACTTGTCAAGAGTTGTTTATGTACAAAGGAAGGAAAAAATGGAATTCCATTTTTACAAAGATTTGCTTTTTCTCGGTTATGTTAGTGGAAATCAATAGTGCTTAAGAGTGTAAATATTAGTTGATTTTCACCAGCCATATATCAACTTGTTTTTTCTTTTTGTAATCTTTACTTGAGTTGTATAATTCTCTTAGATCTGATCTGCATATGATTTATTTATACTCTAAATGTTGGCTGTTGTAGTTATGTCCTCTTATAAAATGTTTTTGGTATGTTGATCCTCTGGAACAACGAGTTTCGCTGGTGTTTCTGAGTCCAGGCCGAAGCATCTCACCTAGGCTTTCCTGTTGGATGTAGGGGTGCAACTTGGGCCCATGAAACTCGGGTTTCCCTCACCCTAACCCTAACCCTATTTGTAAAACCTCAATCCTAACCCTAACCCTAACCCTAACCCTAACCCTATTTGTAAAACCTCAACCCTAACCCTATTTTAAAAATCGGGTTCGGGTTGAGTTTCGGGTTGAAATTCGGGTTGGTGAATTTTTTTTTTAAAATTTGGACTCTTATGAATAACTCAGAAGAAGGTGTAAACTTTGATGCTACACCTCCTTGCTGAATTCAATTGTCTGAGATATACAATATTTACCTTTTGTTTGGTAGTTGCAAACACACAAAGAAAAGAAAAATAACTTATCCTCTTTGACATTGCTTGCAATAAAGAGAGTGAGATATAATTCACAATGCTGACACCTTGCATATAGCAATGGTCCAATTTGATCTAGATTTAAATTTTTCTGGATGGTCAAGATTCAGAATTCTTTGCACATAGTTTGCATGCATTGGCATCATGATGACAATACCAATTCCATCATATGACAGGACTCCACTAGGATGGCAATATACTTAATCCCACACCACAAGATAATAGGCTTTAAATGCCTCCCTCCAACAACAACCAGCCCTAGTAGTTCTGGTTGGAGCCACAATCCATTTCACTAGCTGCACAAAAACAAGTTCACAACATAGTCCAATCATTTTCTTTTACAACTGCACCACCATTCAAAATGATTCATATCAGTCTCAAAACAAAAAAAAAAATCCCATTCAAAAGAACAAAAGCCCATTTTTTGTTCTTCAGTGCCTTGTGACAATATAAAAGCCAAAATTCAAAATTGAGATCTATCAAAACTATAGTTGACAGGTACAACATCCTTGTGTGTCTCTATCTAGACAATATTTTGGGAAGACAATAAAAAAGAGTGCATCTGTGAAAGTAACAATCCACATATCAATATCTATCCATAATTCCACAAGCACCACCACTAATCTTGAGTCCAAAAACAAAACTAAGCAATGAGCACAAGAATCCTACCCCCAACCTAGAGGGGTGGTCAATATAGTTATTAAGCCATTACAAACAGGTCCACTTCTTATAATAATGCTATTGTTGACAAAATATTCTTGCACGGCCACCAACACAAAAACAATGACAATAAACTATAAGGAGGGGGAACAGTCTCTGTCTTACCCCCCACTTACAGCTCGGATCGTTTGAAAACTGCAGACATCGCGGGTCCTTAGTCGGTGAACCACCGGTGTCGCTAGGATCTTCATCATCCGGAGAGAGATCGATCAGTACCCTTTCTTCTCCGGCGCCGGCAACAGGGAGCCGGACATCAGGTAGCACATCTTCTGTTTCATTCCTCATTCTTCTCTTTAGATTGATCTAAACCAATGAGAGCAGTAAGAATACTAATCAGATCTCAAATCAACCAGAAAACCCTCGCCCGGAGGCTGCCTAGCGCTGTGCCTCTTCTCCATTCACGGCCGCGCGCCGTTAGAAGGTCAAGAACTTCACGGTTCTTGGCCGTTAGGAATGGATTTTCGTCAGCTGTTCGCGGGCTACGGCCGTCGTTCTTCTTGGTTAGACCGATCACTGGTGATGGTGGCCACCGCCGATGGCTGTGTTTTTGAGATCGGAACATCTCAGGGTTTCAATCAAGAAGATGGGAGCTCTTCTCCGTTGAAGAGATCGGGGCCATATCGGAGGCTGGGATTCACGGTCTCACGGATTCACGATGAAATAATAAGGGAAGGAAATAAAAAGCAGATAAATAAAAATGAAAAAATACCTGGGATTTCGTTGCTCGCCGGTGACGATCGAAATATCTGGTAGCTCCTAGGTCCGACGAAGTCACGAAGGCGAGCGGCAGCGACGAATGGGAGGCGGGACTCGGGAGCTAGGGTTGAGAAACCAGAAAGAGGGCAAGCGGGCGAGCGGAGCGATTCGAGGCTTCGAGCGGAGATTGAGATTTGAGAATAAGTTATAACGGGTTCGGGTTATCTCGGGTTGGGTTGACTGCAACCTGAACCCGGATATTTCGGGTTCGGGTTGGGCAAAGGTGAGTTTGAGCACGGTTGAAATTCGGGTTTGGTGGGCCGGGTTCGGGTTGAACCCGGCCCAAGTTGCACCCCTGGTTGGATATCATGTTTAACAATATTAGAAGGTCTAACATTGTACCATTGTAAAAGTTTATAACATTTTCAACATGAAGCCCTAATTGTTGCAAAATAATTTAAAAGATTCCACTATCTATGGCCTTTTATTCAACTTCTGCTCTTAGTCCATTTACTACCATTTGTTTTTCACTTAAACTAAGTGTCAAAATCTTGCCTTCATCAGCCCCTCTGTACTGTATTGGCCAAGTGCCTATGTAGTAGGGGCCTGTATGCTTCAGTATTGGGTGAATCTGGCCCTTATTGTGCCATATGAGGTTTGTCAATCTTGTATGGACTTAATTCTGCTTATTGGCCAAGTGCCTATGTAGGAGGGGCCTGTATGCTTCAGTATTGGGTGAATCTGGCCTTTATTGTGCCATATGAGGCTTGTCAATCTTGTATGGACTTAATTCAGCTGGGTACACCTTGTTTCCCTTTGTGTTAAGGCATGCTGCTCCCATATCAAGCATGATTCCTTTAGGCTAGCCATGAAATGCAACTGAGTGTATACCATCAACGGGTATGCAACTGCCTCATGTAGATATTGGTGTATCAGATGATCATCACATGTAAGGTTATATTGCAAGGTCAATATATATTACAGTTATTTGTATAATACTAAGTCTATCAATCGATATTTGATATATAAGTTTGTGTTATGTAACTGGATCAAAAATTCCAGCATGCAAGATTTTTTCTTTTTCTAAATTCTTTACCCAGTGTTTGACTGAAATTTGTAGAACTAGTGCTCATAGATCTGACATTGATTTATTACCTGGTCTCAGTCTATAGTTTCAGATGATAATACTGTTGATTATCGTTGGCTTCTAGATGGTTACCTCCCTTCCAACGGTATCTTTTATTGGACCTTTTGATTTAAAATTTATTTTCCAAGTATTCTTCAAGAATTCAAGTAAGATGATTCTAGTGACAACAATGTTATCCACGTAAATGCTTAGTTTAGCAGTATTCTTTTTCTAGTTGCTTCTAAGTGTGTAGTCAGTTTGCCACCCAGCTAATATTTCTAGCCTGTTCTGTCCTTAAGATAGGCTTGACATGACTATCTTTACCCATAAGTAGCCCCTACTGCCTTAAGTAGAGCAATGCCATCATATGATGCTTACCATGTGGCAATGCATTTTTATACGTATATTTGATCAACAGATATGATACATTAATAGCTAAAGTTAATATCACACCTAATCTAGTTTTCCTAGTTATCTGTGCATTTGCATGGAGAAATCTTTTGTTTTTAAGAGAGAGAAGGAAAGATCATGTCATGCATACTATAACTTCGAGTTCTGAGGAAATTGGTGGTCTTATGTATTTTCTATGGATGGTTAGGGTTATTGGTGGGCAAGGTTTGGACAGTAGCAAGTCAAAGACATTTTAATAAGCTTCACTTTAGTTTAGTCCCGATATAGAATGTAAGTGATCATTGTGCCATGATGTAGTTACTTTAGTATCTATGCATGTATATATCTATGTGTGTGTACACATATGCTCATATATAGGGTTTTAAATCTCGTGAGATAGTAGTGTTCCAGTTTTTTCATGGAACAAGATGCCCCGCATCTTGTTTCATCCCACTCCCCGACTTGATTGGGCATTCCAGACTTGCATGGGATGCTTTTTTTTTTCTTTAAAAATTATTTATGAAACTTTAGTGTTTTATTTGATTTTAAACATATTTGAACATCAAAAAGCTATATTTTTATGATAAATTAGATCTATTTAAAATTGATACTATAATGTGTTATGACCGAGACATGATGGGATGATGAGATTGGTCCCGGAATAGATCTAATTTATGCATTAATGTATGTGTGCATGCTCGTGTGTACTATAATGCATGCATGCATTTATGTATGTATATATATGTCTGCATATGCATATAAAGTTAGTCGAAGCTATCAAACTTTTGTAATTTGTCTTAAAAGGTTAGATTCTTCGGTCTCTCTCAGAATTATTCTATTACCATGCTTGATCACATTTGATTTTTATCCTTGTATCTGGATGTGGGAAAATTGCTCAAGTTGAGGTTCAATACATTTTTTTTTCTTGAAGCATAAGAAATATGGTTTTCTTGTATAGAAGTAATTAATCAGGATATTGTTTGCAATACTAGTTTCAACACCCATATTGGTTCCATGTGTGTATAATATTGGTATCGGTTGTTTCGTAGTGCTGACACTTAGTATGTCCCTTGTACCAAAGTACAAATGCACAACCAATACAGTACCTTGGTGTTGTGTGGTATGGTCTAGCATGACTAACTAAGGGAATGTTGATGGGTCGTTTATTTAGTTTATACATTGACAATTCAAAGAAAGTAAGATTTAGTTTATTTAACATTTGCAATATCAGGCCACCGCTCTGATGACAGCTAGTTGGCGAGTATTGGCACACCCATGTTAGCTGCTTATTTACAACCATTCATGGGAATGCCCCAGCATAGGTTTTGTTTGCTTTAATGGATATTGGTGCTTATTACTATTGCTATCATGAGGTAGTGTGTACAACCATTATATGTGAAACCATCTCGAACTGAGTGGTTTGGAGCGAACCGAATTAGCACGGAATCATGACGGTTTGGCCTCTTGTACCAATCTGAACCACCCCGAATGACGTACTGGACTAAATCGAACCACCCAGTTTGGGGCAATTCATGGGTTGGGAACCTTTGGTTCATTTGACTGGTACACTCCGTATCAAACTATAGTGGTCTAGTACCAAAACAGTACCAGGCTTTGGTACCGCAGACTTTATTACAAACATCCATTGACAAAATAATGAAAGTTATTGTCAATACATGAGTTGACAATGGTATTGTTAGTGATGCTTGTCTCAATGAACTGATGCCAAACAACTGCTGACTTTTCTCGACCATTGATATGGAGGTGAGGATGAGTACATCCGCTTCAAGGAATTCTTGTGCTTATCTTATGTGTTTGTGGAAGATTTTACCTTTTGTTCCTTATGGTCTAAGAGTGAAGCTTCCTTTACTCATTTTTGGAAACTTATACATTATAATATAAAGCTAGTTTGTGTTAGCATACAGTTTCTTAAACTAGTGCAAAATGAATAAGATCTTCCCTTCAACAATGTTGTGCACCTTTAGATTGATTTTAGAGGTTCTCTGTTTTTTGGAGGTCGAAATGCATGTTTGAATGCCAAAAACATTTTTAGTTGCCGCTTTAAAGGCTATTCTAGGATTTCTTTCGGGTTCCTTTGATGCGTTTTTTGATCATCCTTGTGTATTTTTCCATTGCCAATTTGTGCTAATATGTAGCAGGGTTTGTCATGGTACACTTCTGTGTCCACAAATATAATATTTAACTGTTTGGCCCTGTCGATATGTATGGTTTTTAATTAGTGACTTCATCTCCTTTGCTTAAGTTGCAAGGCACTCCCATCTATTATGACACATTCAGTTAAGAAATGCTTTAGAATGCCAAGCACTTACTAATTGTACCCATACTTTCTCCATCTTAATCACGTATGTCTGTGTGATCCCTTTTGATTTAATATTTTTGCCTCAATTGTTGATTGTTGTATCATTATTTCTTCGCTGTTTCTGCATTCCAACTTTGCCTTTTAACCATCCGTTTGGCAAATTGCTTCTTATATGTAAGCTTGAGAATGGTTGGATCTTATTATCAGTTATTGAAAGAAAGGAAGACACAAAGGGCTTCAAATGGAGGAAGGATATAAGAAAATGTGTTGCACAAAAATCAACCCTGAGATTAATAAGACTCAATTTTTATAATGTTAAGGTGTAGTGTGTGATGTTTTGTCATGTGAAAGGGTCAAAAAATTTTGCTATCTTTGTTTAATGGTTCTTTTCATCTATTTTGTTATTTGTTTCTTGGACATTATGTCTGCCTCCAATTGTTAGTTTGTCAATTAATTTTACCTGGTTAGCTATAGCATTTTTAGATTTTTGGCTACCTCCATCACAGCATCACTTTCTTCCCTCACTTTTTCAATAGCTACTTATGTCATTGATATCTAGGAATCTGAGTTATCGATCTACATTATTCTTAGAGAATTGGACATCTTCTAGGCAGTTGAGAAGTATTTATTATTTCAGAGCTCTGTGATGTGACTCGAGTTGGAGTTTGAGTCTTGCTTTTCGTAGCTTAAAAATTAAAATGTCCCTTAAGTGCATTTTACTGGACTTTGTTTATTTTGTGTGCTACTGCTACTTCTTACCAGCATTTGATCTGTTGAAGGTTCTTGGATATGAATATCTGACTTTTCCATTATTGAGTTCATAACTAGTATATGTTCATTTGCATAAATAAATAGTTTTTGTTAGTAAGGATTTGATATAAAGACAAATGATTCTTTATTAATCAAAATGATTTATGCAGATGTCTTATTTTTTCTATTTTCAGTCATATGTTGGCTTATATTTTTTAAGTTTGCATACTGATTCCTCATTGTCTAGTAACAGGTTAGAGAATTTGAACGGAATGGTGTTAACCTGACTATGAGCAAGAGAAAGGAAATGGAGAAATTAAGATCACAGATGGATGAACTAAGTTTGCAGTATATCCACAACCTGAATGATGACAATAGTTACATTCTCTTAGGTGAGCTAGAGCTAGCTGGGATGCCTCACCAATTCATCGAGGTTAGCTATCTATCATTTCACTTAATCTATTTTGTTATTCATTCTGTATCTACTAGCTTTGCGGTTCTTTTCCTGAATTAACTGTCTTTATTTACAGTAGTCATAATTGCATAGTTCTGCCAACTCTCTTTTTATATTGTTGGTAATAGAATGCATCTGGGTTACATAAATAAAAAGATTAACGATGAACTGTATGGAGATAATAAAAAGAACAATTGTATGGAATAACGTGCTTGCTTGTTGCTTCAGAAACATATGTGGATCAGTAATTCGGATTCATGGAACTGCATAAATTGTATCCATTATTTTGAGCGCATATTTATGAATAGTCTTTGACATGTGTGATATAATTAATACTAGTATCAGTGTTACATGAGTAAGAACTTGGCGAGTTAAAATGACCGGAAAAGTGGGGTGCATCTATACACATTGGCTATATATTACTTTATTGTTTAATGTATATTTGTTTATATAATTTCAGCCTTGCAGGCTGATGAATGGATAAAATTTTAGACTATATTGGGGTGATCTTGAAATGATCCTTTAACTAGAGAATCTGTCTAATTCAAATTCCCAACTCAACTCAACTCATCTAAGCCTTTTTCCAACCACATGGGGTCGGCTACATGAATCTACTTCCTCCACTCAGCTTTATTCAGGACTAAGTCGACACTCAAATTATAAATAGTTATATCTTTCTTAATTATTTCTGTTCATTTTAGTTTAGGTCTACCTCTATCTCTATCAGTACCATGGACTGTTAAAAGATCACTCTTTCTAATTGGAGCATCTAAAGGTCTTCATTGTATATGTTCAAACCATCATAATCGGTTTTTTTCTCATTTTATCTTTAATTGGGGCTACTTCTATCATTTTTCGTATATGTTTATTTCTAATTCTATCTTTTAATCTTTTAAAGTTTTACCACATAAATTTGTCTTATTCAAATCTATTTTAATAATCCAATGTATCAATAACTGGCAACTAAAGTTAGTTTTCTTAAGCAACAAAAATCGAATGTCCACTTTTGTGACTTGGTTTGTTATGATAATGTGTGAGTGGTTGAGAGGGGGTGAATTGGGTGATTGGGGTTCTTACAATATCCCTCAGCTCATAGATCTCGATGTATGTCCCATTGGTGAATGGCTACTGAACAGATGTGGGTGGAAGAGTTGGGAAATTGGTGGAGTTGGTGTGGGAGGCATGGTAGGAACTCTTATTAGGTAGTGGGCATGGCAAATGGTTGTGGAGCATCGATTATGAAGAATGAGAAGTGAGGGATGGATTTTATTAGAAGAGGATGGATGAGGTTTCCTTGATCCAACTATTGGAACGGTAGATAGTGCCTCAGAGAGCTCTGGTCATTTCATGATGGTAGATCGACCCTAAGGTTGGTAATGGTTGGCCAATTTACATTGGCATTTGGAAGGGGTTTGCTTAAGAGATAAGGTTAGGTTTTTCTTGTTGCAAGGATAGGGATGGTAAAGGGAGAGGTCTTTTAGAGAGATCTTGCCATGTCGGGTTGATCAATAGGCAGCGGATCGTTGGGGGTTCAAGTGGGTATTGCTTCTCACTAGCACGAAGGCTTAATGCTTTGGGAAGAACTAAGCAAAGGATTTGTTAGTAGCCAATTCTTTCCATTAGTACATGTGACAACAACCATTGTTGTTAACATGATCTTGATCAAAATGGCCCTAAATGATTTGGATCTCAACTTTGGATCAATCGGTTAGGAAATTAGGATATATTCCATATTATGAAATATACACTCTCAGTTTGTAAGATATGTCTTGATTATGTTATCAAGGATAATTCCATTCTCTATAATTCATTTTATCATATGGCTTTTATATTGCTTATTACTGATAATCCTTGAGCGGTTAAGTTATTAAGCTTGTTATTGGATTTGATGGAGTTAAAAATGAGAGGCAAGATTTCTTATTTTAAGCTATATATATATAAAATACATATTACTACCATATGGTTTAAGCATTATCAAATTGCATCCATGTAATTTGAAATGTTATACTTAATTACTATCTGCTTTAAGTGCTATCAAATTATGCGTATGCTTAATTTGACATGTTGCACTAACTTCCATGTCTTCTAAACGTTATCAAATTACACCCATGCAAAAGTTTAGGCATATTAAGTAAAGTTTGAGTAGGTTTAAAATACATGGGTAGTTAAGTATAATATTTCAAACCAGATGGGTATAATTTGATAGCATTTAAAACAGATAGCAGTTAAGTGTAATATATCAAATTATATGGGCATAATTTGATAATTTTTAAAACACATAGTGGTTAATTATAGCATTTCAAACCACATGTGTGCAATTTGATAATGCTTAAACTACAGGGTAGTAATTTGTATTTTATCCTAAATTTTACCCTTTTGGTTTCCATAAGATATTTTGATTAAAATGATATTCAATTTGATGGGTAGTATATTAATATCTTGAATGACTTGACACAATGTTTTATTAGATGCACTATATATGGGCTTTTGTGGTTGAGAACTTGATTTATTGTGTAGAACCCTTCTTGGGGTAGCTCATAGGTATGCCTTAATCATCATTTATTTTTGAAATTTGTGTGAATTTGTTCTTAGGTTTGGGTAGCCATAATCATACCCAGATTTAAACAAATTACTACTAAAATGTATGACTTAGCAGTTGGGCTTTAGTTTGGTGTAATATGTCCTGAATTTGGATGTAGGTTCTGGTAGCCATAACCATGCCCAAATCTAAATAAATTACTGCTAAAAACGTAGGATTGGCTTTTTTTTTTTTATAAGTCTTAACTTGAAATGTCAGTGGGACAATAGGCCAAATGCTGTCTAAATATTTGGGAAATAGAGTTTTTGCCAACAATGCGGTGCTAACTACTCGTATCAAACTGCACTAGTAAGGTTCTGGCATTGTACTAAAGTTCGATTTGATATGAAATGAACTGGATTGGACCAAGTGGAACTAATTGGTACCAACTTGTACCGCTTGATTTTGAGCGGTACTACGGTTGAGAGTGAGAACGAATTGGCACCTAATCTTAGTACGGGATGTATGTACCGTACTGAATGTGTCATACCGAATTGGTAATGTATTGATACAATTTTCTGTACCAATTTTGCGATCCTTGGTCTTTGCCATCTAATACAGAGTGTCGGCAGTGTTCTGCTTAAGGTCACAAGGACTTTGCATTCATGTGCCAGGGTCCAAATACTTGGATGACAAAAGTCTTGCCACCCAAACAACAAAGTGAAGATTTTCCTTCGCCAAAATCTATAAGCGTTATGTGACATAAGTGGAGAATTGCATAAATGATATGTGGCTTTAAGGACTCATGCATTAGAACCAAGGTGTGTGGCAATCATTGCTGTCGTGTTTTGTCGAAGCTGGGGTATAACAATATATAAGTTGACACGGGCACCTGGGGTATAACAATATATAAGTTGACACGGACACGTTTACACGACAATATTAATTAATTTTGTCAAAAATCCTAACGTGGATGACTCAATTATTAAATAGGTAACATGACATGACACATATGACCCATTTAATAAATTGATCGAGTTGGATTGATACGACATGATTCATTTAGCATGAATGAGCATGACTTGCTTAACAACTCACCTAACACAAATAGACATGACCCATTTAATACTAATCTATTGCTTTATTTTTTAATATAAAAATACATTTTCTAACATAATGCTTGACCATAACAAAAATTCATCATAACATTAAATCATTTAAGCTAAATAATTTAAGTTTCATCATTTATAAGAAACTTAATTGCATAAACAAATAAAAATATAACTGGCTATAAATTAATTTGGTTGTAAGCTTGTCATTTTTGAGTTGAGGGGTCTACATGTGACATGGCACGATTATTTCATATCATAATTGTGTCAACATAAGTATGGCATGGACCTGCTTAAGGTCAATCCAAATCCACTTATTCTGTGTTAGGTTCAAATTATGTTTGCATGTCATATCCAATTCTGTCACCCCTAAGGAGTATGCCATATTTTATCACTTATTCAGTCTATTAGATTGTCAAAAGTCAAGGTGTCTACAACATGTTAATGCTACATGCTGCTGCTTAAAAGGATTCTTTCTGCTCTTTGCATGGATCATTGTTGGCTATATTGAACACATCAAGTCTCTTTGGATAAACCTGGTAACGAGAGCTCATGCTTCTGTGCCATTATCCTTTTTTGTTAATTTATATATATTAATTGACATGAGAGAAACTATAATTGATTTAGTGGGTGCTAAGAGAGGTTTGCCGTACTAGGAACTGGTATGAGTCCTACCGTACCAAACCAGTTGTGTACTGGTTAGGTGGATTAGGTTGAATCGCATTGAATCAAGTTGAACTAGATGGTTCGGTTCAGTTCGGGGATATTTGGTTTGTTTTAATATGTTGGTTCAGCTGGTTTGCTCTCCTTACCGTACTGAAAGGCTAAGCCATCTCGGTTTCAAGTCAGTTTGATTCGCTCCAAATAGTTCGGTTTGACATACAATGGTTAAGACCTTTTTTGTTTGGAGGGAAAGGTAGGGGAGACCCACCTACTGGAATTACCAAGGTTCAAAAACTTGGGAAACAATGCCCCCGGCACAGATTTAAGTACCATAACCTATCGATCTGTTCGGTCATTCTGTACCATAGCTGTAAAGTACTATTACTGGCATGGCCCTTGGTACTGTATTATACCGAGTCTACTTACTGCATCCCACCTTTATTGTGTTGTCACCGATGGTGCAAATGGTACCCTATTGGACCCACCAAGTAGTATTAGTATTTGATACTTTAAACCTTGCTCCCAAGTGCCAAGTTTTAACCTCCGTTATTTGAAGGGAGGGTGCAACTAGCGAGCTGTGGTAGTTCATGTTTAAGGCCTGATGGTGATAGCATGGGAGTGTGTCTTGTCCTAGAGCAGCCTTATTTTACTGCTCTTCTCAACTCAACTCAACTCATCTAAGCCTTTTCCCAACTACGTGGGGTTGGCTAAGGATTCTGACGGGGTTTTACGCTGGCTGTCAACTACCTAATGCAACCCTCCTTTACTTCCGTTTCATTATTTGATATTTCCCTATCATATTTCATTATTTGTCAAAAGAAGTATAAGTCAATTTCTAGAATTGCAGCATATAAGGAAAAATGATTTTCAATATATCATATATTTGTACATCTTCTGTTTTGGAATCTTCTGCTAATTGTTGCAACTGAACATACTTATTCTCATATTGCCATCTTAATCTTCTTTTATTTCATCTTCACTATCTTTTTCATGCATGTATTTATATTGTTTATCTTGTTTTCTTTCTTTACATATCCTATCATTATATGTATTTTTTTGTCTTACTCAGAGTTTAGAAAAAGCAGAAACTGCAAAACTGAAGGTTTTTTTGAAAAGTTATCATGTTACTCCAATATTGGAGCACTGTAAGGTAAGACTTGTCTTTTTCCCAAGACATGAGTTTTAAAGTTTTGGTATCTCACATTGTTCTCCATTTTATATTTGCAATAATTGAGTTGTAATGTTGCTTTAGCTTACATAATTATAAGATGAAGTGATGCCATTGTACTGGCCTTGTTATAGCATAGAAAGTAATTGCATTATGATTTTTCTAGATTGTTGCTCTGGTCGCTTGTTGCAGCATCCAGAGAGTGGTTTGAACTTTCTAGAAAAAACGTAACAACCAAAAACCAAAACGTTATAGTTTTGCCAGAAGCAATCCAAAATAGGGGCCACATCTGGAGTTTTCACCCAAACTGGCTTTTGGACCCCACTTAAGCGTATGTTTGAACTTTGTATCCTCAATTTGTGCCGTTGCTTTGATTCTATAAATTTTGTGAACAAGGATTGCAAAATTGATCCAAACCATCTGATTTGACCATACTGAAGTAGTGCAGAACTGGATCAATTTGCTGTTTTGATATGGGAACCAGTCTGTTCTGACTTGTACTGACCTGTATTCCTCTGAACCAACTGGAACTACCTGATTTCATGTGGTATCGACTGGTACTGACTTGTGCTGTCTTGGTTTTAATCAATAAAAAAAGCACTCAAGTGCTTCTTGATATGGGATGCATGTCGTACTGTACCAACGGTATCATCCCGAACTGGTATCGTATCAGTACTGTACTTAATACTGCGATCACGGACTTTGGTTATAAATAACTTTTTATATGTTATGAAGTTTGAAAAGATTTAAAATCATTTCAATTTTAGATTACACAGAGATTTTTGGTATCTCTATACCTTTCTTTTTTCTACATGTACCTAATCACCCCAGGGAAAGTCTTTATTATTTATTTCCCCTTGCTCCAAAATAACAATAATCAAGTTTTTTTTTGACTTTTTTTATAGTTTTAACTCAGACCTGCTTAAACAAACTTTGAAAACATTAAAGCCATTGAAACTGAAGTTCATTTGCTGCAGCTGAATCGAAACTGAAACCATGTTTTCCAACCTTGGATTGTAGTGGTGGCCTGGTCTATTACTGTATAGGACTTCGCCTAGCTGTTTTCACATGAATTTTTAAAAATCTATGATTGTCAAGTGGTGATTCGGTGGAGACATTTTATTCAAAAATTAGAAAAATTTACTAGATCGGTTCACACTTAATCTTGTATGCAAGGACTCCGTTATTGGCTTGTATGGTTCAATGCACAGGTGCCAAGTGTCTAAGTGTCCTAAGTATTAGACAGAGCAGCTCCAAAAATCTAGACATGGGGTCATGCGTGTACTCAGTGTGTATATATACAAGTACAATAGTATTTTCATATACATATATGCATGCACTTATGCATGCATATATACATGAATTCATGCAGACACACTATTGTTTGTTAAGCTGTTAAACATCTGATTACTGTTTCATTTAGAATATGCAATGGATTTGCTGTTTCGCATTCACTTGTTACTACCACTTTAACCTTTGTTTCTTGCAGAGAGGGTCTACCAGAAAGTTGGTTGCTGTGGCTTATGGCCAGAGATGTGGAAAAGAAAATCTTGATATCTTAGAAAATTTGGTAATGCTTTGATAGTTCAGGAAGCCTTTTGTACTACTTTTTCTAATATATTTAGAATAATAAATAGTACACAAACTCTATATTTATGATAGTGGAATACTGACATAGTTCATTAATTTTGCATGTACCTTTCTTCTACAATTACACTACATAATTATGATAGTGGAATACTGACATAGCTAGAAAATTATTCCAACAAATGATTCTCATCTACCATGATAACCTCTGTGATGTTCTCGTTCTCTCCCTCGAGTATCTGCCTTAAATTATAACTGGTTGAATGCTTGAATTTTGCAAAGATGAATGAAAAGGTCTCCTACTACTTTCATTTAGTCAATATTGAACATGAATGTCAAGAATCAGTGATACATATCTGATCGTGCCATTGGCTTCTATGTCTATGTTTTTGGAGTATTGTACCCTTTGTCCTCTATGGTTGGAACAATGAAGGATATGGTTTTCTTCCGCAATGTACTGTTCATCATCGTCAATGTGACAACATACTCATGCTTACACAAATGATTTTTTATAATGAATGTTTTTATTAAATATATGAAACAAGGAGTCATCTCTCAACAGTACTAGCATGTCTCACCATATTACTCCCAAGAGAGAAGGATGCCTAGAATGAGTGCAGGACATTGCTTCTATCTTGAATGAGGAAGTCCTGACCATCCTGATTATGTCCTGACGCTTGGGATGCCCAAGGACATGCGGGATGGATCAAGACAAAATTTTCTTTATTTTCCTTTTTTATTATTGCTAATGATTGTTATGGTCTATCCTAACTGGAGTATCCTGTCATAGGAGCAAACCAAAATAGGGCTCAGTACCTAGATCTAAGCACCCCCCCCCTTTTTTCCAAAACACCCATGTGCGTGGGTCTAAATGGCTACGAGTATTAAGATATTGAGATACCATTGTTCCTTGATAACCTGGCATTGGAAGAATTTTTCACAATGTTTGATATATTGATGCTTTTGAACTAGATGTGACTAGGGCTAGGTTCCTAAATTATTGAAGGTCAAAAGCTAACTTTGGTTGTTAGATAAATCTGGCATATTGTTGGATTTTCATAGATATTCTGGTGATTCCACACCCTTTGTTCTTCTTTTATTCTTCTCTCTTTTTTCTTCTCCAGCTCTCTTTCTTGCCCTCTTCTCAAACCAAAATTTTGTACTTGTGTTGTTATGGTCTATCCTAACTGGAATATCCTGTCATAGGAGCAAACCAAAATAGGGCTCAGTACCTAGATCTAAGCACCCCCCCCCTGCTTCCAAAACACCCATGTGCGTGGGTCTAAATGGCTATTTGGTAACGAGTATTAAGATATTGAGATACCATTGTTCCTTGATAACCTGGCATTGGAAATTTTTTTCACAATGTTTGATATATTGATGCTTTTGAACTAGATGTGACTAGGGCTAGGTTTCTAAATTATTGAAGGTCAAAAGCTAACTTTGGTTGTTAGATAAATCTGGCATATTGTTGGATTTTTCATAGATATTCTGGTGATTCCCCATCCCTTTGTTCTTCTTTTATTCTTCTCCAGCTCTCTTTCTTGCCCTCTTCTCAAACCAAAATTTTGTACTTGTGTTGTTAAGGCCGCATCTCAATGTTTAGATACAAAAATGCATATAGCATGGAATAAAGCATTGACTTGGCAGCCAACAAAATATTGTATACGGTTATGTACATTTTTTGAGACATTATTAGTTAATTTATGATCCACAAAATCAGACCAATAGGTATTTGAGTTAACTTGCATCTTGATAGATGTTGTATATCTGTCTGTACGTATAGAGAGAACTAAGCTAGAATCCTATTTGTAGTATCAATGTCCTAATCCTTGGTGCCGAACGAAATGGTGGACTTTCTAAATTGTGAATTCATACATGCTTAATCAGGATGTACAGTACTTAGAATACCAATAAACAAAAAAGTTATATGGCTGTTATGGATATAATATATTTTAGGCTGCATATATTAAGTTTCTACTTCATTGACCATGATTTACATGCCTTACAATGCAAATGACATGGTTTTGGATTTTTCTAGAACATAAATTAAATGAGAACATCCTAAAATTGTATATTTTTTGACGTGTTAGATAAGATGTATTCATGAATCATGACAATGTGGATTTGTGTTTCTTGGTGTTCTAGATACAGTGGGTATTAGTGTTTGCTATGTGTTTTTATTTGTGTTTTTTTGCTTAATCATTGTTGGACACCTCTTCATTTCCAGGTGGTTCAACCAATACATTATATAGTTAATGCCCCTGAGCCTACTATAGTTTCTTTCTTGCAGGGTAGGTAGGCTACCATTACCCTAGGCAACTTGCTAGAAGTAATGTCAAATGCACATTTAAGCTGTTCTTAATTCTCATGCACACATACCTACATGCTAGAATATCACTTTGATGTATTCACTGTTTTAAAATAAGAGCTCAGTGTCATCTAACAAGTAAACATAAAGGAATGGCTTGAACTTTTGATTCTATGGTTTAACAAGCACATGTTCTAACCAACTCAACTTATCAACGGTCATCATCTTAAAAAAATGAGACAGGAAAATGCATTGGGAAACTGAGTGGAGTCAGCTGAGGCAGGAAAATGCATTGGGAAACTAGGTGGAGTCAGCTGACAACAGAAGTGCCTTGGGCATAGTGTTTATGTGAAGGAAAGTTTTAACTTTATGTTATATATTAGATATATTACAGATTAGATTATCAACCAGGCACGTGCAATGCATGTGTGTTTGAAAAAAAAGAATATAAAATTTCAAGCTACATTATGTATGAACTGCAAGAATATTACTTAAATTTATAATAATATTGTATTTTAAAACTATTCTTTAATAAAAGGTTTCATTTAGAAGAATGTTTTCTTGTTGTTATCACCCAGCATTTTTAGATGCAATCCAAAATCTCTCCATATTTTTGTTAAATTATTTTTCCAACTATGTGTCAAAAAAGTTATCCTTGAAATTATTTGATTTTGAAGAAATCTTTCCATCTTTTTATATGTTAGATTTCAAAAGCAATTCAAAATCTTTCAGGATTCTTTCTTATTATTTTTTTAATAACCATAATTAAGAGAATATATTATATTCATCCTGAATTTGGAAGGGCATTTTCAGTTTGACAATGAAATCAAGAGTGAATATTCCTTGATATCAAAACTGTTATTTTTATATATCAGATAAATCAAGGATTCATAAGTTATATATATCATTTTAATATATTATATGAAAACTATAAGATGGTTAAAAAAGAAGTTAAAAAAGATCAGGTATATGGGAAATTATATTGTAACCTAGAAATTAATATATATATATATATATATATATATATATATATATATATTTAATTGTAAGAGTAAGAGACATAAAAACTAGAAATATATTTGAGGTTAAATGCATTAAAGATAACAATCAAAAAGTTATGGTTAATAAGGATGAGATCAAAGAAAATAAAAAAAGTAATTTAAATAAATTATTAAATAAAAATCATGTAGATAATTTATGATGTCCTATTGGTTTCATTGAGAATAAAGTTATGGCATATACTTAAAGAATTAGAACATCTAAGGTAAAAAGGCCATGAAAAAGATGAAAATAGGAAAAGTTGTGGGTTCTGATAAGATTTCTATCGAGGTTTGCAAATGTTTAGGTGATATTGGAGTAATTTGGGCGATAAATTTATTTAATAAGATTTGAGAAACTATGCAAATGTTTAATGAATGAAGGGCACTATAGTATCAATTTATAAGAAAAAAAGATATTAACTTTGAAAGAGAGTAATTCAACATGGGTTGAGATGCACTATAAAAATATCTGAGAATCAATATGATTTATGCAAGGAAGGTCGACTATAAAAGTTATTTTCTTTCTTAGGAGGTTAATAGAGAAGTATAAAGAAAAGGGATAAATATTCATATGGTTTTTATTGCTTTAGAGAAAACATATGATAGAGTTTCTAAAATTTTTTTGTAGTGGATGTTAGAAAGAAAGGAGTAATTGTTAAATCTATTAACATAATTAAAGATATATATGATGGAACGGTTACTAATGTAAGGACCATTGATACTAATATTAGTGAATTTTTCTATTACAATAGGTTTACATAAGGGATCTACTCTTAGTTCTTGTAAATGAAACTAAGGCTGGGTTTAATCATAAAGTTAGAATTATATAGAAATGCATTAGACTCTAAAGGTTTTAGGTTAAGTATGAAAAAGATAGAATATGTGGAATGCAATTTTGGTATAATTAGAAATAACGATAAATGTAGAGTAAAAATTGAAAACAATGAAGTTCGTAAATGCAATCATTTTTCATATTTAGGATCAATTATTCGTAAGGAAGGAGAGATTGCGGATGATGTTGTCCATATGATTAAAGCATGTTGGATAAAATGGAGAAGTGTGACCAGAATATTATGTAATTGTAGAACATTTGTCAAGTTAAAAGGAAAAATTTTATAGGATAACTATAAGAACGACCATGCTTTATAGCACGGAATGTTAGATAGTTAGAAAGTATACATACACAAGATGAATGTGGTTGAAATGAGAATGTTGAGATTGATGTATGGTAATATTAAAAAAAGATAAAATAAGAAATAAAGTCATTTGTAAATTAAAGGAGGTAGCACCAATTGAGGACAAATTAAGGGAAGAACGACTTATATGGTCTGCGCTTGTGCAATGTAGACTTAGAGATGCACTCGTACGAAGGATTGATTTGATACATGTAAAAGAAAAGAAGGGTAAAGGATTGAAAATTATATAGAAGGAAGTGATAAATAAAGATTTAAAATTTTTGCATCTTAAAAAGAATATAACTCAAAATCGAGCTGAATGGAGAAAAAGGATTCATGTAACTAACCTCAACTAGTTTGGGATTAAGGCTTGTTGTTGTTATTGTTGTTGTTGTTTATAAGTTAAAGGACCTCAAATCTTGCAGGACAAGGATGTTTATTTCTTTTTTTTTTTGTGTGGAATGGAATGTGCTGCATCCTGCTTCTTTCCAACATTTGGGATGGTGGGACATTTTATCTCAATACTCAGGACAGTGAGATACCCTACCTTCTCATTTGGACCCTTTCTTTGGCGGAGGGTGGTGTATCAGGGTGTCACCGATCTGATGCACATTGTTTCTTTTTTCCTTTCTTTCTTCCCTTAAAGGTAGGAAATGGGCAAGTGTCATTTGAATAAATAATAAATGCTAGAGGAAAGGCTTGAGTGCTTGGTGTTATAGTTATCATCCTCACATTCAAACCAACTCAGCTGCCTTGTGCACCTGGTCTTGAACATAGGATGTGAAGCAAGATGAGAAACTAAGTGGAATCATCGACTGGGGGGTCTTATGCACATGTTCTAAAAGTTTGCATTATATATTAGATTCCATATATGCATGTGCATGTGTGCGCATGCACATGTGCGTGCATATAGAGTAATGCTATGAGGCTCCTGATATGTGCACATGAATAATCCTCTTGCCATTTGTCATGAGGGGATTGGTATAACTTGCAGGATTTGTTGCCAAACATGATGCTCGTCGATTATGGAGTTGTCAAATCAGCAGTTGTGGATCTGTTAAACTCATGCAAAATGGGCACCTTGAAGCATTTTCCATACATATATTCAATTACACAATGACTTGGTCATGTTTTTTGAGTTGTGATGAACAAATTTTTCAGGGAGTTAACATAGAGGAAGTAACCATATTGATGTTGCTAACATATCTCCAGTTTTCCACTACTGTTAGCTAGAGTGGGATTTTATCATGTCTTTTGTGTAATGCAGTGAGCTATCTTGCTGGTGAAATATTTCACAGAGAATTTCATGTTTTCGTGTTACAAGTGATCCACCTGCTGTGTTCTTCAATTAATAATTGCAGTTATTGTTGGCATATGTTAAATGCTCCATATCTGGGCATCCATAAGTCTTGGTTGATCCGGTTATGATCATTTATATGATTTCTTGCTTATAATCTCAAACTTTATTTTTGTTTTTGTGTTTGTCTTTAAGTTGTTTCTTGCAAGTATCAAAGGTATTCGACAACTAGAAAATACTTGAAGAATCTCCCAAACATTGTGCTATAGTTCCACTGCATAGAGCTTTGTTCCCGACCATTTTTATCTTCTTGCTTGTGTAATTATTGTTTTTATCCTTATATTTGAGCAATTAATTGGAATATTGGCGAAGTTGCTGTCAATTTCATAAAGTAATGAAAAAATGGACAAGATAACTTTAGAATTAGGGATATTGACATGCTTTTGAAATACTAATGCTATCTTTCTGGACATTCATGGGGATTGGTTTTATGCAGGTTGCTCTCCAGCTTTTGCATAATATGTGCATAATGAAATACCAAAAAATAACAATGATTCTCCTTATTAGCTAGTGAAATATTTTAAACTGTGATTGACATTACATTGTTCGTCTTATGACCAGGTCCAACTGCGCCATAAATTTGCTCGGTTGCTTGGTTATTCTAACTATGCAGATTTTGCTATTGAACCTAGAATGGCAAGGACATCATCAAAGGTTTTTTTCTGTACCAATATAATGTTTTTGCTATTTCATTGCTTTCTTCAATCAACCTTTGATTTTAAGTTAAAATAGGGTGGTATTAGCATATTTTCTTTCTTAGATTTCTTTTTTCTAAACTATTTTGAGGTCATGATTTTATGCGTTTTCTGGAGTTACTATTGCTTATAAATTTAACGTACCAGTGGAATAGTGATTGAGATGATATTGTCATTCGCATTTAGGCGATGTGGAATCTTTGTATGCAGAAAGACTTGTATCTTTGTAGGTACTGGAAACTTGATGTCTCTATCTAAGAACTTTGTTGTGTTTTGTTTGAGAAATCTATAAAATTGAATTGACAAAGAATACCATCATCTGTTAGGAGGAAATAGTGATGGATTCACTTGGCCAACATGAAGGGGCTGTTTGGTTGCCTGCAGTTCCACTTGCCTTCTATTGATCTTTTATCTGCTAGTAAAATGCTGAAATTTTATTTACAAGTGTTGCATCCCTGCAACTGACCGATACTTCTTTTAGAAACCAAGGACTTTTTACCAATTTTAACACAATTGGGAACAGTTTACTTATTATGTTACTATAATGCAACCATATTATTACTTCTTATTACAGTATATCACTTATTTGTGTAATATTGTGTCATAACAAGGTACTACATCATTACAATATTATTATAGTTATCATATGTTTGAGTTTAAAGTTGTTGTATACATATCACATATCGCCTTATCAGTAGAAATGATATCTAATTGGGTTATTTTAATATACTTATTACTGTACTATTTTAAATTGTTTATATACTATATCATAAATTGTGCATACTAGTACATTATATGTTAATGTGACTATTGTGTACAAAAAATATGATTATAGAACGTCTCATAATTATGTTATTGCTATTATGTAGGTAATTGGAATAATAGTAATAATGTGATAATATGACATAATATGATATATCATGCTAAGGCTTAATATATTAGCAATGTCAATAATATTATCAATATTATAGTATCTATTTATTATGGTACTGTTGTAGTCACTACTCACTAGTTATGTATTTACACAATAGAATAATACTAGTATACTATGATTATCTTGTTATATATTATATTACATGATAATATGATATGGTATAATATCATCATAATATTATTGCAGCATATTGCTAATTTAATATATGATATCGGTGGTGGTGCATAAAGAGGATGACAGGGTGGGGCTATTATAACAAAGGAATGCCAGTCAGTCCCAACTCCTAAGACGAGTTCACAATCAATAGCTACAGGCACACCAGTGACCAAATTTAGGCAGCAGCTGTTTGCAGCTGAAGAGCTGAAAGTTGCAGGTCAGTTGCTGACTTGCAGGTAATCAAATGCCTGCTAGTTTCTTCTTGCAACAAATTGACTTGCAGGCTACCTAGTTGCAGGAGCCTGTACATCCCATAAATGTGTGCCAACAACCATGGAAATTGATCTTATTCAGACTTTATCGTGAAATACTAAAGATGACTATAGAAACTAAGCTCAAGTACAAAGGGGCATTCAGTTCCCAGCAATAAGCTACTTTCCTCCCTCTGAAGATGATTTGCTTGAGATATTACTCTGCAAGGTATTGAATTCGACTCTGTTCTTATCATAGGCTTTGCTAGAGGAGGAATAGCTTGTTTTGCATTTTGTTGTGCAGATTAAGTTCTTAAATGCATGATTCTGTGATGCTTAGTCCTTGGATCTTACCACTTGACCAATTTTCAATTGGACACAATTTTGAGGCATTACTTTGTAATGCTCTTTTGCTATATAGTGGTGAGTCATCATTGGGAAAGTTATTATATTGGTTTTGAATATGCCAGTCAAGTGGAACCATAGTTAGATTTAAGGTAAAATATATTTAGCCAACATCGTATTTTAGTGTTTTTATTTTTTTGAAACATTCTTTTCTTAGGGTCCTTTTTCCTTAAGTCATTAAAGGGTCCGACTAGAAGTTGGTTAAATTTGAGCTGAAAATATTTCATAAACATACAAACTGACTGGATTGACCATTAGTTTTCATGTTTTTATGGTCCATCGACAGCCAGTTGAAAATGCTACCTGTCTGTTATTTTCCTCCTTTTTCTCTTTCTTTTGTTGAGAAGTCAATTGATTTTTTGTTGCTTGACGCTAAACAGTTTGTGTTAACCTTCTAATTTTACAACATCCACATGCCACATCTTTCTCTACTATGTTTGGGACTTTGCCAGCCATTAATGGATTTTCCTTTGAACGAGCAAATTCTATTGAGAGAGCAAATTATATTGACATACTGAACTCTGATCTTCATGTTGGTGTAACATTGAGTTCCAAATATGTTGTACAGTATTGCCCACCAATCTGCTTACTTCCATAATTTGGTACACCCATAATGTGACATTGATTTTTTCCCTATTTTTTTGTTACTGTTAAAAGTGACTTTTAGTGCTGGATATATATGTTATTATCATTTCTTATGAATTGTCATTTAGATATGGGCATTCCATGTGAAATGATTCAATACTGTTTCTCGAAGTGTTAGCTTGTTGATTTCCTTGTGATGTATTTAGGATGTCAATGATATATACACTCACAAACATGCTTTAGAGCTGGTATCACACTATATTTTCTGACACATGTACTGATTTTGTTGCTTAAACACTGGTGCTGAGAATTTTGTCGCTTCTCATTTCTGTTGCTCTAGCAAGGAATAGTAATCTAATAGAATTTCTAATAAATGTTCAGGTTTTTGAATTTTTAGAGGATGTTTCCATCAATGTAAGCAACCTGGCAATTAGAGAGCTTAATGTACTTAGGGATCTAAAGGTTGGCATCGACTATTCCATACAGCTGCTGTTTTTTCTTTGTTCATTGAACTATGACCAGTCAATCCTTTTATGGCTCAGAGAAAGGAGGAAGGGGATTCTCCCTTCGGAATGGAAGATCTGCTATATTACATGAGGAGGGTGGAAGAAGAACAGCTTGATCTAGACCTTGGAGAAGTCAAACAATATTTTCCTGTCAATTTAGTTCTGTCTGGCATTTTCAAAATATTTCAAGATCTATTTGGTAATATCATATTCTTTGAGCAAGTTTCGAATTCAAGCCATTCATGCATGATGATATAGGTTGATTGTTCTTCAGAAAAATATAAGATAAATTTATTGACATTTTTTGTTCTTTATGTATCTTTCTTAGGTTTAAGATTCGAGGAAATTAAAGATGTGGATGTCTGGCATGAAACTGTCTCCTTGTACTCTGTTCTTGATTATAGTTCTAGTGAGCTTTTGGGTTACTTTTATCTTGACATCTTATCCAGGTTCATTCTCTTTCTCCTGCTTGAATCTCTGCCTATTATTTTATCCTGTAGCAACAATCAAGAGCTAAAAACTGTTATTTTTTGCTTCTTAGAGAAGGAAAATTTCCCCATACTTGTGTTCTGCCACTTCAAAATGGCTGCTTGTCTTCTAGTGGCACACGTCAGGTAACTGGACTTTGACATACAGCAATCATTTAAAACATGGTCTCTGTAAGTATTTGTTTATCTCAATATTTTGTTATCTTCCCAATTACATGGAAGCAAACCTTTTGGTTGATTTAGTTATTATGATATATTTGCAAAAAAGTATGATGATGATATGCTATTTATGTATTTCCTCTATGTTTTATGTTGGACTTATTGGGCAATGCATCAAAAGTTGTTTTATTGGTTTGAGACTTCCTTTTGTAGTTCTTCATCAAAGCGTAGAATTCAGTGGAATTTAGTTTTGATTGAAAGAATAATATGACGTAAATCTTTTACTGTTGGCTTTGCTTTTCATTAGCGTCTTTTATAACTAGTTTATTTGAAGACAATCATTTCCTGCACTCTGAGGATGACACACTATATGTATTTTATGAGTCTTTATCACCGTGTATGAAAATGTATGTAGATGTGAAGTTGGCTATTGCAATTTGTTGTGCATCAATAAATCTTGTGCTTCCTTTTGCATATATGATTTTGTTCTCTGGTCAAACTTTTGATTTTTTAAAGACCATTCCTTCCAATAAGGTTTCAAATACTGCTAGAATAGGACCATACTAATGGTACCATACGGTTCCGGTAGGTTTCCGGCATCGCTTCACCGTATGTTTGTACGGGATGCAGTCTTTGCCATGGGTTGGTACCTGATACTGTACTGTCCTGGCAAAAAGCCGGTTTGAGGTCTGGTATTGGTATTTGTACCTTTGTTTCCAATGAAGAATTGTGTCATCTTATCGAATGACATTTAATTTCTTCATCTTCCTTTTTGCTGCACAGATTCCAGTTGTGCTATTGATATCTCAATGTCCAAACAAATAGATGGGAAGCCAGTACTACTGAGGTTCTCTGAAGTTGTTAGTCTTTGTCATGAGTTCAGCCATGTGGTATGTTGATCTTTAATGTTGCTATGCATTTAAAAAAATTATTTATATATTTTATATTGCTCTAATAGATGTTGCAGTTTTTTCAATGATATTCTTAATTATTATATGGTTTGCAATGATGTCTTTATCAGTTTATTAATCATTTTTCCAAATAAATGATGGACGCCAATGTTGAGCTTGATTGTCCTTAAATAAGTACCTGATATTGTCACTTTATCCATTCCCAAATATGATGCTAAATATTATCTGAAAAATTTTGTAAGAGAAAAACTAGCTTTATGTTGGAATAGTGACATTTATATGTGTGAATTTTTTTTGGAACTAGGTTGTCATAATGAATTACTTTCAAATGTAAAGTCATCATGGATTCATATCCTTTGGTCATAGCCCATCCCTTTTGGCTTTTATTGTTTTAAGTCATTTCTTTCACATTACTTATGATTTTTTTGAAATGAATTGTGATGCATCTATCAAATTGTCCTTCAAAATCTGTTAACTCCTCCCTCAAACATTTATCGAGTGGTTTATTATTTGTTCTTCAAAGTTCAGACAAGTGATCTAGCTAACAGTCTTTCAGCAATTTAAAGTTTGCTGCATGGAAGCAATAGTTTCTCATATAGTGTCTTAATATCTCATTTAAATTCTTGATAGATGTATAATCATCTGTATCCCTGTATCCTCTTACAAATTACAATTTTGAACTTAAAAAAAAAATGTCAAAGTGAGTGCTCTCTGTATATACATATATTGTCTATCATTTTTTATAAACAAATATTGCTCAACATGATTCACTACCTCTATTATCACTGGTGACAATTAAGTCGCGAGTGAACTAACAATAAATAATTTTTGGCAAGATAATGGTGTTTGTCTAGCATCTTAATTGGCTTCTGTGAACTTATTAGTTGGTAAAAAAGTGATGATAATTGTCGTAAACTCATAATGTTTTACTTCACATAAAAGCACAGATTTGGTGTTGAGGTCAGATTTGGTGGCAAGGCTATACCCAAACTGCAATTAGATAAGACCTGACCAAATCTATATGACATCTTGGGTTAGGTTTAAAATCTAGACTGCACTTATATCTGGGTTGGGTCTGTACCCTTGATGTTGTGATTCAACTTGACCCATGGTATGTCCCCACATAAATATTATGGAAGCAAATTTGTGCACATGCGTAATGTTCTATAACCATGGCCTTCTGTACAACAGTAATGTTCTATATCAGTGGTACTTGTATAAGCTAGGTGTTGTGGATGCTTATCTTTCTTTCATGTCTGCTTAACTTATAGGGTCTTGATCATTTGAAATGTTATAACAAAAGGTTTTCTGTTAGAATTTCAGATTCTGTTGATCTTCGAAACTTAAGTGTTACATAAGCTTTGAATCAGCAAGTATGTGAATATTCAGATTTCATTGTATCATATTTCTACACTTAATTCTATAATGTGTTCAATAGTTGATTTTTCTTGCTGCCTTTTTTGATATTTGATTTCCATGAAATGGCTCATATACTATGGCAATCTCTAGGTCCATCATATATGCAGTCGAGCAAGTTTTTCTAGGTTCTCTGGACTACGTGTCGAAGCTGACTTTGTGGAAATTCCTGGTCATGTTCTTGAGAATTGGTAACTTTTATTGGTGCCAATATTCTTTATTTTGATTTAATAGAATTTCCAAATGCAGTTGGTGCATAATAAAAGATTTTTTTTTTTTGGGTTTTTGCGTAGGTGTTATGAGAACCTCTCTCTGAAATGATGTCTGGTTTCCATCAGGTGAGACACTTTACCCATGTATTTTCTTGAAACTCATGATTTATTTTGTCTTTTTATTTAATTATTTTTATTTCCCTCTATTTAATGAAAGTAAAATATTATCAATTTCTTTGTAATATCCATAGATATGGTACAGACATATTTACACTCCTGCCTATGTAATAGATGTGACACTCAAAATACTTGCAAAGACATTTCCATATCTTTCAATTTTATTTATTTTCTTTGATACTCTTTTGGTCTATCTTAAATTTTCACAGGTCAATCTTTCCTAATATTCCACCAAGTTTTTGCCTGGGTGGAATTCAAATCCTTTTAAATTGACTTGATTTCAGGGTTCAATTACTATGGTTTAATGCACACTTCTTATATTAATATCTAACTAAAATATTTGTTAAGCTCTCATAGATGTATTATTCCTTTCCTGTTCCAAGATAATTTATTGGAAGTGGAAAAGTTGGTAAATGATATATTGACAGCCATGGGAATGCATATTAGTGGGCAAAGATGAAATGAAATCTATGTTTCTAGTTGTTTATGAAGAATAAGAAGCAGTCATGCTTCAAATACCTTGTCTGCATAACTGCATTTGAATCATCTTAATGCCTTACTCTCCATGCCTTGAGTATGTCACTTGGATGACTTAGACCTATCCTACTTCTTGTGACTGATTTTCCTTTCCCCTTTATCTTATCTTTGCATATTCTTACATACTTCTAGCTATGAGTAAAGGATCGTAATTGGTGGCACTAGTTTAAGCACCATAGGTGGAACATCTTGTCCGGTGTTAATCATATAGGAGCGCCAAGTTATAATATATCTCAATTATAATTATCATCGTTTGTCAAACATATTAATATTGTTGTCTAAGAGTATAGGAGTACCAAGTCTCATCATCATCTACCCTGGTTGTTTTGTCGAATGCCTTAACAATTAGGAATTGTGAACCTCCTTTAAATGCTTTACCACATGTACAAGTCCACAAGTCACTTGGACTAGGCATTGATATTATTGTTGCCACTATTAAAACAACTGAAACTTTCTTGGTGACCATATTTTCCTAAGTAGTTAGCATGGGCTCCATTGCCTATTGATTCATATCCTTTGCCTTGCCTTTGCAACTGAGTGCTTTATCACATTGCTTATCTGGAACCCCTACAAGTATGTATAGTGAAAATAATTCAGATAATGAATAGTTCTTGTGACATTTCTACAAATTAATTTTCTTTTATCACCAATCAAAATGGTGGCCTAATGGAATTTTATAAAAGAAAACATTTTATTCAAGTATTTAAATCTCAGTACCAACCATCGTATTGGTGTGATCTCAAGTCAGTATGGTGCTGGGATGCTAACGTCTGACGTTTGAGATGGTGTAGTATCCTGATGCCATATCAGGATGCTTACTTTTTTATTGAACTTTTTATCTTAATTTTTTTGTTGAATATTTCGTTGTTTTAAGGTCCTTAAAAGTCTTAAACATGGCTTTCAGTTAATGAGAGGGTGTGTGATGCTGTTATTGGTCTGAATGTCATTTGTTTGATTGAAAAATTTAAAAATTGCCCATAAATATAAGTGAAATGTCATAAATCAGTTATCAATCTTATTATTTTTAATAGAATCATTAGCTTAAGTATGATGACAGACAAATCATGAGATTTTTCAGTCAATAATGAGGCTGAATCTCTGAATAGGCCCAACACCATGTCCTTCATGACAGTTTTAAGTCCAACAATCATGATAAAGAATGAGTGAATAGCTATGTCCATCAAGATGGCTTAGTCCAAATGCATTTTTAATTATGCCTTTGGATTTAGGTGATCCAAACCCCAAATATAAAGAAATAGTTTATGATCATAAGCTTTCAAGTCTGGTCTAACTCTAGGAAAAAGGTTCGAAGTCCTGATTGTTTTAATTATTACCTTAAAGAAGTTCTCCTCATGTAAGCTTTGAAACTAGATAAAATCAAGATAGACTTCTGGGCCTCTAACTAGATAAAGTCAAGATAGATCTCTAAGACTCTAAGGGTAAAATGAAGACAGACCTCTAATTATCTAAATCGGGCAGATTCAATACATACCTTAAAGTCTTTATATTGGCTAAAGTTAAATTTTAGATAGACACCGAAATCTTTGAACCAGGTGAACATGATTTTGAGACAGACTTCCAAGTGTTTAAACTGAGTAACACTAAATGCAAAATGGACATCTAAGCCTCTATACTGGGTTAATTTAGCTCAACTGTAAAGTCTTCATACAAAGACTTTCCGTTTCTTAATCTTTTACCTTTAGACTCTCAAGTCTTAATAAATGCATATATGTTCACCTCTCTACACTAGGGGCATCCCCTGGGTTAAACCATGTAAAATTGATTGACTTGCAATAACAATAATATTGTATTTTGACCTACATTTTCTTTAGATTTTTCTTGAGCTCTCTTAATTGGAGATGCCTTGATACTAAAAGGGTAATTAATAGTAGGATCTTGAGCTTCGTGGAAGTCATGGTCAATTAATGAAAAAAGTTCCTTTTTGAGGGTGAACTCAATGGGGTCATAATCAATTGACTCGCATGTTCATCTCATGTCTCTCCAAAGGAGCACTTCTCTTGAGAAGCAGATTTGGGGTCCCACAAGAATTACAAACATATGACAACAAAGGCAATGAACTCACTTTAGGGTTTTGTCTAGATTGGCAATAACTTGATAACATCTCAACATATTAGCCCATGTGGATGTATTTATGTCTTGTTATTTTGGACATTCCTTTATCTTTGGTTAGGAAGGAGGTGCGGAAATTGACAAAAACATTTTTTTCCCCTGAATTGATATGTTGGCTCAACCATACGTACTTCAACTTGTGAACATTTCCTTAGCTAAGAGGTGACTTAAACAGAAGACAATGAATTAAGGTCTGCCATAACAACCCATACTCATCGAACTGGTGAAGTACTGGTACAATACACAGATTTTAGTTGGTATGGTCAACATGATACAATACACGCTCTATGCCAAGACAAGGCATCAATACTTTTTCTCACTCCTCACTGTAGTACTACTCAAAACCAAATGACATGGGTTGATACCAAATACTAAGGGCGGTGTGCAAAGCAGTTTTCATGCTTTATAAACTGGTTTGATGTTTTGTTATACTAATATGTCCTTGTTCATCATAACAAATTTGAATGTCATTGTAGAATGTAGTGTGAAATATGTCATTATAGAATGTAGCATGCGAAGTTATCTTTCAGTCCTTATTCAAGATCTAGTAGGAGTTATAGGGTAAATCTGATGATCGTCTGGGAGACAATACTGCAGAAGTTCTTGGTTGTTATTCATTATAGGATGTTTCAAGATCATGTGATGTGAGTTGGTATTAGTGATGCATGCATTACCTTGATGCAGAGTTGAAATGCATGGTTGTCATACTTACACTTTGTTACTCATCCTGTTTATTGCTGTTTTGCTTCGTAGCCTTTGTTGTCCATGATCTTGAGTTAGACTATGAGATGTAGGTCAGATTTGAACTTGTACGTGTCAGCATTGCCATCTGTAAGTCCAGTCCGCACCAAGTTCGCAGGCTTGGTAAAGTAAGTTTGTTGGCCAGGAAATAAACAATTAGTTAAATTCGTACAACCAACTTAGCTGTCTTTATGGATTCTGGGCCTTGTTTGGATGCCCTAGAAAGAGTTAGTAGTTAGAAATAATATAATCTAGTAACTGAATGACTCATCAGCACAAAGCAAAATACTTCATGGAGCTTCTACTCTGGAGTATGGTTTTGTTAGCTGTTTTGGTTCTAACAGTTATCCTTGTAGGAAATTTTCTCTTTCATTATGAGACCAGACCCCCAAACCCATAAGTCGCCTCCCCTTACCTGGATCAGCACCTCTTCTTCCATGGCCAGCCCATGCTGAACTCTCCCTTACCTCAATCCAAACCACACCTCTCCTTCCATGGTTAACCCTTAATTCTGACCCATGTTGACTGCATGGAACACATAGGTAGAAGGAATGTCTTGGTTAATCTTGGCCTCTGACTGTTCCATGTGGTTCATTCCTTGCCAATCTCATCCTCAAGAATTGTGAAGATCAAAGAGCCCAGAGTCGATTTAGGTTGGGGGTGAGGCAAAGAGGTGTTGGCAGTGAAGGTTGTGATGGTGATAGAACTAATGGTGGTAGCACTAATGGTGGTGAGGTCTGCTGATGTGGTAAATGTTGGTGGTGGTAATGGTAATGGAGGAGGTTTTGGTGGTGATGGAAGTCATGATGATTTTTCAAGTTTTGATCTGGGTGGAGGTCATGACTGGTATTTGTGGCAGTGGTGGTGGTATCGATGATGAAGTGATGTTTGTAATAGTTGTGCTGGTGGTGATGGTACTGATGCGTAGATGGCTGTGATAGTGATGGTGGGCATTGGGGTTCCCAGAAGGGGGATTGGGATATGATCCAAGTTGGTCTGGGACCTTGAAGTTTAAAGTTACTGGCAGGGAGATAAAGAGGGGATCGGAATTCACCAAAGGGGGTCAAGGTCACCAGAATGGGTCAGGGTTGCTGGAAGGGTGGTTGAAAGGAGAAGGTTGAGATTACTTCCGGACTGAGGATGATCGATGAGAGCGTGTAAGGGGAAAAATAAGAGCCTGATAAATATTGGACCGAATTCCAGACTTTTGTGCTCATACTCTAGAATTTTTTTTACACCAAAACTGCCCCCCAAACACTGTTTTATGACAATTCTTCAGTAAACACTAAACGTTCCAGAGTATTGGGTTATACTATAATATTCCTGGCCAAACAGGCCCTTAGATTTATATTTGCTTTTACTTTGTGGAAGTAAAACTAGTGTTGCTCTTTTTGTTATGAGTGTACTGCTAACATCATATTTTTATTGTAGTAGGAACCTTACTCGCATTTCATATGCTTCAGAATTTCTTTCCTGATCATCCAGCCATTTCCTGATGCTTTAAAGTCCCTATTAAATTGAAGCATTTTTGATTGCATGTATTATTAATTAGAGTTTTATATTTTTCTTTTTTCCCAAGTTTTGAGAAAAGCATTTCTCTGGACCTCCATGCAATTTGGCATCAGATTTCTTTTTTGAAAATTGTTACATGCTTTTCCTTGTACCACTCACAGTTCTGCGAGGGCAAATGTAAACTAAAATGTTTTTAGAGGAACTCAGGGAAAACATTTATAAAGATAGATAATGTCGGCATTCTTTATTTGTTTAAGCATACATATAAAAGTACAGATTGCTAATCAGTGCATCTTAGGATCAAATTTATGAAATTTGACATGAACCTAAGTTAATGGGGTTATTTTTCATTTATGATAAGCAGGATATCACAAAATCAGTCACATCTGAGATGTGCAAGTCACTGAAGAGAAGGCGAGATATGTTTTCTGGCCTTAAACTAAAGCAAGAAGTTCTTCTTTGTAAGTGTTGCAACTCTTTTGCATATGATTGTAACTCTTTTGCATATGATATTGAGGATATCATAATACCTGTAACAGATGAAATGCATAATGTATTATAATGACTGCAAGATCTTTTTGGCCTAGGAAGTTGATTTTCTGCTTGTACGACTTAACATTTAGCCTAAGTACACGTTAAAACTACTAATGACCGCTAGATCATGATTTCTTTTAATTTTGTTTACCAAGTCTCTTGATTCAGAGGGTTTTTCTGTTCTTCATTGAAGGAAATTATATACATATGTACGGGTGTGACAAATGCAATGTACTGAGCACGTTATTCCATGGTAGTCATCTAGCATGTCTAGTTGACCATGTCACATCATAGCATATGCACATATGTTCTTTGGTAGCCCTATTTTTTGTATCTCTGTGTTATTGACCCTGCATATTCTCTTATTCCCTTTGTTCCTTCAGGAGACCAACCTCCCTTATCTTCCAGTATGCGTTCCTTGAAAACAATTATTTCCAAGAAAGATGTAAAGACCAATAGTGGAGTATGAATCAACAATCACTATTCTAATAGGGTGTTTTCTACTTTTGTAAGGTGGTGATAGTTTGACTGCTACTCTAAGAGCCATTATTGTAACTTTTCACAGCTGGAGGAAGCTTATTGAGGAACAATATCACATTCTTCCTAGCAATTTTCACAGTTGGCTTGTCAAGTTTTTTGAATATTCACATCACCACGTGCTTTGTAAACCAGCTGGTCACATTGTTCATCTATTTATCTGTTTTTGTATAAAGGTATTATAGTGATATGATATGTTATACGTCGTATATTTATTTTATATATGCTATTCTATTCCATGGCTTAATGCCTATTTTAAATGTATATTTCTGGGATTTGCTCCCATCACAGTGGATTGGCTGCATTATTTCAACATTTTGACACTATTTATATTGGTAAAGATGAAGTGACGATGTAAGATACGTAATCATCAAACATAACTGAAAACCTCTTCCACTGTCCTTTTAGGCCTAGTTGATCAGATAATTCATTCAAGTGAGAATGTGGACATAGTAGAGTTACTCAAGCATCTCCATCCTCAGGTATAGCTGAAACAATAATGCTTCTATGTTGGTTAAATATCTATTCTGTTGCACTGTATCGGTTGCTTTTTTTCCAGGTAATGTTAGGAATACCATTGTTGGAAGGGACCAACCCAGCCTCATGCTTCCCTCGCATTGCTATTGGTTATGAAGCTATCTGTTATACTTATGTCTGGAGTGAGGTTTGTGTTATTTCATTTCTTGATGTAATGCAATGTTTAGGCATGTTTATCCTCTCTTTGAAATGGATAGAAAATGATAATATGTTGAGTGTATAGGTTTTTGCTGCTGATATATTCGCTTCAAAATTTCAAGATGATTTGCTAAACCAATATGCAGGATTGCAGTTTAGGAATAAGGTATTATCCTCTTCCATGTTTTCTTGTCAAGTTAAACTTCAATTGTTGAGTTTGGCATCCATGTTTTTGTGATATCATTCTGCATTTTGTTAGATTCAATAAATGAATTACTTTAGAGAGCATTAGTATGTCATATTCTGTTCGGTAATTTGAATAATCTGATTTCATCAATTAAATGTTCATTGGCTCTTTAATTTATTGATATGCTGTCTAATTGAGTGGACTTGAAGCACTTAGTTTTTACCATCATCAGATGATGTAATCTGTTAAATGAGTTACTCCCTTGTAATATCAGAAGAGACAGATATGGACAACATATTGTCAGCTGTGTTTTAGGTTCTAAGACTTAAATGAGTACATAAAAATTTTGTCTTTGCCTTAAAATTGAAGAGTCTGGAACAATTCAGACCTATCCTTCATCAAGCATAAAGTCTTATGTAATTATTAACAACAATAACATAATGCTAAAGATTATGCATCAAATGTCTGTTTTCTACAACACGTGGGCATTTTGAAAGAAATATGTTATGAGCCCTTCTTTTGAAGGAAGAATGCTTTATAATGACATCTAAGTTCACAAGAGTATTTGTACGCACAAGAATAAAAGTTTGGAGGTGCATTTTAGTATGGAAGGGTTACTATCATCATTGCTTTCTATCATTTCATCCTTATGCATTAGTCAAATGTATTAGTTTATCCTGTGATTTAGTTATGCACGATGCAGGTATGATATGCATGTCTGTTAGATGCAACACAAACCAGTGTATGTTTCTGGTCATCATATGCTGAACCATTCCAAACTGAATGGTTTGGGCAAGCTAAACTAAATCAGCCTCGAACCTGGATGGTTTAACCTTTCGATTTGGTATGGTGGGCAAACTAATCGAACCATTTCGAACTAAATTGAACTGTCCGACTTGATCCGATTCAAGGTAGTTCATGGGCAAGCTAAACTAAATCAGCCTAGAACCTGGACGGTTTGACCTTCCGATTTGATATGGTGGGCAAACTAATCGAACCATTTCGAACTAAATTGAACTGTTCGACTCAATCCAATTCAAGGTAGTTCATGGGTTGGGACCTTCTAACCGTATTGGTCCTACTTGTTTTCAGTACGGCGTCCCTTCTTACTGATATAGGTAGTTATTGAGAAAGGCACTAGGTTTGCCCACCTTGTATTTTATATCATGTTATTCTCTTTTTCATATTTTTTTTGTTCAAAAAGTGAGTGCATAAGTTGGTGTTCATGTGCGCATGTGCATGCATGTGGGTTTTATGTCCCTATCCTTTCTTAGAAACTAGTGCAAAATGGATATTTAACTTTATTCTTATTGCAGTGATTTGTATATTCTCCAGTCTTACTAATTGCATGCAATATAACTTATGTAATCATAGCAAACAATTTTTATGGTATGCAGATATTAGCCCCTGGAGGAGCCAAGGACCCCCTTGAGATTCTATCAGATTATCTGGGAAGGGAACCATCAATTCAACCATTTGTTGAATGCAAAAGCATGAAACTTATTTGTTGAACAAAAATCGTTCTAGAATGATTTGTTCCCTTGGTACATTTATGCTGAGGTACAAAAAAGGGTTTTGGACACTATTTTGAATTATTGGTTTGAAGTATTGTTTTGCAAATATTTGCTACTCTTTTTATTGACCCTGAGAAACAGAAATAAACTACAAGCGAACCAAAACAACAGGAGTAGTCGATGACTTGCCTGGATGAAATAGGCCATATCATAGCCAAGGTATATGCTGACTTTTGTTGTTCATGCTTAAAATAGTCTTCGGCTTGATTCCACAATTCTGAGAAGTTTGACCAAGACCCTGGAGAAAAAAAAAATGATGTTCTAGATTTAGCTGGTATTGGGATAGACAACGTGATTCCGTTTGTAAAAGCACGTGAATGAGATTGAATCCAATTGAAACTAAACAAAGTTGATTAAGTGCACGGTTGTAAGAATGTGTATTGACACAGGATGATTGGAACATGATGCGACGTTCAAGTGATGGTTGCGAAGACAATTGTCTCTGTGACAGAGTAGCTGCAGGACAAGAGATGGAAGGAAAATTGAGCAGAACACAAGAAGGATATATTATCTGAGCTTATCTTTTGGGTTGGTTTATGTGATCAGTGTGACTGAGGCAATCACTGGACATTTTAACTCAGGAGGCTTTTTGAGACAGATGAGTAGCATCAGATTCTTGAACTAAAGATGCTTCCCATTTGTCCATCTTATTTTATTATATTGGTGCTTTTGGGTGTAAATATGCTCACTGATTTATGCTTAAGAAAAATTTGTTTGCAAGTTGCTACTGTATCAAGAGGCAGAAAAATATCTAAGATAATTGTTTCCAGTCACATTTCAATGGCTATGATCCATCCATTTCTGTCCTTTAACATTCTTGTTACAGAACCAACTGAGAAGTATTTTTTAAAGAATTACAGCTTGGCCAAATCTTTCTTGTATTAAATACGCTAGCTACAATAGTGATTATAAAATCAAACTATAATAGCATGATTCTTGGATGGTTATGGTTTTAGATGTCCATTAATTTGCTGAAGTTTTGTCAAAAAGACAAACGCTATGGTTGTTATCCCTCTGGATGTGATGGCTCTTTATTGTCAGCAGATGAGAAAATTGTACCATGAAGTGCAGGGTGGCAAGTTGATGGCCCGTGGCACTTCTGAGGTTTGTAGTGGTGGGATGAGGACAATTGTTTTGGGGGGATTGTGGAGGTTGAGGCGGTTGTGTGCTTTGGTGACAGGCGTTTTATTCCGTGATTGTGAGCAGATGATGTGGAGTGAGAGGTTAATTGGCAGTGAAGAATTATATCTTCGTTGTTTGATTGATGGAGACTTGAAGAGTTTCTTTATCCATGGAGCCATTGAGCAAATGATTTTGAGCCCCCAGCCCATGATAGATGGAGGAATGTGACGGATGTTTGTCATTGGACTCATGGTTGCCATCTGTTTGAATTGTTGGGCTCTTTGACTTCGACATTGTTGGAGTATATACATCAAGCTCGTATTTGATACATTTGCTTATATCCGTATGCTCATCTAAGTCTTTTTTCCAACTACATGACTTGTTTATATCCATATGAAAAGAAAAATATTTAACCACACTAGGAAAATCTTCACTCATTTCCGATTGGATTTGAATTTGAACAGTAAAAAAAAAGTTTTTTTTAGCACTACATGCGATCTAGGAGTACGTGCATGTATGATTCACGTATGTGTGGACAGGTCATGCGGTGAGCAAAACAACGATAATATCTTTAGCATGGGCAGCCGCACGCGCGATTTGCACCGTGTCAGTCCAATGCGTAAAGTTCTTTCCTTGAACAATAAATATTTTGAATCAAGTTGTTGAATATGGTATATTATATCTAGAATATTACCTAGAGGTATTTAGCCTTTCTATTAAGTTTAGATAGGCCCTAAATCGGACTTGGTTGTTAGATTGATCCTTGGCTTGCTGGTCAAGCGGTTGTGGCCTAATATGGACAACGGGAGGTAAGGCTTATCAGAAGGGGAGAAACAACTCTAGCAATGAGAGTGGTGTTCGGTTCACCAAAAAAAAAAACGATAGAGGGTGGTGTGGCCTTCATTGTCAGTCAGCCAAGCCCATAAATCCGTTAGTAGCTTGAGCATTTCAGAATTACGGAAAAAATTTTGTGCACTATCTCTAATGCACGAAGGCATACACCGAGCACGTTCATTAACCATGTATCTATGCAAGCATGCATGAAGAGCGCGCCATGCATGAAGAGCACGCCACGGCTCATATGCGGATGCCGGGCCATTAGATTAAAGGAAACAAAAAGAAGGGAACAAAGAGCCCTAACCTCCTCTCCTATGGGGATGAAGGTGATGCAAGATAGAAAGAAACTGCTGGCAAGGTTGAGAGGAGGGTGATAATTTTGAAAGAGGGAAAGGAACGGTTCTAAAAGAGGGAGCCTAAGGCTCCCCCCATCTCCTAAGGTTCTAAATCATTAGACACCTTGATTTTGAATGGCTCTCCCAAGCTTCTTTCACATGTCAGGCATGCCTAGCTTTGGTTGAATATTATTGTTGTTGTTCGTTGTTGTTATGATCACCGTCATTGTTGTTATTATTATTATTATTAGATAGATTGAATATATCAGACCTTGATTCAAGAACCAAAGAGTTGAGCCTTCCACTTATAGTAATTGGTTTCATCAAATCAAATAGCTTCATTTTGCAAATTTAAAATATCATAAATATATCATTTTGATATTTTCTTGGTATAATTTGAGAATGGTCATCCATGGATCTTGAATAAATGAATTCTCTTAATTATAAAGTAAAATATTCTCTTAATTTGAGAATGGTCATCAAGAAAATCATAGAGAGTTTCATTCGACTAGAATCTCAAGACAATTATCAAAGTAAAATATTTTGCAAAGTGACTCAATAACTTTAATATGAAAAACTTTAGTTCAATTTTAACTATAAAAACACCTTCGAGTAAAAGATATTAAACAGGCTACCAGATTGGAGAGAGAGTGTGCACACGCAGCCATTGAATTTTATATTTGGATAAGAATTTGTCCATTACACGACAATCTAGTGAATGCATAGAAGCATCGGAGAATTTTGTTAAGAAGTTTTGTTTTTTTGTTTCTTGTTTTTTTTTTTGGTACACATGAGCAATCACATTAGTATAGTGTGAATTAGCCCAGATATATCAGAATACAAAATTTGCATCAAAATAAAAGTACATGGATCTTCCAGTCTTCATAGCCAATGACCAGAGTGCTGAGCAACAGAAGCCGCAACCCAGTCAGCCGCCGAGTTGGCTTCACGGAAAATATGACATATCTGGGCTGAAACCACATCTTAAAGAATAGACCAGGTGTCCCAAAGAATTGGATTGATGGGGCTAGCAGAACATTCTCCTTCTATAACCACCTAATGACCGTTAAAGAATCGCCCTCGATAACTAATCTATGGGCATGAAGAAACTTAGAAGCATAAGTAATACCTGCTCAGGCCCCATAAAGCTCGGTTATAGGGACAGAGGAGTTGAGGGTTCCAAATCCGCCACTGCCAACATATCGCCCTGAGGCCCATGTATAATAAAGGCCGATCCAGCAAGTCTGCTTCGGACACTATCATCAAAGTTGTTAAGAAGTTTTGTTTAAATAAATATGATTATAAGAAAGCTTTCCATAGGATGAAGTGTTATGGTATGGAAGAGATGAGAGAATTCAAGAAGAAGGGAATGGCAAATAAAAAATTTAATAGAAGTTGAGATTGGATTTGTTTGTTTAAAAACTTGCAAGACCCATCATAAGATTTGCTTAAAGTTGGTCTTAATGGAAAGCAGGAGTAATTAGATGAATAGTTACAAATATGATAAACATAAATATTATGTTATTTAGGTTATGAGTTCTATTATTGCTTATAAGTTCAAAAATAATATAATTATGGAATATGCATGTAATAAATGTGATTGAGATCATGAGCTAGTAATTATATTAGCTCTAATATCATAAAAAAGATATCAATAAAAAATAAAAGTGAATATAATTTTTATCTTTGCATAATGGTGTTGAGCTTGTGAATATTTATATAAGAGTAAAGAGTACATTTACTTGCACATAAATAATTATAAAGAAATACTAGATTAACATACAATAAATAAATAATAAATATTCATAATAATTAATCACTGGCATATTTAATATAGTTAGTGCCTATGTTCTTCTATTTATCATTTTTAGGCTTTTTATACTTCTATTCATGAAAGTTTTAATTTTATTTGTGTTAACAATCTTTTAACATAAAACAATAGTGATAGGGAGGCATCAATAATTCTTTGCACGTAAATTTTTTTCATATATAACTATTTTGTATTAGAAATTGAGAAAAATAGCAAAATAATTAGAAGTAAAAGAAAAATATAATATAAGAAATGATATGTGATGATGAAATTGCATGGAAAAATATGTAGAAGGACATGATGGAAGGTATAGCTATCATCTATTACCTAATCCATTAGAACAATAAGCAAGAAAGAAAAGAAGAGAAAGATTAGTTCATCAAATACCGTTTAATTATCAAATTATCACAAAACACTGGAGGCCTAGTTTAACAGAAGTTCTATCATAGTTTTTATAAAAATATTTAGATTTTGATATGTTTAATAAAATTAATAGCTAAATAATATAATAATTATATGTGTGACATCATGAGTCCTTTTTAAAACCAATGTCAAATGACATCGGTTTTAAAACATGAGGGTAAAATGTAATGATTTTACAAAAAAAAAAAGGTTAAAATAAAATAGCATTTTTTACATCCAAGAAGCGCCACTTCAAATGATGCTTTTTTACCACCATTATAAATATGTAAAACATTATTTTAAATGATATTTTTTACTTTAACCCCTTTTTACAAAATTTTTCTCATGCAAATATTGTAAAACCGGTGCCATTTGACATCGGTTTTAAAAAGGGCTCATGACATCATAATTATATAGAGCTCTTTCTCAAATCGGTATCAAACGATACCAGTTTTACATCATTAGTGTTAAAGGCAAAAATTTTACAAAAAAAGACTAAAGTTTTCATGTCCACTGTGATAGTTAAAAAGCGCCACTTGAAATGACTTTTCAAAAGTGCCCATTAAAGAAAACTTTGTGCGAAAAGGGCTTATAAAAGTACCATTTCAAGTTTCAAGTGGTGTTTATGAAAAGCATTATTTGAAATGAACTTTTTTTTATTTAACCTATTTTTTATAAAACTTTTGTCTTTCGTACCAATGATGTAAAATCAGTGCTAAACGAAACCGGTTTCAAAATAAAGCTCTAATGATATACATAATTTTTTTATAAAAAATAAATATTCTTCAAGTCAGAATCATACAATGTTAAGAGTTGCATGTTTAGGTAAATAACATGAATTAATTATTATTAAAGATCATGATAATATTATTAAAGATTTTATTTTTATTATTTCATTATTATTATTATTGTTATTAAAAGAATTTAGTTGTCGTTGTTATCGTGATGTTGTTGCTGTGGGTGAGGAAGGGAAAGAATAATACCTACTATTCTTATTCATTCTAATTATTAGAAGATTTAATTAACTACGTGAAGAAGCGGCGAGCGGAGCCATCTCTCTCGCTTGTTGGTCTTTCTTTTTATTATTTTTTCTTTCCTTTTTGTTCTCTCTCCTCTCCTCTTTGTCTCGAAGGTAGGAGGACCAGCAGCCGATCGAGGGAGAGAGAGCGAGAGACCACTTCGTAAGTATTCAAAGAAGAACTTTTCCTCCCCTTTTCCCCCATCGGATTCCTCATCTATGCGGAAAAATATATAATATTTTATTATCATCTTTGCCTACGCCTTTGACCTCGTCCTATCGGGCATTTCTTTCCTATTTTATCCTAAAAAGATTCTAGATCTTTTTGGTGGCTCGATTTGGCTCAAGCCCGTCGATTTGGGGGCGGAAGTTTCAGCTTTAGATTCTGGAGGACTTTAAATTGGATCGATTTCGATTTCCGGGTGGTGGGCGGGATCGAGCTTGTTGGATTATAGAGAAGAGGAGAGAAGAGAAGGGGTAAACTGGAAAACCCTTGATGATTCTCTGACCTCTTCTTCCCTGGGGGAGGGGGAAGAAAGGACTTTCTGGAATGGAGTGAATTCTTGACCTTTGCTTGGTATGTGCCTGATGATGCTTTCCGGTGTTTGAAATTTCTGTGTTTTGGATGCGAATTTTTTTTTTCTGAAAAACTGTCTCTTTTTAGATGAGCATGAGCATCGTTTCCTCCTATTTTGGAAATTGACTTGAGAATGGACGATAAATTGCTTCAAAAATTTGAATTTTAATTCTCTTGGATGCTGGTGGAAATGATTCGCTCTTGAATTGGAGAATATTTGGCATTGCTGTAAGAGGACTTTAAAGTGTTAAAAGTTGTCCCTTTTTCCCAGTTTGATTGCCTTATTCGAGCTATGATCAAACAAATATTTGGGCGGCTCCCTCGGAAGCCGTCAAAGTCTGCAGAAAATCGTGATTTGAGTGGTGGATCAACTAGTTCATTGTCAAGTTCTTCTTCCAGTTCAAGAAGTGGGGATTTGTCAAATAACACGGCTGCAGGTCTGAACAGTCAGGTCCTTCCTGGCTTGAATCAGGGGTTAAATCATGGTAGCAAATACCCTCCAGCAGTTAACTCGAAGCTGAATGGCAATCCAGTTTCCCTGTCTTATGAAGCATTACCAAGCTTTAGGGATGTCCCAAGCTCTGAAAAACAGAATTTATTTTTCAAAAAGTTGAACTTGTGTTGTGTTGTGTTTGACTTCAGTGATCCAACGAAGAATTTGAAAGAGAAGGATATAAAGAAGCAGACATTGTTAGAGCTTGTCGACTACATTACTTCAGTTAATGGGAAATTTCCTGAGAACCTCATGCAAGAGCTCATCAGAATGGTATCGATAAACTTGTTCAGGAACCTCACTTCCCCACCCAAAGAGAATAAGGTGTTGGAAGCCTTTGATTTGGAAGAGGAAGAGCCTCTAATGGACCCAGCATGGCTACACTTGCAAATTGTCTACGAGCTATTTTTAAGGTTTGTTGCTTCTCCTGAGACTGATGCTAAGTTGGCTAAAAGATACATAGATCATTCCTTTATTCTCAGGCTACTTGATCTCTTTGACTCTGAAGACCCTAGAGAGAGGGAGTACTTGAAATCAATACTTCACCGTATCTATGGAAAATTTATGGTGCACCGTCCATTCATCAGGAAAGCTATTAACAACATCTTCTATCGGTTTATCTTCGAAACAGAAAAGTTCAATGGGATTGCAGAGCTCTTGGAAATTTTGGGAAGCATTATCAATGGATTTGCTCTGCCACTGAAGGAAGAGCATAAATTGTTCCTTGTTCGGGCATTGATCCCCCTTCACAAGCCAAAGTGCGTAGCCATGTACCATCAACAGTTATCATACTGCATCACTCAGTTTGTTGAGAAGGATTGCAAACTGGCAGACACTATTATAAGGGGTCTGTTGAAATACTGGCCCATAACAAATAGCTCAAAAGAAGTAATGTTCTTGGGGGAGCTGGAGGAGGTTCTAGAGGCAACTCAGCCTGCAGAATTTCAGCGATGTATGGTTCCACTCTTCCGCCAGATTGCCTGCTGCTTGAATAGTTTACACTTTCAGGTAATGTGCATAAAGAGTTCCAATTTATTTGGAAATAATGTAACTTGTTTATCTCAACCACACATTTTCTACTTCTGATTTTTCTTTCGTTTTGGTGTATCCTTCTTTTGTGTGTGGTAGACATGAATTCGTTTTCCTTAAAAATGACATTGTTTCTTTATTGTTCAAGAGGTTCGAGAGCTATGAATTATTTTCATTTGGCTATGTCTTTGTGAAGAAAATTTTCTTGCTTGCAACATTTATCACCATCTGAATAGCTATATTTGTCTAGGACAAGATATATCTGTGATGTCTAAATTAGGTTCAGTTTTGGGACGTATTAGTCTTTTCGTGCATATGGTTTGTTAGATTGAAGTTGTTGGATGGGATTTGTTTGGGTTGCTAGAGGTGCAACACCAGTATTATTGGCTATGGTTTTTAGTATTTGAGCATAATTTTGATCACGAAAATCACAATTCAAACTTCATAGCAGCATCTATTGCAGTACATCATACATGACAGCATTCAAGTTGGTCAGTTCATAGATAAGATGATGTAGGATGCCTCTTCAATTAAATAGTTGATGAGAAGGACTATTCATTATTTAAATATAGTGAACTGGATACTGAAACAACATGTGAATAAATTAAGTGTAACAGAAATGCGCATGTTAAGATGGATATGTGGTAAAACTTTAAAAGATAGAATTAGAAATAAACATATAAAGAAATGATAGGAGTAGCCAAGATAAAATTAGAGAAAATCGATTATAATAGTTTGGACATATACAACGAAGACCTTTAAATGCTCCAGTTAGAAAGAGTGATCTTTTAATAATCATGGTAAGGATAGATGTAGAGGTAGATTTAAACTAACATGGATAGAAATAATTAAAAAAGATATAACTATTTGTAATTTGAATGTCGACTTAGTCCTAAATAGAGCAGAATGAGGAAACGATTCATATAGCTGACCCCATGTAGTTGAGAGAAGGCTTAGATGAGTTGAGTGGAGTTGAGTTGAGTGAACTGGAATCTTGCTTTCTTGCATTTTATTGATAAGGTTAAGAAAGCTTCTTTGCTTCTTCGTGAATTTTTAGCTGATTGCAATGGTCCATCTCTGTCACTCATGAATCCTAAACAGATCAGATTTTTTAACAGATCTTTCTCAGCCTATTCCACATATATATGAGAAATATTTTTTGAAAAGTTCAAAACTTTAGCTGTGTTCATTAATTCTCTTCATGTGAAATGTTGATCCTTTCTTTTATCTACACCATCCACCATGCAAGAGGAAACTGCTTATTGTTTGTCAATCCCATCTCCTTGCTTTTTTCTATTATATTGCCAAATTATTTTACCAGATTTCATACCCCTTTGGTATTCTCTGTTGGTCTAGGTACTAGAGCCACTTAAATATTCAATCAGCTTTAGCAGTTGAGTTTTTCATCTATTCAATATTTCAAATCATTTATGCCTTATTAGAGCATAATGAGGCTTTCCACCTATATATCATCCTATTAATGCCATATTAAAGCACAGACAGTTAGGCTTGCCACCATATGTATCCTTTTTGCCCCTCTGGTAAAAGTTATCTTGGGTAACTATCTTTTTCTAATGGTAAACTTTCACCAAAGCTGATTCTGCATCCAAAAAAATACTGATGCAAGGTGCCCATGCCATTCATTTTCCATATTTTCCCATATTCTAATGGGTACGCCTTTCTTGGTTGCTACCTCCCAATATACCACAATATGCTTTCTGAAGTCATCTTTACCCACATAAACTAGCCCAATTGGCGTGCTTGATATACCTATAATGTGACAAGAGAGATCCTAGGTCATGTCATGATGCGTTGGATGGTTGCGATCTAGGTTTTTATTTGGATGTAATTTTTGCTATCAAGAGTCACTATGTTTTCCTTTTATCTCTGTTTATTTAGTTTTTGGTCGGTTATTTTGAGTCAACGGTTGAGATCTCAAATATTAATTAATTGCTTGGTGGGATAAATTATTTGTAACATTACTGTTCACGATACTGCCCATGCTACAGTTAACCGTGGAGAGTTACCACACGTTATGAGTATTGTTTAGGGAGTTCAAAATACTAGTTAGAATTTTCTTTCCTTTTGACTACGAGAGTTGTGTTATCAGAGTTTCATGTAAGAAACTGATAAAAAATTCAGGTTCTCTTTTCTTTTATTATTTGATGCTGTAGAACTGTGTGGGGCTTTCAGCTTTAGGTATAATTCCTCAGAGTGAGTCTATATCATTCTTCTCTTCTTATCTTTGTCCTCTATTTGCTTCTCAATATTTTTCTCTTTGCATTTCTCCTTTCTTTTGCTGCATTTTTCTTGTGCAGCCAATACAACCCAGTCACATATGGTCAAGTCTTGTGGTCTGCTATTAGATTTGAATCAAGGTATGCCGTACTAATCTCTATTGTACTGTATTGATAGGGTACTGATATGGTGCTAAGATTCAATTTGGTACAAACCTAACTAGTCCGAAGCAAGAAGAACTGTCCTGTATCACTCAATGCTAATCTGTGGTTTCAAGTGATATTATGGTTAAGAATAAGAAAAAGTACCAGCATTCCGTTTCAATATGCACGGTAGCAACCATATTGTATCGAATTTTTAATGTACTGGTACAGTTTTGGTATTGATTTTGCGGATCTTGATCTGAACCATTAAGTTCTCAAAAAGCTTGATTTCTAGGAGCCAATTTGCTACATAATCTATTCCAACAGATTATTCATTGATGGCTGCAAATCCTTCAACTAAAATCTTATACAGCCTAAGCTATGGACCACTAAATGCATCAATTATTGTTGATCTGCAAGAATGATGCTGTGTATACCATGTCTGAAACATAGGCTGTCTTACATATGTTGTGATTTTGGGTCAGATGAGCTCTTACGTTTACAATTTTTTGTTTTATTTTATACTAGTTTTAGAATTAGTTATTCTAGTTTCATATCTAGAACTTAGGAAGCTGAGATTCAGATACCCATTTTAGCTCAAATTACAGGACTTTGGGGGTACAGACAAGATACTTTTTTTTTTAATGTGTTATGTGTAACAAACAAGCTCATTTAGATTGGGCTATGATGGATAAATTTTGTATGTGTTTTCTTTAGACATGAATTCGGTTTAGTCACTAGGATTAGTTTAATTAATTTAATGTTTCAGAAGGTATCTTGTTATTAATGGTTCAAATCATCTTGAAAGGTATAGCAGGTTTTAGTTCATCCTTGAGAGGTCCATTCTGTTGAGGAAGTCAATGGCATTTCTATTTTTTTCTCTTCTTCCTCTCATTTCTTTATTTTCTTTGTGCTTCAGGCATCATCCTATGATCATGGAATTAAACTCACACAGATCTTTTCTGTGTCAAAAATCTGAATTTATTTTTCAGATTTCAACGATACTAAATTTGAATTAAATTTGACATCTCTACTTTGGTTTAGATTGGAAATGTGTTTGATCTGATCCAGTTGTTACTTTTATAGATGGCTGAGTTTTCTAGAAAAATACTTTAGATTTTTATAAGAAAGGAACCTACTGTTGGAAGTAAAATATTATAAGGATATTTTGGAAAAAAAATATTTTTAAAGGGTATTTTTGGGAGGCGGGCAACATGAAGGTGAAGAATGAGATAAATAAAGCAATTAATGAATAAACAAGTAAACCCAAAGGCTCACAATGGTTTTTAAAAAACCTTATTTTCTTCAACCTTCTCTTATATGAGTCCATGTATACTTTAATGAAATTTTTCATGTTGGAGTTTTTAAGTCTATTGTTTTGATTATCAGGTTTTATAACCCGGTCTTCTATTTAAATCACACTATACCTAGCCCTTTGAATTTCACTGCCAGAGTTTCTATCAGATCATTCCCAATATACTCCTAAGTGTCATCAAAATTGTCCGCCGCGACCATCAGTATGTACAACATCTCTTAAAATTATATCATATCTTATGATAGTTGCTAGCTAGAATATTGCATATATTTACAAAGGAATGTGAGAACTTATATTCAGCTCTCTTGAAAGTCAGAACACAAAGAATAAATAAATTAGTTTTGTAATAAGAGCTTGCACTTATAAGCTAAGAGTTCTGTACATATTAAAAAGAAAAAAAAAGAAAAGAAACTGTGTAAGGGAAATCTTTTGTTGAGTCAATCTAATAAATTTTGAGTTGGACTTCGCACAACTCTCTCTTTCAAAAACCATTTTATTGAGTCAAATGAGTTTGGAAATAGATGTGTAAGCTTGGTCAAATAGCAGCAACAGTGGTGCTTAATTCGAGGTTCTAATTAGCCAACTGATGACATCCAAGTCTACCATGTAGCCTACAATGAGTTTGGCTATAACACCTGAGTTATGTAGTTAACTTTTACCTGGATCTTATGCTATACAGAGGCTATATATAGGTTCTGAAATCTCATGAATCATTTTATCTCCTGAGGCAGGAAGGGGCGTGGGATTTTCTTGTATTCTTTGGCTTCATGCACCAAATGTTGTACTCCTATAAGGGCTCTAATAATTGCTAAAATCCTTTATTTCTGGAAGAAAGATTGGGAGAGTAGCTGGAATTAATTATAAGCAATCCTACTGGTCAAATTTTTTTTGCCGTGATAGAATTCAAAATACCATATGAAACTTAGAACCTGCTTGCAGATAATTTGAGAAAAAGTATATTTTTGATTATTATAAAAGCATATTTGAGAGGGGTTTTTTGGATGTCTATTTTGAATATAACAAAGTTTTCACACAGAATATTTTTGCACTTATATATATTTTAGGATAATTAGTGCAAGAAAAGATCTGGTGGAATCGTAAATGATATTGTTTTACAGGCATTATACTGTTTGACGACTAGAGATCCTGTCAAGGATGACTTAACGACTGAATTTGGTTTCCATTTTAAATGATGTAAAGGAGTGGAGATCAGGACTATTTGTTTTTCTGCCATCTATTGGCACATCTTGGAAGGGGATTCCTTTAAACTCAACAATTTGTTCTCCCCTTTCTCTGATCATTTAAGAAATTATGGATGCTGTGGTGGGTTTAATCTATTTTTCTAAAGTGAATAGTCACAACCTTCCGAATTTTTCTCCTCCTTGGGATGTCTAATGTCCCTTCAACGGGTGAGAAGATTCTGGAATTAAAATCACCATATCTTATCATATCATATCCACTTGTATAGTTTTCACTTTTTGGCATAAATGGTTAGTTATGATTTAGTTTTATTCATTTTTTACTCTCAAAAATGGGTGTCTTGCTAATTTTTGGATACTTGTGGCTACTAATGGATGTGTGGCTGGTCTTTTCGTAGTGAAAAATTAAAGATGGGTTTGAAACATGCCATTCTTCCAACCAACAAGTGAAATGTTGATCAAGATCATGGCTGTTAAGGTAGAGATACATTGTTGACCCATTCTCTATTAACTTAGCTTTTGGGTCAAGTGGTTAGTTAACATGGTATTAGAGCTAAGTGCTGGAGGTCTTTGGTTCAATTCTCCTTGAGGTCTTTGGTTCAATTCTCCTTTAAGACAATTATTTATTTAATTAACTTGGTCATTGTTTTGACTCGTTCTTGTCTTGGTTAGTTCATCCTTCCACATGCTTAACTCAAGCTGCGTGTGTACCTGTGTTTTGGTGGGAGTTGGGGGCTGGGAGAGGGAAGTAGTGAGGCCTGATGTGCATTTCTGAGTTATTTCTTAATATCTTAAGCTTTTGGGTTCTAATGTTTATATAGAGTTTCTGCCTAGGGTGACATACTTCAAATCTCTTCAGAAGCATTCTTGTGCCTGTTTTTAATGTTTGATGATCCAGGTCTATATTTCTTTGCATTTGCACCCAATCTGCTCCTGATTCAGGTTACCAGGTTGAGAAATTGCGATGTGTGTATCATTGCGGTTGTTGCCAGTCGTTCATATATTATTCTAGTGCAAAATCCATGTCTAATGTAGTCTACCAGCTCCTTCCCCCACATCTATTATCATTAGTAGGTATGAACCTATTGGTCCATTTTTTAACTCTCTATAACGAGATAAGGAAGGGATGCAGAAGCCAAAAGTGGGAATATATTTATGAAGTTATGCATGTAATGGGAAATCTTTAAGCAAATGTGGAACATGGAAATCCATGCTTCTTCTCACATGCATCACATGCATCCAGTACTAATGTTTTCAAACCAAATAGCTATAATTCTCCAGCCAACCACCTTCTATTGTAGCATGTTCTAAATGGCCAAATCTTAGCTAAAATCATATATGTACTTTTTGATGACCGTATGCCACTCTTACACCACTGATAGATTTCACTAAGATGGAAATTTCAACACATCCTGATATGGTTGAGACAGAACTCTGTCACTGGGCGAGTTTGTGCTCATCACTTTTCTGTTGAGACTTTCTAGCAACTGGTTGGAAGGTCTGTTGAATTTTACCATTTATACACAATTGCTTTTACTTAGTTTGCAATTCATGAAGGCCTTCGATTGATTCCATTATCATTTTCCATCCTTTTCCAACCAATGATCGTTATTGTTTGTTTCTTTACAAGATATGTAATATCTTCTTCGGTCAAGAAAATATCATTCTTATTAAATGGTCTAGCAAGTCTTAGTCTGATGCAATCAGCACTATTAGGGCAAGCAGCGAAAGCTTTAATCTGCTGGGTTCAAGTTGACAAATAGGCACATTTAAATTTCAACATCCATCCTGAATGTTAGACTTGCACTCTTGCAAGCTATTTATTATAAATAGTGTTTGTCTGATGTTTCTTTTTGCCCTTGCCCGTTATGAGCAGCCATTGAATCTTTTTTAGCCATTCATGTCCATTATGAGTTGTACTCCATTCGTAGGCAGCTTAGCAACCAAAGTTGCAGACTGCAATTTTCTTGAGTAGTTGCAGTTTCTTCAACACATCAGCTATTTATCATTGGCCGAGATATCCTTCAATCCCTGTGACAAAGGAGACTATTTATGTATGTGCCTTGACCATTGTTGTGATTTTGGTTGGTCATGCAAATTATGTTTAAATGTGATCTAGGTCAAGCTAATTTTAATTTGTGGTCCTTTAGGAATTTACTGTTTTATGGAAGCCTTTTCTTTACTTTGCATCTTGTAGGAGCAGGACTTATGTTTTATATATTTTTGCATTTTCTGACTGATTTTCAGGTTTTTTGGTGGGTTTCAAGTCATCAGGATTTGTTTTGAATTCATTTTTGTGCTTTTGTTGTTGGATTTATAGAGAATGAGTCTTGCTGTTTCTCGAAAGTTATAAATATAATGTTTTGCTAAGAATGATTTGAGAGTATCATTTTTTTTTCTCTTTTTCTTATAAGGGTAGAAGCGTAGAGGTGCCCTTACTAAATAAGGAGCTGTATTTACTGTCTGAGAGTATAATTATCTGCCAGTTAGGAAAGAAGATGAAGAAGGTGTAATCAATTTTTGATAATGAATAATGAAAGTTGCTGTTTCTTGCATTCCTTAACTCTCCTATCATCTTGTACTTCAAAAAAAAAAAAAGTCTATTATCTATGTGGGCTTGATAAGTAGATCTGCAATTTGCCAATTTATTATCCTTCTCCATGTGAATCAGTTGTCTGACAGACTTTCAGGGATCAAGCTTCATCCAGCGTTGAGTTACACCTCTGACAGCCCATGAACATTTGATGTAGCGAACAATATAAGATCCCTCTAGGCCTCATCACTAGTTAAATCTCTCTTTCGAAATCTGTTTCAAGTGTCAGACAATATTTGCTTTTTGTTCATGTGTACTTTCATGGATTGCAACTCCAAAAAATACAATACTTTGACAACATATATCTCAAATTGCATATGTATGCAGGCATATCCATATTTTTCAGAATTTATATTACTTGTGGAGAAAAACCCGATTGCTGGTTTTCTTACAGCGTATGATGATGGAGGCTAAGAGAGGGATCGCATACGGTTTATGGAAAAATTTTGACTTACAATGACCTGTCAGAAAGATGATAATCAAATTGAGTCCTCCATCTCAAGATCATCCTTTCGTTTTATTTTGACTAAACTCACGGTGTTCATAAGTTTGTTTTGCAATCTTGAGAAAAAGGACCAACAGGGAACTGCTGAAATAAAGAATTGTCCTTTTCATTGAGGCCTACTCAAGTCATTTCTATTACCAATATCAAGATGTGGGGTGCTAATTGACCTGGGTAAATGCAATTATCAAGTATGCTGGATGTTTGCTTGAAAACTTTTGCTAAGAAAATTAAATACTTCTAGTGATGAAGGCAAACAAACATTTACATGGCTATTTGAAATTAGAAATGCATGGGTATTCATCATTCTTTCAGTTTAAAAATAAAATGCAATATCCACCTTGATGATGTGCATTAATTGTTCCCATTGCAAATAGCTTGTCACTGAAGTTAAGCTGGAAATCTTTTCTGGTCCTTGTGCAGGTTGCAGAGAGAGCATTGTTTTTATGGAACAATGATCATATCGAAAACTTAATCAAACAAAACTGTAAGGTGATTTTACCTATTATCTTCCCTGCATTGGAGAGAAATACAAAGTCTCACTGGAACCAAGTTGTTCAGAGCCTCACGATGAATGTTCGTAAGATATTCTCCGATCATGATCCTGAGCTATTCGCAGAATGCGTTAAGAAATTTGAGGAAGATGTAATTAAAGAGGAAGAGATTAAATCAAGACGGGAAGCCACATGGAAGCGCTTGGAAGAAATTGCGGCTTCGAAAGCTGCAAGTAATGAGGCTGTTCTTGTTCCTCGATCCATGCCCCATAAAGTTTCTTCTAGTTAAAGCTACATCAATTTGGTAGGGCAATATGTTCAATCTTCTGACAGGATTATGATCCTGGAAATGGATATATTGATTACTCATGGATTGTTGCTCACCCTTTGCTTCTGGATTGTTTGGACTGTCAGGTCCCTGAAGATCCATGAACTGTGTACAGGGTTAAGCTGTATATATAGGAGGAATGAAAGACATGGAGCAACAAATGTCAAAAACCTGTTGAAGATTACAAGCAACTGTTTGGCAAGCACAGAAGAACAGAACACAACCTGTCAGACTTGGCATTCTGGTTGACATGTAACAAATTTGCAGATTAGCTGCTTTACCTTTCTTTTCAGATTTCAGCTATGATTTGTTGGAGTATTCATTAGAGCTGTTCTCATTGGTTGGTGGTTGTCCTTTTTTCCAAACAATTGATGCTTGATGAATGTAACTTTTATCTTTTTTTCCTTTTTTTTCTCGAGTCATGAATACAATTATTCTCAACTTTTCTTTCGAAACTCAGAATCCTTAGATCTATATTTATCTGAACTGCTGTTTTATACTGTAAGAGGAGGTATGAAAGTTTCCTTAACAAATTTCAAATAATTGTTCACTTGAGTCACTGGCATTGGCAAGTCGGTCGGCACCTTTCTCTTAAAAGTAAATGAAAAATTCGAAACCAATTACTCCTGGCCAAAATTCACAAGATTCGAGTAAGAAGTCCTCACTAGATTGGCATGGATACCTTATGAAAGCTTTCACCACATTGTAAACGAATGAATGAATCAGTTTGACCACAAAATACGGTAAATAAATGGCCTAAAACTGATGGCGTTTAAGCTAGAAGTCCCATCTGATCTAGAGGGAGCAATTGGGTTGCCCATTTATAAAATGATTAGGTTTGAGTTTGAATTTTTGACCCACTAAATAAATGGGTGGAGCTTAGCTTTACAAAATTTTGAGCTATAGCATGTATCCTTTGATCCCACCCCCCCCCCCCCTCGCACCCCCCCCCCCCCCCAAAAAAAAAAAAAAAACACGACTGTCCCTTGTGCAATTTGACTATTTAATATATATTTGTATATAAAACATCATCTACAAATTAACTACCACACAAACACCAAACCCTCTTCAACTTTTCCATGCCATCTCATTCCCATTCCCAACCCTACCCTTCCTAGGAATGGCAATTTTCTTCTTTTTTTTTCAAGAATATGGCAATTTTCTTCATTTTTTTCTATTCTTGTCATCCGAATAGGATGAAAATGGAGAATTTTTCATACCATATGGATCAAGAAAATTTATCCTCATAAATGAGGATAGGATAGAGATAGCAAAAGTACTTCTCATCCCATGAAATCTCTAATTCTCATCCCATGAGATCCCCGTATATTTTATATTACTTAATTATTATTATATTATTTTAATTTCTAAATATATTCCCATATATAATCCTAAAATACCTTAAGATTGCATGCGCTCACATTATTTATATTTATTAAGACTTATGGTTGAATGTATTTATTTCTTATAAAGTACTTTATGATTATAAATTTATATTATTATGCTTTTTGAGATTATAGTTTAATATGTTTCTTATAAATTAGCTCATAAAACTTGTAATTATGGTAAATTTAATGGAATCTATTTCATTTGTTATATGAGAATCAATACTTCATTTTTATTTTTAAAATATAGTGAGTAAGAATCAAAATTAAAAATATAAATATTTTAATATCAACAATGGGGTTGGTAGGGATGGAGTCTTTGTGAGAATGCAAATATATACTTTTTTTAAAAAATGAGGTAGGTGAGGGTGTGGGTTTAAAATAGTGACGAAGATGGAGATAGGGATGCTTATTGCCATTCCTACCCCAAAAAATCTAATAGAAAGATAAATTTATAGATTGATTAATAAGATACTGATCAAGGTAGTAAAGCTCAAGCTACTACTAAAGCATTAACCTAAGCCTAGCTCGAACATGGAGCTACTACTACAACCAACATAGTCCTCGACCTTTAAATGTTAGCTTCAAAACGTGTTGAGCAATAAACTCCAAAAACCTTGGTAGCCATTAGATACCCATAAGACTTAAAGGACCATATAATACATATGACATCTATCGTAACATCAATAAATAATTAAGCAAAAAATAATTTTTTAAAGATTTAAATATGTGTAGAATATTTTTCAACACTAAATATAGCATAATCAAAATAGATCTAAATCATAATATAAGTTTACCTCACACAACTAAATAATTACCCATTAGTATCCCAATGAATCTATTATTTTAGATTTAAAAGAAAAATGTTAAAATGAGAACATGAATCTAATAAGCAATATAATTCACATAGCAAGTTAATAAGCTTTCTTAATAAATATAACATGCATACGAGTAATTCATTATATTCAAATCTCATAATGAAAAGAAAATTCATAATATTTAAATATTACATATATAATGATAAATTAGATTAATCATAATTTATCTTAGCTAGTTTGACTATATTTGTATTCATGAGCTTAGAATTAGTTGAGCATTAATTTATAATCCCAATTGGTAGGGCATCTATAGGGATGGCAATAAGGTGAGGTAGACCAAGGACCTCAATTCCTGTCCTTGCCTCTATCAAAAAATCTTTATTCTTGCTTCATCTTCGTAAATGAAAAGTTTTTTCATTTCATCCGTCTTGTAGGGAATGATCAATTCCATCTTTATCCTATCCCCATCCCACCCCACCCCACCCCACACCACTCCTCCCCTGATAACATATATAAACTTTAATAAAAATTATCATACTAATTTTATAGATACAAAAATATATAACTATAATATAATATTTAAGTATGGAGCCAATAGAGCAGAGAAAGGGCATAGTGGGATGAGAGCATACTTATTCCCATCCAGATATATGAGTTAAAATTGTCATCCCTAGGCATCCGTTCGATGTAGAATCCTATTAGTAGGTATCCACATAATGTATAATCCCTTAATAAGATATTTGCCTAATGCATGATCCTTATCGATTAAGTATCTGTCCAATATATAATCCTCATTGATAGAATATTTATCCAATATGTAACTTTATTGGCAGGATATCCAAAATAGTTGCATGTGATTCAAAATCTATAATACATCATATTTAATCACAATCCATATAATATCAATTCATATATATCAACATGTTAACACCTAGATTCTATAACACATATACATAATTTCTATGGTAAAACTAATGTAGAGATATAGTATGCCGATCAAGTAAATTGAACCCCTATCATGATTTTAGGCTAGCTCAACGAACTTAGGCCTCATATTAAGAGTCAACAACATACATTAGGCATTATTTTTTAAAAAAAAGGAATGCCAACTAATTTGATATCTTAGACTATTAAACTATACTTTCATTTAAAATCTACTATAAAGTATTGACTTAATTTGGTCCTCTGAAATAAAATTGACTAAGATTCAATGAGATATGCTCAAGCAATATGCAATTGTTGCAATTATTTTTATTTATTATTTTAAATTTATACATAATTGAAATTATTTAAAATCAAGATATATATAATTATTTTATTTATGCTTACCATAATGTTGCCTTGCCTTTTTCAATTTTGCTTTGGCTCAATAGCTTGGGATAATGGTGTTATACCGATAGTAAAGCTTTCTTACTGTGGTCACATCTTGGTTTGGTGTTGCTATTATCAATAATTGTTGGGATGCTTATGGTTCAAGCAATCTTGATTTTGGCTTGTCCGTCGATAATAAATCTTTTAGGATTTTATTGTTATTATTGTTGTTGTCATTTGAGGAGGAGTCTGCTGATGTCATTTTGAACCTAGGGTTGGTGCATTCAGATTTAGAATTTTGTATTTAGGATTTGGAGCTAGATTGGTTTTCTTAAGAACTATGACGCATGAGTTTTCACTTATTATACCTTTATTTGCTTAGTAACATCCCCCTTCTTGGATATATATATATATATAAGAGAGAGAGAGAGAGAGAAGGTGCTTAAAAAGAAGAAGTATAATGCAATGACATACACATATTAATGAAAGAAGTTAACTATAAAATGAATGTTTTATATATTAAAGTGAATATATCATGTTGAAATACTCATGATTTGCTTTAAAAATTTCCTAAGATTTGTAAAGAACAGCTAAAATTGGTGGCACAATTATTTTTCAGTTTCACAAATAAAATTCTGCTTTAGCATAAATATTAAAGTAACATTAAAATTTTTTTCAATAATTTCCTCAAGTGTTATTAAATTTATCAAACTAAAAATTGGGGTAATTATGACTACAATAATTTTATGTATTATCACAAATTTTTTTTAAATTTTGGTTATCATATTAATTTTCACTTTTTATATACAAATCATGTGCATTAAATAAAAAGGATTATTATGTCAATTTATTATGATGCTTTTTGAATACTTATATTAAATGATGTTATTACTATTAAAGATATGAGAAGAATCAATGTATGCTGATTTGAAGCTTATTTGAGAGTAAGAAAGGATTGTGGATGTTGTGTGATTAAATAATTATTATTAAAGAAAAGTGGGAAATTTTATAGAACAGATTTAATAACCAGCTTTCTTAAAAGATAAAGAACAAAAAATATTGAAAATGAGGTGTTTTAAAAGTTCTGGGAAGGTGATTATAACATATATCAAAGGCTAAAAATAGGATGCAACAACATGGATAAGAAAAGAGAAGTAAAAAATATATCTCCAAAAAGTCTTAAAGCCTATATTGCTATCAATGATATAGAACCTTAAGCCACTATTAGGGATCAAGTAGAAAAGTTAAATTCTAACTATCACAAATCCAAAGTAAGTTTTGAAATTAAAAAATAAAATTACTTGAAAAGAGAAAATGGGATGAAAGAGAAACATTGAGGCATATATCACAAATATACCTTAAAATTTTTATATGTTTGAATTATGTTAAAAATATGTAAATATTTACATATTGAAAATTTTATAAATGTAATAATTATATAATATCTAAATAAAGAAATATACTTATTATTATTGTTATGAGATAAGTGCACTCTTCGAAGTATAACTCGATTCCACTTAATCCATTCGTGGTTTGAAAAGTATCGCTTAATTTATCTGAGGTAAGCTTATATTTGTCACTATTGTTACCCATTCGAGGGACCTAAAGATTTAAAGTGCTTTTATCTGTTAATTTTTCTCAAATGAAACTCAAAGACAATGATGAAACCCTCTCCTTATCCATCTTTTCAACCTCTCTCCAAGCGAAGCCCTCGACCTGAGCATCAATTTTTCCTGGCCTCTCCAAACAAAGCTTTCAGCTATAGCAATCCTACCAATGTGCATCACTATTTTTTATGCACTTGCCATGCCAATAATGAAGCTACTGAAGAAAACAAGCCATGCCTAAGTACAGTTCACCCACTTTTCTCCAACAACAATTGCGTGATTCATTCTCTAAACAAAACATGAAATCATCCAACTGCATGACCCATGTCCATCAACTTTATTACCTCCACCCATGCAAACTAGATTCCTCTTCTATCTCTATTCTTTTTTGAAGAAAGTAAATAATTACTAGAGTCCAAAAAAAATCAAGGCACTATTATATTATCTAAATAATTATACATAATACCATTCCTCAAAACACCTAAGACTCACACCACACATTGTAATTAGACCTGTAAAAAACCTTTACATAATAATTCTCTTCTTTCCCACCTCCATTTCTCCACTATTATTCATTAGTATTTATCCATTTTAAAAAATATTGTTAGACATCAATAATATTTAAAAAAAGCTATTTATGATCTTCATCTATATAATGTTATAGGAAAAGAGAGATCATATTTGTTAGCTTATTATTATCATAAAAAACTTACAACAATGCCACAACAAATAAAAATAATAAATAAAAGAAAATTGCATTTGATTCAAGCAAGTAATATAGTAATATCCTTAATTATAACCAAAGAAAAAGAACTATAAACCCATTTTTCAATCATAATTTATATAAATTTACATACAAGCCGCACTTGCTCTTTTTTTTTCCCCCTTGATCGGTTGAGTAGGTGGCAGGTTTTCAGCCTCTCTATGATGGGTCAGATTACATTGATTCGGTCCATCCTCACCTTGCTCCTCATTTATCTTTTATCTAACACCCTGATTCCAGCTATCTGTCTTCGCCGGATTGAGAGACGGTTCAGGGATTTCTCTGGGGCTCGAGACAGGGTGGCCACGGTCTTCATCTTCTCTCATGGGATATTGTTTGTCTGCCTATTCGTGAGGGTGGCCTGGGGATTGCTCACTCGCCGGGAGGCTATGATTGCTAGGCATGCTTCTAGATTTCTTCTGGATCCTCACTGCTTCTGGAGCTCTTTTATGAGAGGTAGATATGGTGTCTGGTCTCCTAATTCGATCTCCTGTGTTCCCTATGGGAGTTCCTTGATCTGGCGGGCCATCTGTCAGGCTGCCCCTTCTGTTTTGATTGATATTCACTGGATGATTGGGGACGGAAGATCTGTTAATGTTACTCAGGATAGTTGGATTGCTGCCACTCCTCTATCCCACTGGCCGACCTTTCTTAGTATTGATGTTGACCCCTCTATGCCAGTATCTTCTTTGATCTGCCAGGATGGTCATGCTTGGAATGTTTCCACTATATCCAGACTTTTTGGGACTGAGTTGGCGCAAAGGATTTTCGCCATTCCCTTGGCTTCTTCTGCTGACTCGGATACCAGACTTTGGCGGCGATCTTGCCTCTCCCGTGTTCCTACCAGGGATCTGGTTGACTGCTTCCGCACTCAGGTTTCAGGATTGGATGATGTTGCTTGGATTTGGCGCTTGCCCATTCACCCCAGGATTCGGCTCTTTTATGGAAGCTGAAGAGGGATCACCTTCCTACTTGTTCTTTATTGGCTGGCCGAGGCCTCTCCATTTCGCCTCTCTGCCCAATCTGTGGGCTTGAAGATGAGTCGATCGATCACGTCATCTTCAGCTATTCTCGTGCGAGGAGGATCTGGCAGCGGATGCAGTTTACCCCATGGTTGTCTGATATAGGCTCCATCCGGCTTTCTTTTCTGCGCCATTCGATTTGCTGTTCAGAGCGGGGTGCTGTTTCAGCCTATCTTGCTTATCATATTTGGCTTACCAGAAACCAGATGATTTTCTCGGAGGAGATTGTCCCACCTCTGGCGATTTTCAGAACGGCTGTCCTCCTTGCCAATGAGTATGACTATTCTATTTCTTCTGTTCACTCGGTCCAACCCGGCCTCTGGGATTCCCCTGCTGCTTCGGCAGCGCACCGTTCTACGGTCTATGTTTCTTGGGAACCCCCACCCCGGGTTATGTCAAAGTGGACTTTGATGGTTCTGTCTCGGATCGTAGTGCTGGATCTGGTTTTGTTATCAGAGGATCTAGGGGTGAGTTACTTGCAGCGGGTGGCCATGGATCCCTTGATATATCGGTCCCTATGGCAGAGCTTCAGGCTGCTTGGGCTGGTATCGGCTATGTTGTTCGTCATATGGCCTCTAGCAGATGGATTATTGAGGGAGATTCTCTCACGGTTATTCGCTGGATTCTTCGGGATGGGGATCTTCACTCTACCAATCCTCTGCTCCGTACTATTTGGGACTCTCTCCGATCTTCTGCGGCACCTCGGATCCGCCATGTGTATAGAGAAGCCAATGCTGCAGCTGATTGGGTCGCTGGTATCGCAGCTCGCCATCCTACCCCTTGGGTTTGGCATATAGGTGACCCATGCCCTTTAATTTTGCAGCAAATCATGTATTCCGATCTTTTGGGTTTGACTCACGCCAGACTGGTGTGATCGCCCGCTTGTAACAAAAAAAAAAAAGCACATTTTTATTGTACTATTTTTTTTCTTTTATACTTTCCTCTAGAAAGTTCACTTTTAGATTTTTGTCTAGAGCTTGACCTTACACATGAATCAATGAAAGATAGAGAGGGGGAATATCTTTCCTATAAGCATGAGGGTGTCGATCCCCTTATAGTCAGCCTTGATCTTGATCTAATCTTCTTAGTCTTGAGTTTCTAGATCTTTATCTTAACTTTTGTCTTTAGATCAATATTTAATGGTGGTTTTTTCTTTAAATCCATCGTCATCGAAGAATCGATGCTCTCACCGAAGGTTGACACCATCATCTTCAGAATGGTGGTGTTCTTCATATCTTAGATAAAGCTGAGATAACCCATCGATGACATTACGGAAGAAGGTTTCATTGTTCTTAAAGGGATTTTATTTTTTAATAAGAAAAATAATAGATATAAGCATTTCGAACTCTTAGGTGGGTAAGGATAGCTAACAGCCGTGTACGAAAGCTTACTTCAAATAGGTTAAATGATATTTTTCAAATCATAAATAGACTTATTATTCAATTTCTGTTTTGAGGTTATTATTGTCGTAAAAAGAATATTATTGATTAATTACACAAAAACCGAGTGGGAGCGAGAGTCTTCCTTTTGATTTGCGAGCAGTGTCTCCTTCCGAGTTCCAACGGCTCAAGCCAAGGAGGGAGGAGTGGTCTTCTTCTTCTCCCTTCTCTCTTGCCTTTTCTTCTTCGTCTTCTCCCCATCTCAAGGAAGGACGAGGACCAGCAACCGATCGAGGGAGAGAGCGCGAGAGACCGCTTTGTAAGTATCGAAAGAAAGCCCTTTTCCTCCTCTTTTCTTTATCGGATTCCTCCATCCTTGGGGATAAAAAGCTCTTTTTTCGATCATTCTGTGCCTTTTCTCCGTCTTTGACCTCGTCCTATTGGGTATTTTCTTTTCAATTTTCTCCTAAAAGACGCTGTCTTGATCCTTCTAGATCGTTTTGGTACCTCGATTCGGATCAAACCCATCGATTTGGGGGCGGAAGATTTCGGCTTTAGATTCTGATGGACTTTAATTGGGATCGATTTCGATTGCTGGGTGGTGGTGGGTGGGATCGAGTTTGTTGGCTCATAGAGAAGGGAAGATAAGAGGTAAAAAGAAGAACCCTTGATCATTCTCCGACCTTGACGAAGAAAGGACTTTCTTCAATGGAGCGAATTCTTGTTCTTTTCTTGATATGTGCCCTGTGATGTTTTCCTGTGTCTGAAATTTCTCTTTTTTGAAGCGAATTTTTCTGGAAAACTGTGATTTTAGATGAGAACGAGTATCGTTTGCCTTATTGTGGAAATTGACTATGAGAAAGGACGCAAAATTGCTTCAAAAATCGGAAAGTTAAGGCTCTTGGGCACTCATTTGCTGTTGAATTGGAGAATATTTGGCATTACAAAAAGCATTTTTCCTGTATGAGGATTTTAAGGTGTTAAAGTTGTCCTTTTTCCCCAGTTTGATTGCCTTATTCGAGCTATGACAAAACAAATACTAGGACAGCTTCCGATTTTCCCTGTAGGAGGATTTTAAGGTGTCCTTTTCTTTCCCCAGTTTGATTGCCTTATTTGAGCTATGATTAAACAAATATTGGGGCGGCTCCCTCGGAAGCAGTCAAAATCTGCAGAAAATCGGGATTTGAGTGGTGGATCAGCTAATTCAGCGTCAAATTCTTCTACCAGTTCAAGAAGTGGGGATTTGTCAAACAATGGGGTTGCAGGTCTGAAGAGTCCGGTCCTTCCTGGCTGGAATCAGGGTTTAAATCATGGAGTCAAATTCCCTTCAACAATTAACTCAAAGCTGAATGGCAATCCAGTCTCCCTGTCTTATGAAGCATTGCCAAGCTTTAGGGATGTCCCAAGCTCTGAAAAACAGAATTTATTTTTCAAAAAGTTGAACTTTTGTTGTGTTGTGTTTGACTTTACTGATCCAACTAAGAATTTGAAAGAGAAGGATATAAAGCGGCAAACATTGTTAGAGCTTGTTGACTACATTACTTCGGTTAATGGGAAATTTCCTGAGAACCTCATGCAAGAGGTCATCAGAATGGTATCGATAAACTTGTTCAGGAACCTCAATTCCCCTCCCAGAGAGAATAAGGTGTTGGAAGCCTTTGATTTGGAAGAGGAAGAGCCTCTATTGGACCCAGCATGGCAACACTTGCAAATTGTTTATGAGTTATTTTTAAGGTTTGTTGCTTCTCCTGAGACTGATGCTAAGTTGGCTAAAAGATACATAGATCATTCCTTTATTCTCAGGCTACTTGATCTCTTTGACTCTGAAGACCCTAGAGAGAGGGAATACTTGAAGACGATACTTCACCGTATCTATGGAAAATTTATGGTGCACCGTCCGTTTATCAGGAAAGCTATTAACAACATCTTCTATTGGTTTATCTTCGAAACAGAAAAGTTCAATGGGATTGCAGAGCTCTTGGAAATTTTGGGAAGCATTATCAATGGATTTGCTCTGCCGCTGAAGGAAGAACATAAATTGTTCCTTGTTCGAGCATTAATCCCCCTTCACAAGCCGAAGTGCATAGCCATGTACCATCAGCAGTTATCATACTGCATCTCTCAGTTTGTTGAGAAGGATTGCAAACTGGCAGACACTGTTATAAGGGGTCTGTTGAAATACTGGCCCATCACAAATAGTTCCAAAGAAGTTATGTTCTTGGGGGAGCTGGAGGAAATTCTAGAGGCAACTCAGCCGCCAGAATTTGAGCGATGTATGGTTCCACTCTTCCGCCAGATTGCCCGCTGCTTGAATAGTTCACACTTTCAGGTAACATGCATAACAAAGTTTCAATGTTATTTGGAAATAATTTAACCAAGTTATCTACTTTGTGCCAAATACGCTTAAAAACACCGTAGTTTCTTAATTGTTGAAGAGGTTTGAGAACCATGTAATATTTTAATTCAATGCTGTCCTTTTGCAGAATTTTTTTGTGTGCGCAACATTTAATGCCATCTAAATACTATAGCTGCGCGACTCATTATGAATGAGTGATGTCTAAGTCAGGTTCAGTTTTAGGTTGAATTAGCCTTTTCAGGTATATTTAGCTTGCATAGAGTGTCATAATTTGATTATAAAATGCATAAACAACAAAACAATTTATCTAGGAAATTGGATAGTTTCCGCATGATGTAGTCAGGGATCACAGTATTTATGGGCTTAATGTCACCATCCCACTACATGAAACCATTGGTTTTGAGTGCAAAGTGCCTACTAGATTATCTTATCCCATCTCTGATTGCAGTTGTTACTTTGCTTACACATTTTTTAATATTTTTCCTCTATGTTGGTAGTGATTGCATGTTCGTGAGTATGTCTTTTCTCTCCTTGGCTTAAAATTTGTATATTGGAGATTAATTTTGAGTCCCTGTAGTTTTTTCCTTTTCTCGACAGTGTGTAAAGTCATGTTAAAGCGAGGGAGATCTTAGAGAGTTTCTTTTGTATTGCATGATACAAATTGCATGATGAAGAAGGTAGGTCTTCTTAATTGCCAATTAGCCTTCTAATGCTTCACGGCAAACCCCTGCTCTATCAATGCTGGCCAGGAACTTAGCAGTAAATTTTGACTTTAAATTGGGATCACTCTTATAGCATTTTCAAACTTTATAATCATTCTTTATCCTTAATTCAATCTTGGAAGGATAGATGTTATTGGTCATGGCTGTGATATACAATGACTGTATTGTATGTGCTTAGATTAATGTGTATATGCACAATATACATATGGCCATACATGCATGCATGCATATGTGCACAACTTGATACAAATTACGTGCGGTGTACCAGAAATTACTGCAGGAATGATGGATTAGTAACACATACAATCATATTCTGATGATATGAGTATGTCCAGTGATGATTTGTGGAGCACTGCATATGCAGAGGGGCTTAGATTTCTGTCAGGTTAGGAAGTATGTAATGGCCAACAACTACCTAGATGGAAGTGATTGAATGAGATTTATTTGGGTTGCTAGAGGTCCAACGCCACTCTTATGGTTTTGGCATTTCAATATAATCTGACCACAAAATGTCACAATTCAAACTTCATAGTGACATCTATTGCAGTTAATCAATACATGCTAGCATTCAAGTTGGCCAGTTGACAGATAAAATGTTTTTGGATACCGCTTCAATTAAATAGTTTGTTAGAAGGACTATTTATTGTTAACATATAAGAATTGGAATCTTACCTTCTTACATCCTATCGAGATGGTTAAGAAAGCTTCTTTGCTTCTTTGTGAATTTATTTAAGTAGTTTGGGTTGATTGTAGTTGTCCATTTCTCTGTCCATTAATTCTAATCAGACCTGTCTTGTAAGCACATCTTCCATCTCAGCCCATTCCACATATATGTGAGAAATTTTTTCTCGGACAGTTCAAATTTTCAACTGTATTCACTAAATCTGTCCATGTAAATGTTGATCCTTTCTTTTATCTACACAATCCACTATACAAGAAGAAACTGCTTATTGTATCTCAATCCCCTCTCCTCTGCTTTTTTCTGTTATATAGCCAAAATGATTTTACCAAATTTTGTACCCCCTTGTATTCCCTGTTGGTCGGTGTACTAGAGCTACTTAAATATTCAAATTATCTTTAGCAGTCAAGTTTTTCCTCTATCCAGTATTTCATCTTATTTACGCCTTATTAGAGCAGACTTAGTGAGGCTTGCTACCATATACATGCTCTCTATGTCAGTAAGGCATATTTTGAATATAGAGGAGATTCCCTATTTATGCCATATTAAAGCATATATAGTTAGTCTTGCCACCATGCCTTAGTAATCATCTTTTTTTGAAGGTAACCTTTTACAAAAGCTGATTTTGCATCTTAACAATGCTAATACAAGGTGTCTTTAAGCCATTCATTTTCCTTATTTTCCCATATTTTAATGGGTATGCGATTTCCTGGTTGTTACCTCTCTGGTTTCTGCAATTTTCTTTCTGAAGTCATCTTTACCAACATAAACTATCTCAAGCAGCCTGCTTAACATGCCTACAGGTTGAGTAATAGAGATGATGCATTGGAAGTTTGCAACCTATGTTTTTCTTTAGATGTAATTTTAGTTATTGAGTCGGTATGTTTTTCTTTTATTTCTGTTTCTTTAGTTTTTTGCTGGGTTATTTTGAATCAGTGATGAGTCTCAGATTTTAATTGCTTGCTTGGTGAGATATTGTACTGGTACTTTTGATGGTATTGTCTATACTATGCAAGGTTTGTTGTATCAGGAACTCATACAATTTTGGAACTGGATTAGTACAGTTTGGTATGAGGCATACCATACCAAACTAGAGCATGCCGGTCAAGTGGACCAACGCGCTTCAATCCATGAATTGCCTTGAATCAGGTCCAACTGGATGGTACGTAGGTATGGGGTTGGTTTGCCCTCCATACTGATCCAGAGGTTAAACCATCCTGATTCCGAACCAATTCAGTTCGGTTCACTCTAAGCCATCCGGTTCAAGATGATTCGGCATGCAATGATGCTATAGTTAACCGTGAATAGTAACCACATGATATGTTGTTAGTTTAGGGATTACAAAGGCCTAGACAGGGTTTTCTTTTCCTTCAACTACGAGAGTTATGTAATCAGAGCTATTCAGGTTCTCTATTCTCCTCTAATTTGATGCCATAGAGCAGTGTGACTATGTATGTGAGGCTTGCAACCTTAGGTGTAATTCGTAGGTCTTGCAGTGAGTCTATTTCTTTTTTTTTTCCTATTTTGTTCGCTCTATGGTTCTCAATTTATTTCTTCTTGCAGTTCTTTTCCTTTCTTTTGCTGTATTTTTCCTCTGCGGCCAATACCACCCAATGAAATCTCTGGTCAGGTCTGGTGAACCGCTATTAGATTTGAGCTATCAAGCCCTCAGAAGGCCTTTTTTCTTCTAGGAAGCCAGTTTGCTACAGGCTTTATGCTGACAGATTATTGGTTGATTGGCAGCAAATCCTTCCCAATTAAATTCATATACAGCCTAAGTTGGGAACCACTAAACACATCAATTATATTTGATCTGCAGGAATGATTTGTAAACCGTATCTAAAACATATCATTTTTTCCCCTGATTTTTGTGACCAATTCTTGGCTTTCTTAACCAATAATTCTCTCCAATATTGTCTTTTTTTTTTCCTCCCCATTTCCAGGACCCTAGTTTGTCTTTTTACATAGGCTGTCCTACATCCATTTGATTTTCGGTTAGACGAGCCTTTAGATTTACATTTTTTTTCAATTTCTACTAATTTCAGAATTAGTCCTTCCACTTTCATATCTATAATTAGGGATTTGAGATTCAGATGCCCATTATAGTGTAAATTATAAGACTCTGGGACAAGATGCATTTTTTGGATGTGTTGTGTGCAACGAAAAAGCTCATGTAGATCAAGTTATCATGGATAAATTTTGTAAGTTTTTTCTTTAGTCGTGAGTTTGGTTTAATACTTGGATTAGTTTAGTTAATTCAATGTTTCAGGTGTCATGTTATTGATGGTTCAAATCATCTTGAAAGGTATAATAGACATAAGTTCATCCTCAAGAGGTCAGTTTTGTTGAGGAAGTTAATAGGATTCTATTCTTTTTTTCTTGGTCTTTGTTTCCTTTGTGCTTGAAGAATCATCCCCTGATCATGGAATTGAATACACAAATTTTTTCTGTTTCAGAAATCTGAATTTATTTTTCATTGTTTCAGCAACATACTGTGTCTAAATTAAATTTGAGATCTCTATTTTTGTGGAATCAGTTAAAGTTCACATGCTTATGCATGCAGAAGTAATACCTCATAGAAGAAAATTGTGTTTTATAAATTCAAAGAGGGTTGTGAAAATTTAATTTATTAGTTTCAGCAAATTGGGTTGCTCTAGTGTCAGATCAAGATATTCAGATATCAAAATGTAAGTTATAATTGAAACAAAGGTTAGTTGATATCCAAATCCAAATAACTTTGGTTTAGATTGGATTGGATCATTTTTTAGTATTTGTTTGGTTTGGAAATGGTGATCCAATCTAATTGGAAAATACTATAGATTTTTTTAAGAAATGAACCTACGGTTGGAATTAAGGATATTTTTGGAAGGAAAATTAGGTGGATTACATTTTTTTTAAAGGATTTTTAGGTTTTCTAGGTTTTGGGTGAGTTTCCTACTTTAGGTCTTGTTTGGGTTCAAATATTTTTTTTAGTCATTGGGACCACGATTCTAATTCATTTTGGTGCTTGCAGTGCTAGATTTTATAGAGAACAGGTCTTGCTATTTCTTTATATCCTATTTTATTAGGAATGGTTTGAAAATGTCATTTCGCTTATTTTTCTTCCTCATGGGGCTGCAAGTTTAGAGGTGCCCTTACTAAATAAGGAACTGTATTTACTATTTAAGAAGTTGCATTATATCTCCAGCTATGAAGGTAGATGAAGAGGGTGTGATCACATTTTGATGATGAATAATGAGTTGCTGTTTCTTGCTTTCTTTAACTCTTCTATTATCCTGTTCTAAAGAAAAAATTTTCTATTATCTATCTGGGTCTGAGAAATTGCACTAGTTCATGGAAACATTGCAAGTAGGGTTTAGCATTCTTTACTGGATACAATTATTGGGTTTCAGCTGAAAACATTTTGTCTTAAGAATACACTTCACTTTAAGAGATATAACTATTTGTAATTTGAGTGTCGATTTAGTCCTGAATAGAACAGAATGGAGGAAACAGATTTATGTAGCTGACCCCATGTATTTGGGAAAGGGCTTAGATGAGTTGAGTTGAGAATACACTTCACTTTAGATGTGTATAATTGATCTACATGTTGAACGGTTATGAGATTCTATGATAAACCTCTTTTGGCTTGTTAATCTAACCAAAGTAGACTTGCAATTCACCAATGCATTATCCTTCTTCTTGTGAATCTGTCATCTGATGGACACTTTCAGGCTGTTCCTTCCCCACTTTGCATTACATATATCATAGCCCATGAACATTTGATGCAGTGAACAATATGGTATCCCTCTAAACCTCATCGCTAGTCAAGCTCTCTTTGAAATCTGTTATAATGTCAGACTATATTTGCTTTCTGTTCATGTAGGCTTGCATGGATCTCAGCTCCAAAAAATAGGATACTTTGACAACACATCTCAAAGTGTGTATTTGCACACATTTATCCATGTTTAAATTTATATTTCATGATGGGGTAAAATAACCTGATTGCTGATTTTCTCACAAAGTATGATTATGGAGGCCAAGAGAGAGAGATTGCATATGATTAATGGAAAAAATTGATTTATTGACCAACATACTTAATGAGCCATACAAAGTCAAGTGACCTGTCAAAAAGACGATAATCCAAATGAATCCTTGATCTCAAGATTATCTTTTCATTTTATCTTGACTACACTTGTAGTGCTCATAAGTTTATTTTGCAATCTTGAGGATTTTGGTTAGTGAAAGGACTAATAGGGAACTTCTGGCACATGATACTTAAAGAATTGTCCTTTTCATTGAGGGAAAACCGGAATCTTCATACTCATATCATTTCTGTTACCAATATCAAGATGTGGGACACTAGTATGTTAACCAAGGTAATGAATCTGTCATCAGGTATGCACAAGCATAGGGTATTGCAGTTTCTATTTCCGATGTCCTATTGGAAACTGATGATTCATATACAACTTTGAGATAATAAGAATGAAATACATACATACATGCATACATATATATATATATATATATATATATATTATCTGCGAGTTTGATTGAAAACTTTTACTAAAAATTAAATGCTTTTAGTGATAAAGGCAAACAAAGATTTACATGGCTATTTGGAATTAGAAATGCATGGATACTCATTTATCTTTCTTTCAGTTCAAAAATAAAATTTCCCTGCTACATCGATTTGAACAAATTTTTGAAGACCTTGGTGATGTGCATTAATTGTTTCTTAGCAAAGAACTTGTCACTAAAATTATGCTGGGATTTCTGGTCCTTTTGCAGGTTTCAGAAAGAGCATTATTTTTATGGAACAATGAGCATATTGAAAACTTAATCAAACAAAACCTTAAGGTGATTTTACCGATTATCGTTCCTGCACTGGAGAGAAATACGAAGTCTCACTGGAACCAAGCTGTTCAGAGCCTTACGCTGAATGTCCGTAAGATATTCTCCGATCATTATCCTGAGCTATTTGCAGAGTGCCTTAAGAAGTTTAAGGAAGATGAAGCTAAAGAAGAGGAGATTAAATCAAAACGTGAGGCCACATGGAAGCATCTAGAAGAAATTGCCACTTTGAGAGCTGCAAGTAGTGAGGCTGTTCTTGTTCCTCGTACCATGCCCCATAAAGTTTCTTCGAGTTAAAACCATGTTAATTTGTTTGATCCATATGTTCAATCATCTGACAGGATTTTGATCTTACAAATAGGCATGTTGACTGCTCACCCTTTGCTTCTGCATTGTGTTTGGGCTGTCAGGTAAGACCCATGAACACTGTACAGGGTTAAACTGTATATAGAGGTATGAAAGATGCGAAAGGAACAAAAATGTCGAAAACCTCATGGAGATTTCGACTAACCATTTGGCAAGCACACAAGAACAGAACACATCCTGTCAGTTTTGGCATTCTGGTTGACTCATGAAAGGATGATTTGTTCCAAATTTGCAGTTGGGTCACTTCATGTTTATTTTCAGATTTCGGCTATGATTTGTCGGAATATTTATTAGAGCAGTCCTCATTTGTTGTTGTCGTCTTTTTTTCCAAACAATTGATGCTTTGATGAATGGAACTGTTTTTTTCTTAGAGAGAGTCATGAATACAATTGTTCACACTTTTTTATTCGAAATGGATCAGGAGAACCTTAATTCCTTGGATCTAAATTTATTTGTACTGTTGTTTAATGGTACATGGAAGTGTGTAAGTTTCCTTCACAATTTTCAAATGATTGGTCATTCAGGTATGCCAACTCTTGCTCATATCATTTAGAAATCTAGCTTCCTCATCAAAACAGATGCGGATTTTATATTTATGTGAAAAGAAAGTCCATGCAATTTGCACCATAAGAACAATGGATGCGATCGGATTTGTTCCAGCATCATCCTTGGCAGTAGGGCCAATCAACAAACTGGCATTTGAGGTAATCTTTCACTCACATAAGAATCATTTGATCGGATCTTTGGCTGTACATGGGGCTAAATGTTCCTGTTTCAATGCAGGGAGGTATACCAGGTGATGTAAACAAGACATATGTTGCTGAGATCAAAATGCGATGGGCACTGGACCGGACCAATTTGGGAACACCAATTCAAACTGAAATTAGGAAAATAGCCGAAGATTTTTTTTTTTTTTTTTAAAAGAATGAGTGGAAAATAAAAGATCTGAACCTATCCTTGAACAATCCAAAATTTTGTCTGGACTTGGAGCAGTTTTAGGGCAGGAGAGCTTGGTATGTTTGACACCGGATTCTAAGGAATCCTTGAGCATGAATTCTATTATGAGCTTAATAGAAGATTGTATCTTTATTTTTTCTGAAAAACCCTATCCTTCTTTCCCTCATGGTAGGGTGGATTTTCTTCCTTTCATTCATTTTAATTCAATTGGGTATCGAGATGAATTACTGTCTCAAATGTATATTATCAAATGTCATTATTTGATACCGTTCGAAAAACATATCTATGAAAAATTAACTCAGAAACTTATCATTCTAGCTTTTGAATCTAAATGTAAAAAATTTTTGTCCTTCTGTTCTTCTTTTAAAAAGAAATAATATCCTATCCCATGTGATTTAAAACAGTAACTCGTGATGAGAATTCATAAGGTTCGACCAGTAGCAATATCAAAGCCACAAGGTTGGCATGCCCCCTGCCCCTGGTAAATAAAGCCATTCCAAAAATACACGGATTATACGCAATGCGGGCCGAACCTTTTTAATGCGACTTTCAAAACTTGGCCCCACTTCAGGCCAATTAATCTCTCTTTTTTCTTTGTACAAACTCTAATTTGGTCCTCCTTCGCCGCCCTCAAGATAGATTTATTCAACTCACAAGCGATAAAAACAATCGTCCCCCCCCCCCCCCCCCCCCAATTCAACTCTCCCCCATCCCTCGTTCCAATTTCCAACTTCAAACCCCTCTCTCGCCTTTCCACCGCGTGTTCCCTTCCTTCCCCTACCCAAGATATAAATAAAACCCAAGGCAATAATAGAAGGAGGAGGAGGAGGAGGAGAGAAATTTATAGATCGATTGATGAGATGCCGAGCGTGGCGGTGAAGCTCTACAGCGTGTTCTTCAAGCTGCTGTTGAAGCACCGCCTCCAGGCCTGGCTCGACCACGGAGCGGCCGCCGCCGGCCCCTTCGGCGTGACCACCCGCCCTGACGAGTCCACCGCCCCCGCCAACCCCTCCTTCGGCCCCGACGGCGTCGCCACCAAAGACATCCACATCGACCCCCTCACCTCCCTCTCCATCCGCATCTTCCTCCCGGACTCCTCCCTCCCCCGCCCCCCGCCCGATCCCTTGATCCTCCCGCCGCAACAGCTACGACGGCCCTGGATCCGGCGCCGTGAACGGCGGATCCTACAGCGGGTACCTTCCCGCGGTGGCGGGCGACGGCCGCCGCCGGTCAGCAGGTGCCCGGAAGCTCCCCGTGGTCCTCCAGTTCCACGGGGGCGGGTTTATCGCCGGGAGCAATATGTCCACGGCGAACGATTTCTTCTGTCGGCGGATTGCCAAGCTCTGCGATGTCATTGTGATCGCGGTCGGGTACCGGCTGGCGCCGGAGAATCGGTATCCGGCGGCGTTCGATGATGGGCTAGAGGTGCTGAATTGGTTGGGCAAGCAGGCGAATCTCGCCGAGTGTTGTAAATCGCTAGGAAGTGTGAAGGGTGCGGGAGGTGGCGACTCGAGAGGGCGGACATTGTTGACACCTTTGGGGCCTCGACGGTGGAGCCGTGGTTGGCGGCTCATGCTGATCCTTCCAGGTAATATTTCTTTTTAGAAGATCCATACTCTATTGACTTCTTTCCTTTCTTTTCTTTTTTCCTTTTTTTTTTTATTTTGTCGCGTTTGGAGACTATAAATTGCAGACTTTTCTTAAGAAAGATAATATAGAATGTGGTTTGGTTGCATTGCTCTTGAAAAGTAGTTTTTGTATTGTATATCCTTTTGCTTCAATTGTTCATACTGATTAAGAACTGAAAAGTATTTATAATGTCATCCAATGCAACAAAGGGCATGAAGTTTACAAAATTTAACATTAAATGTTCTGTTATCAAAAGTGATTTTGTTTATGGAAAGTGTTAGATGGCTTCATGTTTTCAGTTAAAGTGTTAGGGTGGAGTACCCCCTTTTTTCATGGAACTTCTCAATTTTCTTAGGTAGAACGCGTCTAAAATTTTAAGGCCACAATGACACTACCCTACCTTTGCATACAAAGTTGCATGCTTTTAGTTTAAAAGAGATTACTGCTTTAATGTGCAGTTGATTGAGTAAACTGATGAATTGATAAGGATTTCATAAGCAAAACTTGAGTCATGTCATTGACACGGAGATGTGCTTATGTCTCGCTATATTGAAGCTTGAATAAGTTGAATGCCTGAGTGGAAATATTTAAGATAGGTGACTTCACAAAGATCAAAACATAGCTGGGGAGACAGTGAATAAGTTGATATTGAAATGTATGTGGGTGGAACAATGATATAAGCTATGATTACATCAAGGAAGCTTCGTGTAAGCATTAACAGAGGATCTATTAGAAACCATGCTCGAGATGTTTGGTAAATTATACAGGTCATGCTTGAGGTGGTCTATGGAATCTAATTCATGTTTAGGATGTGATCTTCAGTTGGAGTTAAACGATCAACACCTATTAAACAAGAGTTGTGGAATATGATGAAAAGGATTTAGAAGTTTCTGACATAATTGTTAAGTATCATTCATCACTTAACCTCATAGCTTTTTGTTTCTATGAGTAAAAATGCATGTGCAGGCATGTGAAGAAGTTATGTGGATGATCAATGATGTGAAAGTACTCATAATAGGGACAATGCACATGCTGAACATTGCTATAAATCATCTGCTATAAATAAAGAAAATGTTTGGGGTATGGTTCTACATCTCCAGACTACTTACAGCCTTACCAATAACTCTAGTAGATACACTCTGTCCATCTAAGATATTGTTGAAAAACATATTCAGGCTAGAAAATGCAGAGGCTTTAATCTAGGTTTATGAATGCTTGCTAAAGTTCCCAAAGTTTTAAGCTGAGCTAATTTAGGTGATTAAAGTGCTCTAATTAAATAATTAATTTTATAAAAACTAGGTTGATGTAGTGTTGTCAAGTATCCAAACAACAACCAAAATTACAAAAGATACAAACAAGTATTAGCACTATGTTTCACTTGTCATGAAAGAGCCAATAAATCCATGTCATACAATTTATGATGCCATTAAATCAATCCATAAATTGGTTCAAGTACATATTCCAGGAAGGAAACAAAGATAGGTTGGGGCTCTAAGTGGTAAGACTTCGAGTCTGTGTTAGACTTAGGCCATGGCTCTTGCTTGGGGTTAGGTTGGAAGTTTGTGTTGTATGGGCTTTAGAGGGCTAAAGTTTGAGTTGAAACCCTAGGCAGGCTCTTAGTTGGAGGCCTGGAGTACAAGCTTGGGCAAGATGAGGAGTGCTGGCTTGGTTTAGATGACTTAATATTTTTGTATTTTCATGTTATGGTCTTAGCAATATAGGGTCCTAGGTAGGGGTGGACTGAGAATGAATCCTACCTTTGGTATCTTTTTTTTTTTTTTCTTTGGCACAAAGTGGCTGCGCCAAACTCAAACCGGCATCATTCTGCTCATCAGCCCAAGCCTGAACCAATTTGAATTGAGTTGAATGCCTGGTACTAACTGGTGTTATAGTTAGAGAAAAAAGAATGGGCATCCTATCTTGGTATGATGAGCATACAATATTGTTCTATACCATATCGAATTGGTAAGTACTAGTATGGGTTTGGTACTGATTTTGCATACCTTGCCTCGGCTTGATTTAAGTTGAACCAAAACAAGCAAATACAAAATGGCATTTTGCACACGTACTAGCATAATAATGTTATGATGCTTATCATACAAAGTTATTATTATCGCATACAAGATTTGCAATCTTGGTATATCTCCATATGGTACTATCTTGTTATAGTGTCAGTACATTTAATGCAAGAATTGTTCGACATACCAATAGTCAATACACCTTCCATCACTATGCCTGTTTGGTATTGATTTGGTGCAGCACATCTGGTTTGCACCAGTACAGACCAATACAAGGTACTATGATTATGATATATGTGTTAAAAACTTATGCCATTATACGGCATCTCATTCTTTATAACAAGCGTTAATTATGTAAGATGAATGCAAGGGGCAAAGTTGATGACTGTGATCTTAAGATCCTTTTAGAGAAATAGAGATGATAAATTCACTCCTATTTTTATTTTCCATGCTTCTTGTTTCTCTCTTAACTAGAGAAAGAAGGAAGGAAATGGATATGCCAAGTAGGCAGTTGCATTTATTAAAAGAGCATATATTTATAGAACTGCTCCAAACCAATAGTCACATGTCCATTAAAACGGGCATTGAACATCTAGTAGGAGTTTGCTTTCTGATATAGTAGCATTGTGACATATACAATTTTACATATTTCTCCAAGTGCTCAATCCTAAAATATGCATGTATGCTACTTGGAATCTTTAAGAAACAACTCTAATTGGTCAACATTGTTTCACTATTAAATATTAATAGTTATTGATTTAGTTGGTTCACATTTGTTGTGCAACTCTCTTCCTCTCAACATAGGCTAAGTGAAATGAATCATTATTGGTGTGAATGTTTTAACAACTGAAGCTATATACTTTTTATACCAAACATGTTGGAGAAAGAAATACTATATAAAACCTACCTTTTTTCCGTCTCTGTTTAGATGCCTTCAAGTCTCCTAGAACCTTGAGGTTTCTTCATGTTGCATGAACTTAAATTATGTAATCAAGACTGCTGCTCTTCCATATCTCTAGTGGTCTTGCTAAGTCACATGATGTGCTTCCTCGTCTTGCATACAACTTGGTAAGAAATGCTACACCAATGCAAATGGATGATATCAAGTTAACAGCCTTCCATAATAGTTTCACCAGCTTTTATTGATCATATCTTGATGCTAGGTTTGATGATGGACAAGGCATACACCTAGATCACTGATGAAAATGCAAGCTTTGAGCTGTTTGATCTTGAATTAAGAAGTTTGGACAGCCATGAGTTTAGCCTGAATTTTGTCACCAGCTTGATTTTGGCCCCATAATTTCAGTGGTGAGAGTAGCGAGAGAGAAAATTAAATTGCCACTTGGTATGGGCTTGGTACTTATTGGACCCTTGCCTAACTAATAATTTGATATGCAACAATTGCATGCTAGTGCATGCCAAATACTGACATTAGCATGAGCAAATAATAACTTAATACTTTAGATGGAGAGGAACCGAGAGAGAGAAAGGAAATTGTTGGAAGATTGAGGTGGTTAGAGTTTTTAGTTAAAAATTATATTTTTTGCTTTACTGTAATAGTTAGAGTGCATGGGGTTTCTTCCAAAAGCTTTAAATATGGAATGAATTTTAAAACCATCTTATGATAGATTTGATTATAATGTCTTTATCAAAAATGTGCATCCTGCTGGGACTTGAAATTATGATATCAAACTATAAAAGTAATATTCCACTATCGTCCCAAACTATATAATACTAGTGCGTCTTGGGACATGCCCGATCCCAAGTGTCAAGACGGACTGAGATAGTGGTGTATCTCATTTTACAGAAAAGTCAGGATAGTCCCATCCCATGGAATTTAAAACCTTATTTGAGATTTGTATAATAAGTAATTCTTGCCCATAGTCACACACAAGGCAATGGATATGGACTTTAAAACAATTTTGGGGCTTGAAATGTTAGCTTCGCTCACTTTAGGCTCGAGACAAAGCCTATTAAGGCTCAGGCAGATTGGACAAACCTAGATCAATTGTGAGCCCAGCTTAGTGCTAGAATCTAACCCTATATATAGTTAAATATCATAAGATAAGTTCATGTTTTGTTAATCAACCACTAGGGTCTAGATGAGTTTCTATCTGCAATGATGAGACTTTAACAATTTTTAAGATCTATTCATGGAGACTTTATTGACTGACTTTGACCTAGTAATTCACTTACTTGTTAGCAATATTGATGGCTTTCTAACGTTTCTTAATCCAAATTGCCAAAATTTAATTCATTGATGAATAGTGTATTGCAATAACCATATTATTATTCTTTGTTACCAAAAGGTTGTGGCAGCCATCATGGTGGTTTTGAGCCTTTGCTGCCATGCGAGGCCCTTGGTGGCCTAGCATGGTGTCTGGGTCCATGGGAGGCTTGAATTTTGGTACATGGTGTGGCCGTGGTGGGCCATAGCTTGATGGTGGCTATCTTATATATTTTAAGAGGGTGGATGGTCCTATTTAGATTGAGGAATTTGCTCCTTTTTTTAAGTTAGCCAATTAACTTTCTATTTTATGTTTTTACGTTCTTGTTGCTTGTTTCCATTTTCTCCTCTTTTGGCTGCTGATGGAGAAGAGATGTGCAGCCCCACACCCCCCCCCCCCCCCCCCCCCCCTTCCCGCTATCATTGCTCTTCCTCTATTTGTTTTTGGGTACTAGCTATAGGCTAAATGCCCTTTCTGCTTTATTCTTGCATGGTTATATAGTTAAATGCAACTCTACAAAAAAAAAAAAATCAATAGTTATGCAGTGTTATTAAATCTTAATATCATTATCAATTGATCATGTTGATTATTGAGTTAGTCATTGTACAAGCTACTTTGTAAGGTGAAAAAACTGATATTTTAAAGGTCCATCTTGGGCTAAAGTTGCCTATCATGGCACCTGCCATCCACCATATTCCATAAACTTCTTCAATTACTAAATACCCACCAAATGCCTTTTAAAACATTGCATAATTTGATGATAGAATTAATCAACCTAAAATTTTGGTGGAAGTACTTTAGACAGCCAAATAGAAGCGTTCATAAATTTACATATACCAACAAATCATGTGGCATATGAAAACCTGGAAGTCAGTTTTAATGGTACCAATCAAGGTTCACCATACCAATCCGTAATGACTGTATTGTACCAGATTGGTAAGGCACTAAGTTTCGATATGAACCAAATAAATCCAAATTGACCTGTACCACCAGGTACTGACCTGAACCTTTTGGTGCCGGCTTATACCATTCGGCATTGAATGGTTAACAGTGAATGTATCTTATCTCAATATAGGGTATGTATTGTATTATACTGTACCGAATCCATGCAGATCTTAATACCAGTTTTGTGGACCTTGATGCTAATGACTACAATTTTTTGCTTTGAAAAAGGAAAAACGGGGAAAATGATGAAGCCTCAAGCTAAAACATATTTGTACTTTAGAGCCACACAAAATTTTGAGGGTTATAGGGTGAAAACTTGGGTTGGAAATCTCAGTCCATGGATCATTTAAATCCATCATCATCATCATGAAATCTGTTTGATTTTCTTTTTTCTTTTTTTTTTTCCTTTTCTTATAACCCCTATGCCCACTTTAGTTTGTGACCAAGATCGATTCCTTTTTTATTTTCCACATCTGAGTTCTTCAAGTTTTTCCAATAGAAGGGTTCCCTCTTTTGCTGTGCATCTTCAAAGATTTCACCACAACTAGGACTTGGTGTTTTGTCCATCAGGTGTTGTCAGATTTTAACCAGGTCCCCAAATCTCTTATTAAAATGCCTCATTTCCAAGCCAAATATCTGTTCATTTCTTTTTTTCTTTTTTCTGAATGTCAGTCTGTTTTGCAACTTCTTGGTGGTTCATGTAAATTATTTTATTTCTAGGAAGCTTTGCATGACCTCATATTTTGCCATTACAAAGCAGATGGATAGTCTCCTATGCATCATGGAGCACATAGAGCCAAACTCTTAGACTCAATTGTGAACCCTTGGAAAGATGTTGCTATTAAGTTTATGCATTTAAATTGTAGAACGGAGCATTGGATTATTTTAATTGTCTTGATGATATATGAATATGTGAATACTAGAAGGAACTCATCCTACTTCTTGATGTAAAAAAGTCTGAGAAAAGGTAAATGTTCATGTGCTGATGCCTCACCTTAAATGATAAATATGGAAGCTCCTCCTAGTTCATGGATAGGATCATCTACAAGTCAAAATAAAGGTTTTTCATCATAATTTAGATTTTGAGTATGCTAGAATTTTTTTTTTTTTTTAAAATTATGGTAGCCTGCTTCAACTCCTGAGATTCTGCTTAGGGTTTGTGGCTTGTGTTACCTACTTACTTTTACCATATTAGCTGTAGCCCTAGTCTATTACGTATATGACTTCAAATCATCCTAGTGATGTGGGCTTTAAGGATTTTCACTGCTAATTCCTCATGTATCACTGTTCTTTTAGTGTTACAATTTGCTTTAAAGAAAGCATTGTTAGTCTAGGTGCCAACTCATTCACGATTTGTTGGCCACCAAAATCAAGAAATAACAACAAGATGGCTCCATGTCCCCCAGCTGTATTGAAGAATTTTATGATTCTTGGTTCTAATTGGTTGCAAATTACTTTTGACCTATAGGATTAAGTTGGTGTGATATATACATATCGGTGATATGGCAGCATATTGTTGTTTTTTTTTTCAAAGAAAATTAAGCAGAATGGATGATATTCATATGAGAGGAACTGTAATCACCAGTTTTTGGGAAATGAAACAGCGTGGGGACCGTCTTCACATATAATATCTTTTAAATATGACTTTATGAATGGTTGTGCAGTTGCAAAACTGTTAATCTAGTTGCATTACTATATAATCATAGTTCAATGATAATGTAGATCATCTGAAATGCTAAATTTAGTTATCCAATTAAGATGTGGAGGTAGCAGAACAAGTGGAGACCACTTTTCTGAAATTGATGTCAGCATATAACTCCCAAAGCTGATGGGTCATTTCAAATCGACAAATTGGCATATAATCCAAATTGTACCAGTTCTTATGTGCCATTGAATGTATTTAGTTAATATATACCATGACTTTTCCCTGGTACACAGTCAATGCATTTATCATACTTAAGAGACAATAAGGAAGTTACCGTTTGAGAATGGCCCGTCTGATGTGAAATAATTCAACTTGTGCTGCTAAAGAGGTTAATATCTACTATTGCCATATGGCACTAGCCCATTTGTTAATTGTCTGAGGCTGCACTTTTGTCCTGTCTGAGGTTGTCACTGTCATACTTACAGAGTCCAAATTGACTACTACTTACATTACAGATGAGTTCCTTGGGATAACTAGCCTATGTTCATGGATTTTAGTAATTTGGTCTGGCTTTCCTCTCTTTGAACAGCATGATATCTTGCTGAGGTGTTTAGTATCTTCAATCTTCTATCGAAGTCTTACTGTATTATTATTTCTTCCTCGACTAATTTCTAGGATATTTGGTGTTATGTTGTCATCATGTATTCGATCAAATTCTATAGTTACCGTTGTGTTGACACAGATGTGTTCTCCTTGGTGTGAGCTGTGGTGCAAATATTGCTGACTTTTTGGCACACAAGGCTGTCGAAGCGGGAAAGCTCATTGAGCCTGTCAAGGTTGTAGCCCAGGTTCTAATGTATCCTTTCTTCATAGGAAGTGTGCCAACCCATTCAGAAATAAAGCTTGCAAACTCATATTTCTATGACAAGTCCATGTGCATACTTGCTTGGAGACTGTTCTTGCCTGAAGATGAGTTCAGCTTAGACCATCCAGCTGCAAACCCCCTGGTGCCTGGAAGGGGGCCGCCATTGAAATGCATGCCCCCAACCCTCACAGTGGTGGCTGAGCATGATTGGATGAGGGACCGTGCAATTGCTTATTCCGAGGAGCTCCGAAAAGTGAATGTTGATGCACCAGTCCTTGAATACAAAGATGCAGTTCATGAATTCGCCACGCTTGACATGCTCCTCAAGACACCTCAGGCACAGGCCTGTGCCGAGGACATTGCCATATGGATGAAGAAATACATTTCGATCCGAGGCCATGAGTTCTCATATTAGACATGGCAGTTTTGTGTATTAGATAAGAGGGAAGGGCATCACTGCACATTTCTCGTACCAGTTTTTCTCAAGATGAATCTGATTGGCTAGTTTAATGAGAGAGAAAATTTTTCATAATCTTTATTTATTTTTTTAATGATGTAGTGTGTGAAGAGTAGGCTCAGTTAAATCTGATGCCATTCCCTTTAGTTACCGATTCTTTTATTCCCTTTTGTAAGCTCTCTGTAATATATAATTTTCAGATTTGGAGTTTGATCACTAAAAGCAGTCTCGCCTTTCAAAAAGCCTTTCTGCTGATTATTAAATGGCAAAAGCATGCCCCATGCCTTCTTTTACGGCAGCTTTTGCATGCTAACAAGTCTCAATATGGTTCACGGGATCTCTATTGCATACTTGGTTCTAATGCTTAACACTGCACCCTCATGTGCAACTCAGTTAAATTGTAAGGTTTCTCCCCTTCCACTGTTTTATCTTGGCTTCTCTCTTCTGGCAAACTTTCATATTAGACAGAATGTCTTTGATATTGAGAGGTAAAAGAAGAATGGCAGCTTGGAATTCGAATGCAGACTTGCTCAACTGGATGCAGTTCTTACCGCTCTCTCTCTGATAATTTATGTATTCGTTCAAAAATTTCTCTACATGGACGATATGGGTGATCCAAAGAGTGGACAGATACAGAAGAGGAGCTAGCACCCTGTCTATAGAAGTCATCTTGCTTCATGAACTGGAAATCTTCCAGGATGGGCAGGCTGTCTTAGTAAAGAAGCAACAATTTAAACAGTACCTTATATGACGTGGGCAATGGCCAGAAATGTCTGAATCCTTTGGAAGTTTGTCATTTGAGAAGATGAACCCTGTTAAAAGTTTGCTCAGCGATATCAACGTAAGCGTATGTGCAACGCAACGCAACGCAACGCACAAAAAAGCAGCAATGTTCAGACCTTTAACCCTTTTCTTGTTGAATGATGGCATCTATATATTATCCTCACAAGCTCTAGGGTTTGGACGCTATGTCCTCGAATCATCCCTGAATTATATATGACACCAATCTAGATCCATGAAAATGACTACTGCATCAACAAATTAAGTAGCAAGCCTAGACATTGGCGTGAACGTACCGAAGATTATATAATTAAGAATATCCATATTCTACGTACCTAGGGGGGACACCTTGGAGCCAGAAGATACTTCAAGATCCACTGTTAACAAAAACAATTAATGAAACTTATAATCTGTCGACGTGGTATAAAAAACCGCAGCCACTTGCTTAGCTCATATATTTACAGCAGGGCAAGACAAACTATCTTCCCTCCTCGAGTCGTTTTTCAAACCGGTGCATTTTGGCACCGGTTTGACAGTTAAGGGGTGGGATCCAAAGATATTGCAGGGGAGGTGTTAAAGGAAAAAAATGGTATTTTTTCGGTGCCATTTCACTCCTCGGAGCTCGGCCCAGTCAACTGAAGTGCTGACATGGGATGAGATGAAATCACCACATGGTGTCACGATTTCACTTATTATGAAATCGCCACACCATGTGGCGTTTTTCTCAGGCTTTTTAACACCAGCTGTCGATTCTCTTCTTCTTCTTCTTCCTCCTTCTCCCAGGCGTCCGTCTGTTTCCGGATCTCCTGCTCGGTGGCAACCCCTTATTCCTCCTCTTTCCCGGCGAGCTCCCACTTCTTCCTCCTCTTACCTCTCACCGCCCTCGCCTTCCCGATCATTAACTGCAGTGAGTGTTTAAAATTTTTTATAACCACAAATACCATGCCCTAAATATCTTTGCATCATATTCGTTTATTCGTTTAATGTGCTAGGCTATTGAAAATGCAACTAGTTATTCAGATGCTGATTTTATTGATCATATAGATGATTAAATAACAATATTTGGACATTTAAAATTTTTCTTTTGATGGCACCGTCATATCTTGGTTTGGCAAGAAATAGATTACATTTATAGGCGTATACACAAGAGGCTTGATAAATTTATTATCACCTTTTTTCAGATGGAAACTGTACGTGTTCTGCTATATTATGATGGATCAATTGAACATGGCGGCCAAGAAGGGATACATTATAATCAACCTCCACGTAAATGTTTGAAATTGAGCACGGGAACACGCTTTGCTGAGTTAGTTGATCAAGTACATACAGTTCTAACAATTCCAGTACAGAGATATCATCAGATTGATGTGGAGATCTCGACATTGAATCAAAAATATGTGCTTCTTCCAATTGAGGACGACGACGATGTGGAGCACATGTTGACATTTCCCTCGAAGTTTCCTGAATATCGGTGTATTGAAGTCTATGTTTTAAGGGATGATGTTCCAGAGCCATATAGTGTTGGTCATATAGAGAATGTTTATAACAGTTCTCCTATAGCCCAGCAGCAGGAACAGTTAGGACTCCTGTGGATTTTCCAATGATTGAGGGATTTATGCCAGCAGTGCAGAGTGATGATGTGGTAAACAATCAGTGTAATATTGATAGTCGGGGAATGGAGTCAGACGAGAGTGCAGATGATGACTATTGGCCTGAACATGATAACTCAGATGAAGAGTCAAATGAAGATGAAGAGTCATATGGAGATGATATAGTTCATGAGACTGCTTTAGTTCCATTCCTGCATATAGTCATCCAGAACAAATCCAACTCAGGTACATGATCACCAAGCCTTTGCAGATGAACAAGTACCAGAATTTTATGATGAGTTGAATTTGCATGATGGTGGATGTGTTAGTACTCCGAGAGAGTTACCCTTCAACTCTCAATTTTGGGATCCATCAATGACTGAGTTTGCTAAAGGATTATTGTTTAATACTAAAGATGAACTAAAGAGAGCATGTGACATGTATCACATCAAGAAGCATCGCACATATAATGTGTGGAGTCAAAAAAACTATTCTGGTCTGTGAGATGTGCCTCTTCAAGTACTGCCCAACGGTGTCCGTGGAGGTTGCGTGCTACCAAGTTGAAGAAGCATGGATTTTTTGAGATCACAAGGTATGAAGGGCCGCACTCTTGTTTATTCAGTAATTTAACTCGGGATAACAAACATATTACTTCTCGAGTTATTAGCTATGCTGTTCGACACATTGTGGAGAAAGATCCAAGTGTGAATATTGAAGCTATTATAGCAACCATTGCAGAACAATTTCACTATACAGTGTCATATTCGAAAGCATGGCGTGGAAAGCAGAGGGCATTGATTGATATATTTGGTGAATGGGAACCGTCATATGCAAAGCTTCCTAGATACATGCTTGCACTGCAGAATGCTAACCCTGGAACAGTTGTATGTTGGGATTTCTACAGTGAAGCAAGTTCTTCTGAACGTGTCCTGAATTATGTATTCTGGGCATTTCAACCATCTGTTGAGGGGTTTCGGTATTGTCGCCCGGTGATTTCTATTGATGAACACATCTTTATGGAAAGTACCGGGGGAAGATGCTGATTGCGACAGGCACTGATGCTGATAATAGGATATTTCCACTGGCCTATGCAATTGTGGATGAAGAGTGTACAGCTAGCTGGAGCTGGTTTTTGCTGAGGCTTAGGAGGCATGTTGTGAAAGATAGAAATGCATTTGTCTTATATCTGACCGACATCCAGGTATACTAAGTGCCATAGCTGATAATCTAATTGGATGGGCTCCACCAAGAGCTTATCATCGATATTGTTTGAGACATGTTTGCAGTAATTTTAACTCGAGATTCTCAAATGTTCAGTTGAAAAGAGCAGTATGGAAAGCAGGGAGCGAACATCAGCTTCGGAAGTTTAACTTTCTGATGGAAAGGATTAAAACAATCAATGCAGAAGCTTGGTCTTGGCTATCGGAGTTAGAGCCGGAGAAGTGGACATTGGTACATGATGGGGGCTTTCGCTACGGAACATTGACAACCAATCTCTCGGAGGTTTTTAATTGCGTGTTGAGGGGAGCTAGAAATGTGCCAATTACTGCATGTGTTCAGATGACATTTCGTCGTCTCGTTAAATACTTCAACACCAGACGCGCAGAAGCCTTAAGGTATGTACAGGAGAACCCTAACAACCTTTTCACTCCTCAGATTTCGATTAAGGTTGCTGAAGGTCAGGCCAAAGCTAATGAGCATAGAGTAACTAGATACAACATGCAAAGAGCTACTTATGAGGTCGTGACTAGGAGGTTCAGTGAAGCTCTCAGGGGTGGAGGCAACGTTCAGACTGTTTCTCTTAGTGACCGTAATTGTTCATGTGGGAAGTGGACACTATATAAATATCATGCACACATGTGTTAGCAGTGTGCCAGGAGATTGGCATGGACTCAGCGGATTTTGTTGATGAAGTATATAGTATTCGCTCCTACATTACTGCCTGGGGTGGGGAGTTCAATCCGGTACCACATGAAGACTACTGGTTGCAAACACCGATCACGTGCTTACCTGATCGGGATCGTCTTAGGCCGAAGAAAAGAGGAAAGCCAAAGTCAACTCGGATCCACAACGAGATGGATGAGGTTCAGCCTAGAAGAACGACTCGATGTTCTATTTGCAAGCAAACGGGTCATTCAAGACGCCGTTGTCATAATGTAACTGGTGGACCTTCAGGATCGTAAATTTATGTACTCTTTAAGTAAAACGTCATTCTTGTGCCTATTATGTACTTGTCTCAGGAACAAGACTATATATTGCTGCATTAATGACGTAATTGTGCCTATGATCGAAAATTTATGGATGCATTTTATTTTTGTCATGATTAGCATTTGATGATATGAGTTTCGATTGAGTTTTGGTCGAGTTTCGATTGAGTTTCGGTCGAGTTTCGATTGAGTTTTACTAATTGATTTTTTCTATTTCGCATTTGGCACTCAAGCAAATGCACAAAAAATTTAGACTGAAATGTGTTTCCTTGGGGGGGGGTTGGGGTGACTCTGCTGAAATTTAAGTCCCCCAAAGGATGTGCCCTCGGATTGGTACTGTGAGAAAATTGCCACTTGGAGTGGCGATTTCAGGGCTGAAATCGCGAGTGGCGATTTCCTCCTCCTTCCTCCAACTACAAGAAATCGCCAAATGAAGTGGCGATTTCATTACTGAAATCGTCACTTGAAGTGGCGATTTCCTAATTCATGAAGTAGAGTAAAGGGGCGTCTGAAATCGCCACTTCAAGTGGCGATTTCAGGGCCATCTGAAATCGCCATTTGGAGTGGCGATTTCAGGGTTGAAAATCGCACTCCAAGTGACGATTTTCTCAGGCTTCCTTTTAGCCGTGAGCATCCTTCAAGGAAAAATTTCACTGAGACAATAACAGAAATTCTATCCTTGCACAAAATGCCATGCACCCTAGCATTTACCAAGCCCATGAAAATTTTTTGAATCAAGATTGGGAGTTTTTTTTTTTTTTTGCTTCCCTGATAGCTATTTGTGATGCAAATAGAACAATTCAGTGATTGTTATCCTCACCAAATCTGAACAACATAATGAATCCAATGTCATTCTGCAGGCAAGACAACCCATTAACATCATCAGTCATAGCTGGGTTAATAGAGATTGTGATTCACCATCCAACGAAAGAACAACACACTAATTTCACTTCTATACTATAATACATTCCAATAGGAGAAAGGGAATTTCCAATTAGAGCGAATAAAAACAAACCAACTGACTTACATTAAGCTGAAAAGGGAGAAAACAAACCGATACTCGACCAAAACTCAACCGTAACTCGACCGAAACTCATTCAAAATTGAATCGAAACTTGATCGAAACTCGATCGAAACTTAACCGAAACTCAATCGAAACTCGATCAAAACTCGACCGAAACTCGATCGAAACTTGACTAAACTCCACCAAAACTCGATCGAAACTCGATCCAAACTCGATCGAAAGTAAATGCCATTCATGACAAAAAGAGAAGACATTAGAACAATACATTCTTATAAAAATTAAAATTTCCAGATACATTTCAAGATAGAATTTTTATAGCAGTTGGTTAAAGTACAACAATCTATTAAACCTAGGTTCCACATCCTCATCGAGGAGGTCGGCGAATGCGTCCAGTCCGTTGCCTATATGTCGCCAATGGTATGGGATCCTCATCAATCACCTGAGATACCCCCTCCTGCGTGGGTATCGAGGTAGGATGGAAAACATCATGCATAGCAGCGTCCAAATGTGACTGGGAGACATCAGCATCCTCATAGATCTCGACAATGTCCGCATCAACAATGTCATCAATGCGATATGCATTGTGATCTCGACAGGCAGACGTACCCTCCCCGGCATCCCTCCTCTGTGAATACTCGTGTGGTAATGAGGACCGCATGCAAGAAGGCGATGGGGTATAGTGAAATGTCTCCATCATCTGATCAACATCGGCTCGTGTGGACTCCGGGACCTCCGAGACCTCCGGGTACAGTGCTGAAGGAGCTGTGCTATGAACATGCCGATGCCCGACCACTGACAATGTACCATGAGCCATTGCCGTCGCGCTTCTCAAAATCTTTAGCTACTCATCGTCCACTGGGGCGGCTACAGCCGCTCGAGCTCCACAGTCAATTGTTGAAACCTCTCATGCTGCATATAATATGACAACAAAAATTTATATGAAAGCTTATGAAGTTGAAAGAAGAAGAGACATAAAAAATTTATAAATAGTACCAGAAACTAAAATGAAGTGCCTTCTCCCTCGTAGCCCCTTGTACTATACTCAGAACGGCCTACACATATTCGAGTGATGCTCCTAAACCAAGCCATATAATCGGGTGTGCATGAGAATCCTGCTACTATAGGCTCTCCCATAATCAGATGCTGACGCCGTGCATTCCATGTTTCAATATAAGTCCCGTGCACGGCGTCCCATGCAACATTTGACCTTCCTCGTCTAATGAAGATGTAGCGAAGTATCGCATGGACATGGAATGGACTGGCGACATCCAAATTGACGAAGCACCCGGTCCGGCAAATGCCACTCAACTACATCAAAACATATCAGCGGGATCCGTGCCATCCAAATATCGAACTTACCAAGCAGCTTGGAGGTAAAATAGAGATAACTGCCGGCGAGGAAGGACACCATAAGAACTGCATAGAAAATATTTAATTAATCCATAATCAACATAATGAATCGATCTAATTGAATTCCATATTACAACATGACATACCCGTTGCTCACTATCATCCAACACATCCAACTGGTCCCTATAAGCACGTAGTGTATGGGTTGGAATATTTTTCATGTTATATCTAACGTGCCATCTAAACCCCCACGGTGCACCTAAGTGCCAATCATCATCAGCATCCGAAGGTCTCGCCTCCGAATCTCGAGTCTCGTGGGATGGAAAATAGGAAATCGTTCCCATGCCCAAATCTGCATGTTTGGATAATTCAAAATGTTAATTAACAATAAAAATTACTCGATCTCAAACATAAGAATAAAGTGTTTACCTGTAGCAATGGAAGATATCCTCCGATATCAGACTGGGTAGGGCTCGTAGCACGACATAGTGCTCTATATAAACTAGCCAGCGTTGCCGAACCCCAGCTAAGAGCGGCAAATGCCTCCAAGTCTTCCAGAAATGGCACATACATCAACTTAACTAAATTACCAGAGGTATCTGGAAGAATAACTCCACCAATGATTCGAAGAAGTTGTCCCCTCACGAACTGCTGGACAACCTCATCATCCACATCTTCGTCCAAGTGAAGGTCGCGATAGAATTGATCGAAGAATGCCAATCGAAAACGACCTTTTGGAAATGCTTTGACAGGAGGCTCGACACCAAATAACCTCCCAAATATAGCCTGCCACTCCGGAATAGTATGGCGCGGATCTAACCAGTAACAGCAGAACCATCAATCCGAATGCCACTCAAAATACTCACATCCTGTAGTGTAATGGTCGCCTCACCAAAAGGTAGATGGAATGTGTGGGTCTCTTGCCGCCATCTCTCAACTAGTGCAGAAATAAGGCCAACATCCAGTCGAATCTGGCCAATCCTATATATGCCAAACATGCCGACATGATCTAGATAATACTGTACTCGTGGGTGCGACATTCCCGGTGTCTCTTTCCATATACGTGCATCATGACGACGACATCTAAGAACCGGTAACTCCTGAAAAAAAATAAATTAAATGATACATCCGCATTAACATAAATAAATGTAAATTATTTAAGGACTGTCGATCAATAATACACACCTTGCCCTGAAATATATTGGTTGATCTATGCATCTCTTGCAAAGTGAGAACAGTAGGATCACGAGGCCCTGAATCTAAGACATTATGAGCCATGTCTGACATAACAAGTTAAAAGAATTATTAGCTGACGGTATATCTCATTGCATCAATGTGTTTATAAAACACTTCAACATTAATACCCTTGTGTACGCCTATAAATGTAATTGAATTAGCAGAAGGCAAACAACTTAACATCTATAAATCGTTGTATCTAAATATCTTAATTAGATACTATAGTACAAGCAATATAAATATAATCTAATTTCTTGTAAAACCAAGAAATGATCAATAAAATCATCATCTAAATAACTAGTTGTTGCAGATAAAACATCTCCTATATCTGTCACAGTGCTTCATCCACGGCCAGTTACGTCAATTTGGAATCTCCTTATCAAACGTTAAAAAAGATATGAAAGAACGATTTATGCTATGTTAAAATATTAATGAGCCCATGCAATATGTTCATTTCATTCTTTTAATTTGTAAATTCACTATATTTCCTGAATTAGGATTTCTGTCACGGTGAAGATCCACGGCCGGCTGTTGTGACAGTCATGGGCCATTTGCATGGATCATGGCAAAACAGATCGGGGCCATTTGGATCATTCGTGCCACAAAGATCATGCAAAAAAAAAAAATCACTTACTTGTAATCCTACCGGGAGGCGAGGGCAGCGAGACTGATAAGGAGGAAGAAGGGGGATGATGCAATAAAGCTTCGCTTACCACCGACCAGGCTTCGGACGATCGATTGGAACGCTGGGAGAAACAATGCTTGGGAACGCTCGATCGGAACTCGATTGGAACGGGTTTGAGAGAAGCGTGGAGAGGAAAATAACTTTCTATCGTCGCGCACAGGCACCGGGCTCTGATATAAGAGGCTGAGAAAATCACCACATGGAGTAGCGATTTCTCAGCTGAAATTGCCACACAATGTGGCGATTTCAAGTCATATGAAATCGCCACACCGTGTGGCGATTTCAGAATAGTAAAATTGCCACACCGTATGGCGATTTCAGCTCTTTCCATGTCAGCCCTTCAGCTGACTTGGCCGAACTCTAAAAGGTAAAATGGCACCAAAAAAATACCATTTCAAATGATATTTTTCCTTTTTAACATCTTTCCTGCAATATCTTTGAAACCTATACCGGTGCCAAAATGCACCGGTTATAAAAACGACTCTACCTCCTCAACTTTAATTATTACCAGAATCTATCGATACGACACGTGGTCGCCTTTCTAAGGAGCTAATATCAGCATCAATCGGTCGTCATAGATGACGTGCGTCTGGCAGCCGACAGGCGCTTGTTTGCCAAGGCACAGAAAGAATCCCTCGGCCATGCTACGCTCAACCACCCGTACAGCTGTGTACGATTATGGTAGGACGGCTGTAATCTGGGATTTGTTTCAATAATAAGGCTACTAATTATATTGGTCATGGTTTCATTTGATTCTGGCGGCCGGCTATCGCATAACTGTATTAGTATTTTGAGTCATTGGAATGTATGAATTGAGACGTCTCCTGAACAAAAGAGAAGGTTTGCGACAAGAATTAGGCTCCAAGATCTTTGGAATATCATTGAGCTGGAGTTGGTCCCCACATAATTAACAGTAGCCAACTTTCACCATTTTTTTGTTTTTTGTTTTTTTTCCCTACATATAACTACTCTACTCTAGAACTAGATCCTTGTAAGTCTCGCCTAACAATGTCATTTTGGCTGCGTCTGGTTGATAATGTTCTCCCAAGTTGTGGCATATTTGGAGCTTTCCGTGAGGCAATATGCTTGAATTACGCTCCTATAAATAATCCCCTAAGAACAGAGTGTTGAAGGTCTTTGCAGCGGTGTCAGAAGATAGATAGATCCTTAAATAATGTCTCCCGCCCCTGGCCCCTACTTGGAGCCTCAGCAGAACAAGTACTCCAAGAACTAATCTACCATGAGGAAGGAGTTGATGATGAGATTGGCCTCGACTACCTCACCACCCCTTCACGCATGGCCAAGTTGGCCCCCAAGTCCAACCCCTTCCCTTGCCTCCTCCTCCCCACATGGGGTCTCCCCTTCCCCCTATCACCCCCACCACCACCACCCCTGGAGCTCACCAGGCAAAGCAAAAAGCCAAGGATCAATGCCGACGCCATGACAGCAGCAGCAGCAGCAGCAAACAACGACTACCAATCCAACTGCCTCCGAAAGCTGCAATTCCGCGACCACGTTCAAACTTACAAGCTGAAGTTCTCGGCCTGGCAGGCGCTTGATCAGAGGCCGGCGGCGGAAGGTGACTTAGTCGTCGACGGCGACGACGAAGGCGACGGCAACGGCATGCGGTTGGTGCAGCTGCTGATATCCTGCGCCGAGGCCGTGGCATGCCGCGACCGAGCGCAGGCCTCGGCATTGCTCCAGGAGCTGAAGACCAGTGCGTTGGTGCTCGGCAGCTCGTTCCAGCGCGTCGCGTCGTGCTTCGTCCAGGGCCTGTCAGACCGCCTCGCGCTGGTGCAGCCGCTGGGTGCGGTCGGCATCGTCGGCCCGGCGACGGTTCCGGCCACGGCCTCCGACAAGAAGGAGGAGGCCCTGGGGCTGGCCTACGAGGTCTGCCCCTACCTTCAGTTGGCCACTTCGTGGCCAACGCCTCCATCTTGGAAGCCTTTGAGGGAGAGACTTTGGTTCATGTGGTGGACCTGGGCATGACCCTGGGCCTCCCCCATGGCCACCAATGGCGAAAGCTCATCGACAGCCTCGCCGACCGAGCCGGCCCCCCGCCCCGGCGCGTCCGCATCACCGGCGTCGGCCCGCGGGGCGACGAGCTGAAGGCCATCGGCAGGGAGCTCGAGTTCCACGCTAAAAAATCCGGAATAAACCTCGAGTTCTTGGTCATCAAGAACAACTTGGAGAACTTAACCCCCAAGGACTTTGAGCTGGAGGAAGGGGAGGTGCTGGTGGTGAACAGCATTCTCCAGCTCCACTGCGTCGTGAAGGAGAGCCGTGGGGCTCTCAACTCGGTCCTCCAGATGGTTCACGAGCTGTCGCCGAGGGTGGTGGTGGTCGTGGAGCAGGACTCGAGCCACAACGGTCCGTTCTTTCTGGGGAGGTTCATGGAGGCGCTGCATTACTACTCGGCCATCTTCGACTCGCTGGACGCGATGCTGCCCAAGTACGACACCAAGCGCGCCAAGGTGGAGCAGTTCTACTTCGCCGAGGAGATCAAGAACATCGTGAGCTGCGAGGGCCCGGCGAGGGTCGAGAGGCACGAGAGGGTCGACCAGTGGCGCCGCAGAATGAGCCGGGCCGGCTTCCAGCCCGCACCGATCAAGATCATGGCACAGGCCAAGCAGTGGCTCGACAAACTGAAGACCTCCGATGGATACACCATTGCTGACGAGAAGGGGTGCTTGGTCCTCGGATGGAAGTCCAAGCCCATCATCGCGGCTTCGTGCTGGAAATGCTAGCTAGCTCGGCATGGCTTGGATCGATCTCGAGACCTTCGATCTACCGAATGAAACACTTGAATTAATGCCAGCCTTACGTACGTACGTACGTACGTACGTAGTAGCTCTGCTTCAACTGGACAGAGTGAAGAATTGTGTCCGAATAAAAGAGCTCGACTAGTGTTTGAGCTGGTTGTTCAACAACGTCATGTGTGCTTGAACCGTTGAAATAAAGGACTGGCATTTGCTCTTTGGTCACCATAATTGCCAATTTTTCGCATTGGGTGGCTACCAGCAACACATCTGGTTGGGTTTGTGAAGTGACTTTCTCTTGGCTAACAAAGTGCTTCAAGTTACAGATGAATTCAGCACTCCAAAAGCTTCGATGCTATTAAGGTTCTGTGGAGTACTTAGAGGCATTTCTGAATGGTTGAACAGTTAAAAGTGGTGGCAATGGGGCAGCAAGAACAGGAGATGGATAATATTATGGGACTTGGGATATTTCGGGAGGCATCAATCACCTCTGTTTTGTGGAAACAAGAATCCGGCAAGCACCACCTCAAGGTCATTATCCTAAGATTCCAAGATGCGACAACCAGTTCATGGATTATTTGGTGGGATTATTGATGATGACAAAGAGGTGAGATCGATGTAACAGATTCAAGCATGAATTTAATTCGGCCTACAAACATATATAAATATATGCATTTATACGTATGTATACATATCAGTATACGCAGATTCAGATATCAATATCAATACGATTATGTTTATCTCCAATCTCTAATATTATAATGCAAATTGTAATAAAAGTTTGCACTCTATATCCTACGGTTCAACTCCAATATTTTATTCCATGCATGGTTTCCCTTTCCCCAGGGCTCTTTCTCTTTCTCTCTCTAAAATGAAATTTCTTCACAATGTTTCTGCTTCCAGATATGGAGCATATCCAATGAGATCTAGACAACATGATGGCACAAGCAAATGTCTGGTATGATTTTAGTTACAGCTATATATGACTTTTGATATGTTTTATGTTTTTGAGAACCAACCATTTGTTTGGATGATTGAATCAGTGAACTCTTTTGTTAAATGATTTACTAGCAGGGCAATCTATGCTCTTTTATGTATATTAAGATGAAAATTTTTTGGATAAACCAGATCTACTATGTGGGATCTAAAATAGATCGATCAGTGAGTGGTACGTCTGCATTTTATCAAAGTGCTCTCTCTAAACTATTTCTACCTTACCATTGAATTTGCAAGCAGTAATGAAGGATGAGGCGCTTATTAATTGGCATAATCTACATCTTATCAACCTAAAAATTTCTTCATGGTTATTATTCATACATTCTTATAAAGGGTTCAAGAATGATAAAGATATCCGATATGGATTTTATATGCACCAAATAGGGTTATTGCTTGTATGTGAATAACCTTTATTTCAGCCATCTTTTTTGAAATTCAAATGATATATCCATATGTATGCAGATATCAAATTAAGCACTAATATGAAATGAATGTGCATGGGGTTGATATTTGCTCTATCTGCATTGTTAAATTTGATGCTAGAATTATCTATCTATCTTTAATTATGATAATATAAAAATTTAAAGTAAACAATAGTCTGTTATAGAAAAACAGTTCATAAATGCTTCAAAAATCATAAGTATTTTCAAGATATATAAATCAATAGTTATGACATCCTAGGCTCATGAAAGTTTTACATGTATTAACTTCTTGAATTATAATTAAGTTTATAATTAATCCTATATACTGAGTATGAACTCAGTAAATTATTTTATCTTGTTTTCAGAGTGCAAAAAAAAAAAAGGAAACCTAAATAGAAAGCAAAACCTGTTAGCTTGACTTGGTCATTTTATTAGCTATTTAGGCTTGTTAGCAATCAAAACACTTATTTTATTTATATTATCCAAGTTATAATAAGAATTTTATTTAATTCTCTATAAATGCTAGCTCATAATTTCTTGTTTGAATGAATACTTCTATTGTTGGATGCCTTGCACGGCTAGTGTGCAGTGGGTTATTACGTCCTAGATCCACCCTAGGGTCCAAGGTATGACAAAAATTTGCTGAAATAATTTACTTCCAAAAACAAAAATGAGATGACTATGTACATCTTGGGATTTGATGGAAGGTTCATATAATTTTTCTTTACATTGTCTAAAATTAAGAAAAATTAATTTTATTTTAAATCTTGTTTTGAAGAGAATTTAATTTTCAGTCCAATTAGATAAAATATAGGCACTTCTATAAGCAAGATACAAAGGTGCAAAATAAACTGTGCTAGTGATTAAAGTAAGACATGGTCAAACCTAATTTATTAATTTGTATAGAGATTATTTTCATATCTTTTAATTTGTCATATTTTTTATTTACCTCTTTATAAGTTACTTAGTCAAATTATGATTGGATAATGAAGGTCTAACATCGATCATTCAGGCTCTAAATGTGATTTATCATATCTAAACTACTTATATAATTTAGAGTCTCATCACCTATGTATTAAATAGTCAAAAATCATATATTATTCTATTTATTTAAATTATCGAATTTTTGACTAGATTTGAAATCTCTAAATTATATATTTTTTTGTAATTAGTTTAGAGGTTGCAACTCATATTCAATAACTTGAATCATCAATATTAAACCCCCATCATCCTATTAGGATATGATCAAATCTAAGTACAGGTAAACTCAACTATATACTAGTCTAGATATATTAAAGAGCTTGACTTTGCTACGTTTGATAATATTGATCATTGATATGAACCATTAGTTATGATCTATTATCTCTAAAATATTTTAATATAAAACATAATGTGATTTGAAAACCTTTGCCCACATATAAAGTAGTCAAAAATCAAACACTTTACATAATGAAAAAAGAAAAAACATATATTTTTGACTATTTGATAGGTAGGTTAAGAGACTCAAAATCATTTAACTTTTAATGTTTAAACATTTTAGAGGTAATAAATCATGTTTAATAATTTAGATCATTGATGCAGAACATCCATTACCCAATCTAGATTTAATTGATTGTTAGTGTAGACCTAGTTAAATATAGCCCAATCAAGCATAAGCACTCTCTCTCTCTCTCTATATGTTATGATGACTTAAGCCCATCTATTAGCTCAATTAATATGTTAATAGGTTGAGTCTACATGACTCTAAAACTTCTAGTATGTATTAAATGGTGGTAAATGATCTTGGGTTATAAGCTCCTCAATCATCTTCTTTTCCTTCGAATTTTAGGATAAGATTTATCTTGAGTGGTGTCGTGGAAGTAGCTCCACGATTTTCTTTCAAAGTTATCAATTTCTTTTCAGATTATGTTTCGGTTTAGCTTATGAAACGAAATATTTCGGTATCAGACCGTTTCGGTGCTTCGTTTCAGAATATATATATAATAAAAAATTTATTCATAATTCATATTCTTTATAAATAATAATAACAACATAAAATAAAGAGTTTAAGTTTTTAAGAGTTTGAAATATATATATATATATATATATATATAAAAAATTTATTCATAATTCATATTCTTCATAAATAATAATAACAATATAAAAATAAAGAGTTTGAGTTTTTAAGAGATGCGACCGTGGAGATAGGGTAACTAGAATTTTTTTTTGTTATTATATATATTTTTTAAAATGTGGATAGGGTAACTAGGATATATTTTTGATATATATATATATATATAAAATGGTTATGAAATGTTTAATAATTCATAAATTGGTCTCCAAACATATTTTACTGAAACGGTTGAAACATACCGAAACGGCCGAAAACGGTCAAAATACGCCGAAACGCACCGAAACGGCCGAAAAATCTTTCGAAACGAAACGTAGTACTTATCTTTTCGGATAAACTACCGAAACGAAACGTCTCGGCCGAAAGCCGAAACGAAATGAAATTGACAACTTTGCTTTCTTTACCATTACCTTGTGGGTAATCCTTTCATCTTGCAATGATTGGTTACAACTTGAGCCCATCAACTTCCCATGCCCATGCCAGCTCTAATTTTATTTGTAACACCCTAAGTCTATCTCCAGTTGACATGCTAGCAGATGGAGTTTATATTAGCAAGTGACAGGAGAACTTGAGTTATCAACCCCTTAATTATCTTTTTTCTATCTAATGTAGAAACTTTTTAGAGGTGTTACAATATGTAACATGTATATATGTATATGTATGTATACAAATGTATACACTAAGGATTATCAAATTGAACTCATGTGATATCTTCGAATACTTGCAAATAAATCGACTCTCAAATTAAAGCACAACATTCATGCACACCTTTGTCATAATTAGACTCTTTTCAAGAGTGCTTCGGCAGCTCAACACCTCTATGCTGAACTATTAATTAACCATAGAATCTGGGAGTCTGGGAGATAAGCTTGGGAGATATTCTTTGATGCATGCGGAGTCTGGAAGCTTGGGAGATAAGCTTCCTATGCCGTGCCGGTCTAATGTGATCGCACCGGTTTCAACCTTTAGGCAGTGTTTGAAATAGGGGATACAAGGAGATATCCAGAGAATATCCTCTCTTATTTTCAAAAGCCATAACTATAAGAAATAGTTGGGAATAAAGTTAACCAAAGGGATAATTCATAGTTAACCATGGTTAACCATAGGATATCCCCTCAATTTATTCCCTAGAAAATGCAGGAATAGCTGGTTATCCCTCCAAATAATAGTAAAAAAAAGTTATCCTATGGATTTACCTTTCTGCATTTGATATGATCAATGGGATAGCCAAGGGATATCCCTAGGGATAGCCAAGGGATATCCCTAGGGATAGCCAGAGGACAAACTCTATCCCGTACACTTATCCATGAATAATATTTTTTCTATCAAACACTACCTTAAAGCCTCTACTGAGGCTGTTAAGTTTCAGATGCCTGAAACCACTCATCCTGAGGCTGCCAACTTGAATCCTTTCAATGTGCTGTCGGCTGCTATGGAGACTGTGGTCCCGGAGATTCGGGTGGACTCAACCCCGAGTCCTTCTAAGCGGGCCCGACTGGTTGAGCCCACCTCGCAGTGAGTGACTTCTAAAGCCTCTAAAGCTAAAGGCAAGGCTCTTACCGCTGCTAAGGGCAAGAAGCCAAATTCCTTCACTTTTTCAGCCTCTCCAGACTCAGTCCAGGGGTCTACTGCTCATACTTGCCGTGGATCCAAGAAATTCTGTAGTACGACTGAGTCTGTGCTGGGGTCTGTCCCCCAATCAGGGCTCTCAGAGGGTATTGCCCACGAGTCTGCAGTTGCTCAGCTTAAGCAGGCCATTCTAAAAAATGATGAGGGGGAGGAGATGGACTCTTCCCAATCAATGGCATGTTGTGGGTCGGAACCGGGGGTCGGTTCCCCTCAAGCCAGTATTCACCCTATTAAGGAGATGCCGAGGGACACGAGCGGTGTCCTTCCCACTCAAGCATCAGAATGAAGATTCTAATGTGGAATGTACGAGGGGCTTTGAAACCCTCGTTCCGCTCCACTTTTGGGAGATTGGTGCAGCTGCACAACCTTGATCTTTATGTTCTTCTGGAAACGCATCTGTCTGGAGCTAGTCTGGAGCGGTTTCGAAAAATGGCTTCCAATTCCTGGGCTTCTTACGCTATTGAGTCTGTCGATCTCTCTGGTGGCATCATGGTGCTGTGGAGGAAGGACAGGATTCGGCTGGATGCCTTCCACTGCTGTGGTCAGCAAGTTGCGGCTGTGATCTCTGAAGGGACCTCAGATCCTTGGCTTCTATCTGGTGTCTATGCCAGTACTGATTTTCGGGAATGTCGGGTTCTCTGGGAGGAGATTCAGTCTTTACTTGTTCAGGGATTTCCATCCCTTATTGCGGGTGATTTCAACTGCATTGGGGCTCATGAAAAGAAAGAGGGAAAACAGTCTGTGGGAACCGCGGCCAGAGAGGAGTTTAGATCTTTCATTACTACTGTTGGCCTTCTGGATCTTGGGCTTCAGGGGTCCCAATTTACTTGGTGCAACAATCGGCAAGGTTCTGCCAGAGTGTGGGAAAGGTTGGATAGAGCTATGGCAACTTCTTCCTGGCTTCAGCTCTTCCCCTATGCCAAAGTCTCCCATCTATCCCGTATAGCTTCTGATCACTGCCCTCTCCTTTTAGCTACTGGTGCGGGTCTTCAACAGAGTCGGCTATTTAGATTCGAGAAGTTCTGGACTTCTTATTCTACTGCAGGGGCTATTATTCATGAGGTTTGGCCTCTGCCTATTAGAGGGAGTGCTATCTATCGTCTTTCGAGACGTTTAGCTCTTGCTAGACGCAGGCTCTCCAGTTGGAACCGTTGGGAGGTGGGGGATATTGTGAGACAAGTTGAAAATATTGAATCCATTATTGCTATGCTTCAAGCTAAAGAGGACCAGGAGGGTGCCCTTGATGAGGCTGACATGTCTTCCCTCCGGTCTAGTTTGTCACTTCACCACTCCCTTCTTCGGCAGCAGGAGATTTTTGGAAGCAAAGGTCCAGGATCCAGTGGCTCAAGGAAGGGGATTGCAACACTAGATTCTTTCATCAGGCTACTATTAAGCGCCGTGCGACGAACCTATCAGGAGATTATCTGATGCTGAGGGCCATTTTCAGGAGGATGATCAGGCTATTAGGGATCAGATTTTTCATTTCTTTCGATCGAGATGGACTGAGCTTACTGGTGACGGGCTCCCTGTATGCCCTGTATCTATCCCTAATAGAGTGTCCGCCACTGAGAATGATATCCTTATTCAACCCTTTTCGAGGGAGGATATTTGGTTAGCGTTATGGGATCTTGGTGCGGATAAGGCCCCGGGGCCTGATGGATTTCCTCCTTTATTCTTCCAACACTAATGGGGTATCCTGGGGCAAGATGTTGTGCAGGCCATCCAGCTGGTCTTTCAGTCGAAAGCTATTCCCTCTGAGTGGAATAGGACATTTGTCACTCTGGTTCCGAAACGGGCCGATCCGTCCATTCTCCAGTACTTTCGGCCTATTAGTCTTTGTACAACCTTATATAAGGTTTGTGCGCGCCTCTTAGTTTCCCGGATGCGGATTGTGATCCCTCATATTATTTCTCTGGAACAAGTTGTTTTTCTTCGAGGGCGTACCATTACTGATAATGCCCTGCTTGCTCAGGAATTCATGCATGATCTCCACCGAGCACCTATGCGTCACTGTCTTATGGCTGTCAAGCTGGCATTGGAGAGAGCTTATGATATATTGAGCTGGGCTTTCCTTCACTGCACTCTCCAGGAGTTTGGTTTTGTGGAGCTCCTCATTGATTGGATTATGGCCTGCGTTTATCGTCCGTCTTTTTCGATCCTTAATAATGGGAGCCAGACTGATTACTTTTATTCAGAGGTTGGGTTGAGGCAAGGATGTCCTCTTTTGCCGTTTCTGTTCATTCTTTCGGCTGATGCTCTATCGAGGTCTCTTCTTCAGGCTCAGCAGGAATCTTGTCTCATCCCCTACAGTGTGGGGCCCCAGGGGCCCGCGTTGTCTCATTTGTTATTTGATGACGATTGCATCCTCTTGGGCAAGGCCTCTATCAGCAATGCTTCCATATTTGCCTCTCTTCTTCACGCTTATTGCAGAGCCTCTGGTCAGAAGATTAATCTGAGTAAATATTTGATATGCTTCAGCCCTGTGATGTCGCTTGACATTAGGCAGGCTATTACGCATATTCTGGGTATTTCACTCATTGCTGATCGGCTGACCTATCTGGGGATCCCTATCACTGGGAGAAGGCCTCGACGTTCTGATTTTAGTGATCTGAAGAGGCGTGTCTGTGCTCGGTTGACGGTTGGCAAGTTATCGGGCTTTCAATGATGAGGAGGATAACCCTTTTACGTTCTGTGCTCTCGTCTCTTCCTCTCTATCTATTATTTAATGCAGCCATTCCTTTGGTTTGTTTGAGGAAGATTGAGAGATGCTTCAGGGATTTCCTTTGGGCTTCCATGCAGGATGGTCATGGCACTCACCTTATGGCTTGGGATATTGTTTGTTTACCTATCTCAGAGGGGGGTTTGGGGATCCAGTCCCTTACTGTTATGAGGGAGGCTCTGATTGCTAGGCACGCTACGCTGTTTATGCTTGAACCGCATTGTATGTGGAGTTCCTTCATGCATGCTAAGTATGGTGACTGGATTTCTTCTGAGGAACCCCAGTCTTCCCGTGGGCATTCATTCTTTTGGAAAGAGGTTTGTCGGCATGCTCCGGACATCTTGGGTTGTATATCATGGATGATTGGTGATGGAGGGTCTGTGGATGTTGTTCGAGACACATGGATTGCTGATCTCCCTCTGTCTCAGTGGCCTACCTTCGTTAGCAGTGCTATCCCCAGTGGTATGACTGTTGCTGACTTAATCGTCCAGGAGCACTCTATTTGGCACACCCCGTTGTTGTCCACTCTCTTTGGGGATGACCTCTATCGGCATATTCTGTCCATTCCTCTTACTCTCGGTCATACCCCTGACTTCAGGGTTTGGAGGCGATCCTGTTTGCCTCGAGCACCCATTAGGGATCTCCTGAGAATTTATAGGCCTCAGGCCCAGCAACAGTTGGATGCGGCTTGGATCTGGCATCTTTCCATACATCCGAAGGCTCGTTTATTTGTGTGGAAGCTGGTCAGGGACTGTCTCCCCACTTGTGCCTTTCTTTCAGGATGTGGGCTTAGTATCCTGCCCACTTGCCCTTTATGTGGTCTTGAGGAGGAGTCGGTTGACCACGTTATTTTTACCTATTTGAGGGCCAGACAGATATGGCAGAGATCTGGCGATTTTCCCTGGGATACTGCTTCTTCTATTGTTCGTATGTCTTTTTTGAGTCTGATCAGTCAGGATATGGAGCGACGATTCCATCAGCGGGTTACGAGGAGAGTTTATATTGCGCACCAGATCTGGCTATCTCGTAACAAGCTGGTGTTTACTGAGGAGTCGGCTCCTTCTCACAGGATTATCAGGACTGCTTTATCCTTAGCTGCGGAGTACACTTCCCATCACTCCATCACCGATTTTGATAGCCTTGGACTCTGGAGCTCCCATGCTGCCCAGGCAGCGCACTGTCGTACGGTCTTTATCTCCTGGGAGCCCCCTCATCCAGGGTTTGTCAAAATCAATTTTGACGGGAGTGTTAAGGGGAGATCAGCTAGCTCAGCTTTCATCATTCGTGGGCCCAGTGGTCAGATGCTGACTGCGAGGGGATTCAGTTCGCTTGACTTATCTGTGCCCCTGGCGGAGTTGACTGATGCTTGGGTAGGTATCTCCTGTGTCATCCATGTCCTGAGTGCCCGTAGTCTTATTATTAAGGGTGACTCCATCACTGTCATCCGTTGGATTCGTCAAGACCCTGGTGTCTGTGTGCCAGCCAACCCTTTGATTGTTGACATTCGTGCCAGTCTTCAGGGTGTTCACAGTGCCCTTATTTGGCACGTCTTCAGGGAAGCCAACTCTGCAGCCGACTAGATCGCCACCAGGGTTGCCGACCATTCTGGCTTCTGGAGTTGGAATCAGGGTGATACTTGTTCGCCTGTTTTATCCCAAATTTTGTACTTTGATATATTGAGTTTGACTCACCTTAAAATGATGTGATCGTCCAACTGTACCAAAAAAAAAAAAAATTTATAGTGAACAACTATAAAGTCTTTTTAGCAGCTAAAAATTATTTATGTATTGCATCCCAAGTGACATCCAATTCGGAAATATTCAAACTAAACCATATGGCTCCCTCACTTCCCCATAATAATAATAATAATAATAATAATAATAATAATAATAATCGTCGTCCTCGTCCTCGTCCTCGTCATCATCGTCATCAAATTTCATAATTCCATGTTAAAGAAGCTCTGCCGTAGAACAATTGATAAAAAGAAGAAAGGGTCTAGCAATTGGACGGTCAGATTTCCTTCAATCAATCAATCAATCAGGATCAGCAACTTTGACTTCCTGACAAAAATGGTCCAAAACGCAGTGCGGTCGAGAACGGAGAATGGATTGTCCCGCCGTGCTCGGGAGAAGCCCCTGCGCGCCGTCCAAACTCCCTCCATCTCGCAGCCATGGCGCCTCCTCGTTCCCCCGCGGCGCCCAAACCCTCTCCCTCCCTCCCACCGCCACCTCGCGGCGCTCCCGCCGTCGCCGTTCCTCTCCCTCTCTTCCGGCCCCGCCCGCCGCAAAGCGCGCGCCCGGAGGACCAGAACCCACATCTTTCTTCCCCACCTCGTTGCCGCATTGGTATGTTCTTCCTCCCCTTTATACGCCTTGAATTCGGTGAAAAATAGGAATAAATCGACGTAGGAAGGAGCAAAATTTAATCTTTTTGTTGTTTTGATCGCAAACTGTGAAAAATCCACTCAGGGAACAGCACAAGTTTGGTCTTTTCTCACTATTTTGGTGTTTTCTTCGATTTTTTTGCATGCAGGAGGAGGTCGAGGAGACCTATATCATGGTGAAGCCCGATGGCGTTCAACGTGGCCTGGTATGACTCTCATTGTTGAGTTTTTTAGTGGAGGTTTCGTTTTCTTTTATTTCTATTTTATGTGAGTTTAGTTAGTTTCTCTTTTATGTGAATATTTGGCTGGATGGATATAGGTTGGAGAAATTATTTCTCGGTTCGAGAAGAAGGGATTTTTGCTGAAAGGCTTAAAGCTTTTCCAATGCCCTAAGGATTTAGCTGAGGTTTGCTTCCCAGACTGCTGTTGACTTTACTGATATATAATAAAACATTTTTTTTCTTTTGCATATGAAATAAAAGAATTATTGCATGTTAGGATGGAAAATAACAATTCTACAAAATAATATGAAAAATAGTGGCTCTTTAAACAGTTCTTGGGGAATTATATTGACTAAATAATAATGTGGCATTGTAAGAAAGTCTTGCTTAAGATAGTTGAGTTGTTTCTGTGGTGTGAATCTTGCATTGTCTTGCAAGTATCTTATTTGGAGAGACAGAGAGAGTATTGTGCCACTTTTTTATTCCTTTTGATAAATCAATTGCTGCTTGATGGAATTTTATATTCAAGATGCCACTTCTTAGCAAAGAGGTTGGTCCAGAGTTCTAATGAGCCTGTGAATTTTGTTGACCTTACTAGAGACAGAAGCGTAGGCACAGACAGCATGATTCTTAAAGTGAGATGCATTAATATATTTAATGTGGATTCCTTATGATAAAGCTGAATCCCCTCTGTTCTATTTCATCTCATTTAGAAGCATTTATTTTCTAAATTCTTTTTCTAAGCTGAATTTGTATATTGAGACGTCAGTTTTTGAAGTCTTAAGGAACACAATGTTTTCTTTTTTTTCACCCTTTCTGTGCGTATTTCTCCTATTCAAGAATAGATTACCATAGAATCAACCTATCCTTGCTAATAATATTCAAGAGACGCTTCATTTCTTCAATTCATGTTATTAACAGAATTATAGAAACATGTCTTTTTTCTAGGAATGGATACTTGTCTGACAGCTCTCAGTCTAAAATCTAAATTTGAATTTGAGCAGGAGGATTTTCATGAGATTAGTTTGGGATACAGTAAAGGGTGCAAAAATCATGTTGAAGTGATATGAATAATATCTTCCATTCTGTTGCTTCTTCAACAGATTAGCTTGATAGTTAAGTGATATGAATAAGGGTGCAAAAATCATGTTGAATGCCTAATGTCAAAGGAAAAGTTCATGTTGAAGGCCAAACGATAAAGGTAAGTTATATAGTAAAGGAAGTGTAGTTTTCGTGATTGGAGGTTTTATGAGTTGATTTTGATGTTCAGGACTCTTTCTTTGCATTTTTCTGGGTGTTGTTTTAGGGGAATGGCATTTTTTTATGTCTGTTTATATTTGTGCATGTATTCCCTTGTTTATATGTTATTTTGAAAAGGAACTGAAGAACTGTAGCAAGAACTTTAGACTAGTCATTTTCTGATGTTAATTTGGTGGACAGGAGCATTACAAGGATTTGAAGGACAAGTCTTTCTTTCCTAAGCTGATTAACTACATCACTTCTGGTCCCGTTGTTTGCATGGTATATTTCTTGGCATTTATCTCTACATACATACGTACGTACGTACATACATACATCACTTCTGGTCACGTTGATTGCATGATATATGTATCTCTGTGAATCACGCATAGATTTATATTATATTAATGAACAATAATTCATAAAGGTAAAATGCATCAGCATAACTACACAAATTGTTTTAATATATTCCCCTTCTTCTTAACTATTTGTTTTTGTGTTCCTTTGGGTACATGAAAGGCTTGGGAGGGTGTTGGTGTGGTTGCATCAGCTCGTAAGCTTATAGGATCAACAAATCCTCTTCAGGCTGAGCCAGGCACCATACGAGGTGACTTGGCAGTTCAAACTGGAAGGTTGTATTCCTTACCCATTTTTCCATTAAATCTCTAATGCACCCAAAGTATTTCTGTCTTTGTCTTATTTGCCAAGAAAAGTGCTTTACTGTGACCTTTTGCAGGAATGTTGTTCATGGAAGTGATAGCCCTGAGAATGGCAAGCGTGAAATTGGTAAGCCTTATGACATCTTTGGCAGGCTTACAACATAAGATTGCCCATATCTTAGTGTTGAGGCCAAGCCTCAAGTGTGCTAATTTGTTCTTGTTTAGTTTTCTTCATTTTATTTTTAAGCTGCCGCTGATTACTACATTCTATAATGTGAGATTTGGATGATTCTTTTCCATGAACACAAATAATAAACATGAATCATTAGCTAGAGTCTTTATCTGTGTAAACTCCGCTTACTATTATCTATAGTTTTTTACTCTTCACTTCTATCCTTGATGGGATAAAGCTTATAGAATTTCTGAATATTGCCATAGTGAAAAGGGGGGGAAAAAAATCACTAGTTGCAATAGAAGAATATGTTTTTTGTTGCATGCACATTGTCTTCTGTGAATCCCTCAACAAAAGGAAGCATAGGTTTCTTAGCTGTGAGAATGCATTAGTACTTATTTCAGAAATTTAAGAACTTCTAAAATAGAATACCTATGGCTTCACTAAATTAACTAGTGACTCAACTGTAGATTAAATTAGTGAATTTAGTGGACATTGTCGTTCATTTTAATGATATAATGTCAAGTCATTCGTTGCAGTTGGTCATTATCTGTGAGATTTCTTTCATTGTCTAGTCTCTCACCTTGATTTCGTTCCTTTTCTACAGCCCTATGGTTCAAAGAGGGTGAACTATGTTCGTGGGTACCAGTTCAAGCACCTTGGCTCAGAGAGTAATTTGCTATATTGCTTCAAAAACAATCTGTGGGGCTGGTTATCTCCATTCTTTAGGATCATTTTAAGGTCAGTTTATTCTTGGTGGCATGGCTTCATGCAATTCCTTCCTGTGGCTTGTATAAAGGGGTTTATCATGACCTCAACATGAGCACAAGATGATAAATATTTCAATACTGTGCTGTTTCTTTGTTGGCCTTGTTGCATAAGCTTGAGATAGAAGTTGAGGTAACGAAAACCATCAGCTTCTCCTTGGGGACATTTTGGCCTCACCTTCATGCTGGAAGGCACTGCTACATGCTTGAATAATTCATTATTTTTTGAAGATTTGACATTCATCAATGTTCCAACTTTATTTGCATCACCTTGACTGTCATCCTGATCAGCCATGACTCCAATAAAAGGCCTATCGAGATGATCAGGTTCTATCATGACTAGTGGTTAGTTCAGCTCACCATAACATCTTAACTTGATACCATTAAAATTTCAGCATCTCCGCACTGTTTATAGCCAAACTAAATAGAGGAAGGGGCAGAATGGCATCTCCACGCTGTTTATAGCCAAACTAAATGAAGGGGCAGAACAGGTGATGCTGAAGGCACTCTGCCTTGCTTTGTGCTTGACAGGAACAGTGATGTGGTTTGCATATCATGCTATGCATCACAACTAAATTCAGGCCATGAACAATTGGCAGAAGTTGCATGCATATCATGCTGATGTTGGTTAGTTTGGCTCAGTAGCTTTACTTGAGCATTGGAAGAAATTACTATACCTAAGATTTGAAACGGGAAAACACATTGTGCACCAGAGTGAAATAAGTATTCCCTCCATTTTGAAATTAACATGAGGTGATGGCAGTGCAGTGACCATCAAAAACAAGTCTCAACAAAAACACCAGATGAGACAATTGAGTAGCTGAGTACAATTTTGAGTTGACTCAGACCTGTGAAGGAGCAGGGCTTGAAACTTCCATGATTGCAGAACCTGTAAAAACCAGTGAAACAGAGCATCCAAGGCCACAGTGATGACCAATGGGGATCAGATGACTAAGAGTTTCGAATAAGGATCCAATGAATAAGACATCAACATTCACGTTTTTCACCCATGCATGGTTCGGGTGGTCAAATTGTCACACAAGTGTTTAGCTCTTGAACTGGTCAAGTCAATTGAAGTTCAGAATGGAGAATCTGCTTGCAAATATACGTAAATTATGTCAGATCCAGTCCAGTGATAGGCAATTAGTTCACTTTAGTTCAGTGTGAATGTGGTTTTATGATTTGCAATCAACTCTTTCTTATTGAATTAAGTTACACTTTGGGTAGAACAGGAATATATCCTCTTAATGTCTGTAATCTGGTTCAATAAGAGACTTAATTTTCAGTCCTCTTAAACATCAACATAAATACAAATTGATATCAGCTAAACCATCCCTGCCAACTCACATGCATGCTCACAACTTGTGTTTCGGATTAAAACAAACCTGATCTTGTTTTGTGAAATTAAGTCTACTCCTGAAAACGTTACAAATATCAGACTTTGAAATCCGAATCCAGCGTGTGGCTAGGAAGAATGACAACAGGCCATGTCATCATGCTGGGCATATGCAAGTGCGGGTGGATAACAAGGCAACTGGCCAATGTCTATTTTACCAATCAAAATGTCTTTCTATTACAAAGCTAATGAATGGAAAACATACTGATAGACAGCCAAATGCCAATCAACTCAAATTAGGACAATCATTTTTTCTTGTTTGCTCCTACTTGTTCTGCATTGATGGTGGATATATTGTCGCCACCAAGTGAACAAGCATTCCCAGCAGATGCCGTCTCATGCTTCATGCCCTCCACAGACAAGGCAAAAGCTCGGCGGGAGCCATTTCTAAGCTTTTGAAGTGTAGCCTCTGCAAACAGAAGACAAACCCAACATGAAGCACGTGAGATATAGAAATAAAAGAGCAGGCAAAAGTTAGTATATGATTACATGATTCTTTATAGCAATAATTTGGAAGAATGAGTGTGGACTGAACAATTTCGGTTCCTACAGATCTTGTCCATAAGTTGAAAATTTAGACAGCATTTCAACCCACTGCAGTGACAATTGAAACAGGAAAAATAGATCAGGCCTCTTGACATCTGATTTAAAGCTGTGCATCAACTTACAAGATATAAACATGGATTTTTCTTTGGTGTAATGGTTAAAAGTGGAAGGGCAAGAGAATAACCTGCTTGGCCAGTTGTCAAGGTCAACCTAAACAAGTTTTACTAAAATTAGTACAGCCATCTTGATATACTTGACCACTATCCATGAATTCTCATTAGTACAACCTAATGCAGGTTCTTGATGATATTCTCTACCTACATTTGAGATAGCAAAGTGTAGACTACATTTTTGGGGTTGTATAGCAAAACAGCAAGCTTCATGTGTAGTCTTCAGGGTACATAACATGAGCTGATAGTTATCAGAGTTGCACCATACACTAGCATGATAATATAATGATCCTATATGACCATTGGAGGCTGCTTTATGACCGAACCAGTTCTAGTACTTCTTAAGAAACATGTAGTACTAGAACACTTGATCAGATATCCTGAAACGTGATGCATCTACTCAAACATCACTGCTTGAAATTATTGACTAATAGCCAGCTTATTGATACAATCAACATAAGCCTTTTTACATATAGTCAACCCTATGCATATATATATATATATATATATATATATAAAAAGAAGAGAAAAGCCAAAAGCAAAAGAAAAAGGGTGCTTGTTGAAAGCTATGTATGAGCCACTATGAGTGAGAGTGACTATGCTCTTTATGCCATGGGTGTGTTGATTTAAGTTTTCTTATTTGGATACATCTCACCCTTTCCTTGTAGCCCTCACCCTAGCCTTGCATTACAAGCTTATAAAGACCTATTAATCCTTGGTGTTATCTCTTATCTACATTAGTGGAAAGTTAATTTAAAGAGCAAGCCTATAGAATAGATACATACACTTCTTAGAGATCCATTGCATTTACATGTTTGCATAAAATTATCCGAAAAGTGAGTAATGAAGTGAGAATGACGCATGCTCACAAGTGGAAGAATTGAATATTAGGTGAGACCAAATTTTGTATTAACTTTTGTACTTGAGTTGCATAGGATAATTTCTTTAAATCATGGCATGTGTTAAGTCTTTGAGGCTCTATTTGAACAATTAATCTTTTATTTTGGGATTCTTGTTTTATTTCCTTTGCTCGATGATTAGCAAAGTGTAAGTTTGAGGGTATTTGCTAAGAGTAAATCTGACCATTTAATTCATATACTTTCATAACGACATTAGCTAGTTTTGAGTTAAATTTATTCATTTTTATTTACTTTTCATTTTGAACAAATATGAAAGTGAGTAAAATAAACAATGTGTTCAATTCTAATGTTCAAATTCAGAAATTTTCTTTGAAATCCTTTGGGTCTTTATTAATTATTAAATTTACTTGCTCATGCACCTTTGTAATGGTTCATATGTTTATTTGAGCCTTCCAACGCCACTGTCATCTTCTGCTGGAAGATGCATGACAAGTTCTTTGCGACAATGGTTTAGGATGATTTAAATTATGGATTGTAGTCTTCTTATCTTCCTCTCACTGCATTCTTATTTAAATAACTTGGTGTTTTATTGTAGCAATGTTGGGGTAAAAGCAAGAAGAATGCAACATCATTGAGGACTTGCAATCTGTGGAACTGAGAGATGCCTCTTAGTAATCATGGTAATCAAATGAAGCAACTGGGTGGTCAAATGCCTGACCAGGACTCATCATCAAACCAATCAACCAGTCAACCATCATTAAATGGCCTAGAGGGAAGGACGCTTGGGCGGTGATTGCATGAAGACTCCTTCACGCGGTGGCAACAGACTTCACACGGTAAAGACTCGTACGTGAGTTGGCAACAGAATCCTTGCGATGAGGAGCAAGCTGGCAGCGGATTCAATATGGGGCGGTCCAATCCAACCAGCTTGGCAACACGTATTTCATCCGGGAGTCTTCTTTAGACGGTTTCCTTTGGCCCATCTCAGCCGTAAAACTATCATCCAACAGCCAAAAGAAGAGGAGCACTTAAAGGGACTCTAACGCGGTGATTTTCACACGGATTTAACACGGTATGGGCAGCGACTTTTCAAAGAAAGCAGTGGGTCTTTAACCGAGAGACTTTTAAAGTTTTTCAATGGAGGAGGATCTAAAGAACATAAGCAAGGGCTGCATGTTCATCAATCGAATTTCAATAAAAAACATAAGTTCCATTTGTTTTTTTTTTTTTTTTTTTGCTTTTATTATGAGCTAATTTTTTTTTCTAGAGCATTGATGTAATCTAGCAATGAAAACACAATTTATTTTATGAGTTATTTTATTTTTAATAATTTCATGATTGAGTGTTTAATTCTTATTATTAATGCTCACAAATTATTGTTTATCAATTGAGACCAAGAGATGATTTGTTATTCTAATTATAGGATTAAACACCATTAGTTGAGCGAAAGTAGAGATGCTTTACCATGATTAATGTAATTTTTTTAAAAAAATTCAAAGTACGTAATGAGTCTTCAATTAATTAAATTCACATAGAAATATGGAGTTGTTAGTTGAAGATATTTTTGATATCATTCGAGAGAAGATATTAAATAATTAAGAAATTTTTAATCATCAACATGGGATTATTAGAATTTAAAATTAAGAAAAATAAGTTATGTGGGATTTGTTAGGTGAAATCAATCGCTCTAGATCCATTCTTATCATATTTTTGCATGTTTAAATTTTTATGCTTTGTTATTTTTTAAATTAAGTAGTTTTATAATTTAGATAGTAGAAAGTTTCGTTTATATTTGATTTTCTAAATAATAATTAATTTAGTAAATTTTGGTATTCAATAATATAATTAATCTCTATGGGTTCAACATTCATTTTCTAAAAATACTTTACCACTTGTTACAATTCTGTGCACTTGTAAATTAGTTTACGCGAACAGTTGATCGATTAAGACCACCACAATATGTGCTTAAAAGTAAGACTGTAACTTTCGAATTAATGTTATCAGGACCAACACTATTTTTTTAATCCGAGTTTATCTTGTCTCGGCATTTCGGAGCAATTTGCTGACATAATAAATCGGCTTTTGAATTTTGCTTTCCTATTGGATTAGCACAGATCCGACGGCATTCTCTAAGACCGCCAGGTACAGATATAGCATCTCCCCGAGCCTCGAGCTACTGAGAAGCGATGGTAAGCCAAGGTACCTTTTAAGGTCCTCGAAGAATTTATGGCAATCTACAGTCCACTAGAAGCTCTTGGCCGACCGGAGTGCCTTGAAGAAAGGCAAACATTTTTCGGCTAAGCGGGCAACGAAGCGGTTGAGGATTGTTATCCTTCTGGTAAGACGCTACATTTCTTTAACCGATCCTAGAGGTGCCATCTGTTGGAGAGCTTAAATTTTCTAAGGGTTTGCTTCGATGCCTCGCTGGGAAACCATGAAGCCCAGGAATTTCCCAGAGTTAACCCCGAAGGCACATTTAGTCAGATTTAGCTTCATTTGGTACTTTCTAAGAGTCGCGAAGCTCTCTGTAAGATCATCAATGTGCTGAGACGCTTCCTTACTTTTAACCAGCATGTCATCAACATAGACTTCCATGTTCCGATCAATTTATTCTTTGAAAACTTTATTAACCAGTCTTTGATAGGTTGCTCCTGCATTCTTTAAACCGAAAGGCATGACTCAGTAGCAGTAAATACCTAGGTTGGTGATAAAGATGGTCTTTTCTTTGTCTTCGGATGCCATCCAAATTTAATTGTAGCCCGAGTAAGCATCCATGAAGGTCAACATTTATTGGCCCAAAATAACATCTACAAGCTGATCAATCCTGGGCAAAGGAAAACTATCCTTCGGGCAAGCCTTGTTGAGGTCTGTAAAGTCGATACAAATTCTTCATTTGTCATTCGACTTCATCACCATGACAACATTCATCAACCAATCGGAATAATTTACTTCCCGAATAAAGTTAGCTTTAATGAGTTTGTCAGCTTCCTCTTCGATGGCCCTTTGACGCTCAAGGACGAAGCTTCTTTTCTTCTGCTTGATTGGTCGGAATGTCTTATCCATGTTAAGACGATGGACAAGAACTTCCGGACTGATCCCTAGCGTATCTAAAGCAGACCAGGCAAAGACGTCGGCGTTTCTTCGGAGTAACTCGATCAAATCTTGCCAAGATTTCCCTTTCAATTGTGACCCGACCCTTATGGTTCGGTCTAGCCGAGCCTCGTCAAGTGATACCTCTTCAAGTTCCTCAGCTGGCTCCCCTCATTGCTCGGCAAAGTCCTTCTGAGCATCTAGCCCATCGACCTCAGATCTTCTTGACTGAAGATAAGCGACAAAGCAGTACCAAGCCACAGCTTGGTTTTTTCGAACTATTCCCACTCCTCACTATGTAGGAAACTCCATTGCAAGATGAGGAATGGATATAACGGCCTTTAGAGACATCTGTCCGAGCCTGCCGAGGATTGCATTATAAGGAAACCAAAACTTGATCACTAGAAAGTCCATATGAACAATGGCTACATTGGCCCAAGTGCTTGCCCGAACCACCAACATGATGACTCCTTCAGGAGTAATAGCGTCTCTAGTGAACCCTACTAGGATGGAGTCTATGGTTCGGAAATCTTCTATTCGCAACTTCATATTCACAAAAGCATCAAAATACAAATAATAACAAAACTTCCACTATCAATCAAAATACGATGTACATCATAGTAGTTCATATTAAGAGATACAACTAAGGCATCATCATGTGGATACTGTATCTCTTGGAGATCTTCATCTGAGAAAGAGAGCTCCTCAGACCGACTCTTCTTTGGAAGATTTTCTTCTTTATCTGATCGGGCTGGAGAGGATCTAATCATGGAAATCATATTGATGTTGCCGATAACTGGCGGGTTCGATGAAGGAAGTTGGCATGGCTCAGGTTGGCAGTCTCCTCCATTGTTTGGCTCAGGTGCCCTTCTGAATCAATTCAACCTCCCTCGGTTGATGAGCTGCTCGATTTTGTTTCGGAGCTACCAGCATTCCTTTGTATCATGCCCATAATCTCAAAGAAATCGGCAGTATTTTGTCATATCCATCCGAGCCATGTTTCCTCGAAGGGGTATTGGCAGAGGGAGCTGTTGCTCGATTTCCATCAAGATCTGTGCCCGTGGCGCGGTGAGCAAAGTATACCAATTGAATCTTTACGCTGGGCTTCTGGTGCGATCTCTAGGCAATAGAGGAGGATTTCTTTGGCGATGAGGCGAGCTGGCAAGGCGAATAGGTCAATTCTTCTCTGAGCCTTTATTCTTCTTCTTGATTTGCTCGGCTCGGGCAGACCTCCGCGACTCCTCGACTCCTCAACCCTGGCATATTTGTTCGTTAAAGCCATTATGTCGGAGAGGCTCTTCGGATAGTTGACCTTCAGGGCTAAATAAAAGTCACCCTTCTTGGATACCTCGCCTGTCAAGGCGAACATGACCACCTCATGGTTGAGGTGGTCTACCTCCAGCATGACCATGTTGAAGCGGCCCAAATAACTCTTTAAGGACTCCCCCTCTCATTGTTTACCTCGAAGAGGGAGTCGGACTTTCTTCAATGGCAGCGACTACTAACGAACTGGCTGATGAATAGATAGCTCAATTCATCAAAAGAACTAATGGAACCTGGCTTTAAGCTGTTAAACCAAGTTCTGGTGAATCCTTTGAGAGTGAAGGGAAAGGCTCAGTACAGGATCCCGTCTGATGCTCCGTGGAACATCATGATGGATCAGATGCTGCTCAAATGATCATTGGGATCAGTGGATTCGTGGTACGACTCAATGGTGAGAAGCTTAACATGGAGAGGGATCACTTCCCGCATGATCTTCTCAGAGAAGGGGATGCCTTGTTTCACCTTCGATTAGAGAGAAGAAACTTGCTTGACAGCATTCAATTCTTGGTGCCACTCCTAGCGCATCTCATGAAATTATCGTTGGACTCCTTCATCTCGAGTTATGGGGGAGAGAGGGCGAAGGGACCATGGTCTCGGCATCGAATTATGGCGGAAGCACTCCGAAGAGAGAGATCGAGCTCACCGATATCTAGGCGGCCTCTTTCTCCCAGTCCCTTGTGGTGCCAGTTTAGGTCCTTTGCGGTTGGGATGCTAAAGGCAGCTAGTGACTTCGAGCAGACCGAAAGAAGAGATCATCGGCGAAATAAGGGCAACAACTCCGTCGAAAATTTGTGGGGCTGGTGTAGTTGGAAGAGGTTGGACCTGCTGAACCAATGTGGCAAACTAGTCTTGAGTGACGGGCCACCGGTGATGGAGGAATCTTAACCGGTAGGGGTGCTACATTATTTGCGAGATCAAGCCTTTGGGATGCGGCCTGATTCGGAGCATCTGAGGTTGCTCTTCTTTGGTTAGCCATTGAGGGATTGTTCTTCTCAAGAACCTTATCTCCTTGATTATAAGTTTATGAGATTTGAGGCCTTTCCTCTAGCGCCAATATGTTGCCGTGGAACTTCGTTCTTTGGCTTGGGTGCGACTCACATAAGGATCCAGATGATGATCTTTCGTTTGGGTGAACCTGCAAGACAGTCCTCACGCAGTAAACGTTAGGGATGGTTCATGTGGAAGACCTCTCGACGTCCAAATCAGTGAAGATCCATAGCAAGCAGATATGAGGAAAAGGCTCTTACGGAAGAGTCCAAGAAATGGGCGTACCTAAAGAAGCCTTAGGATAAGATATTTATAGACTGTTGGAATGATGACGGGTTGATACCTAACTTCTTGGATGTATCTTGGGAAGCTAAAAGCTAGTACGATTCGAATCTGATTAGTTGCGGGGCTGATGAGATATGAATCATGTTAGTTAAAGGATCAACAGCTAAAGGAGATGATTGGTGCATTGAGATTTGGGCATTAAGCTATATTCGACTTGATCGGCTTTATTTCTTTCTTGAGAATGCTAGGAACCGACGTGGTCTGAATCCCATCAAATAATTAGAGATCTCGATCCTGCCAAAGTATGAGTAGCTTCATCCTATCGAGGTATGAAAATGGCTCGATCTTGCCGAGGCATGGAAATGGCTTGGTCTTGCCGAGATAAAATGGTTTAATCCTGTCGAGGTATGAAAATGGTTTGATCCTAAAAATTTATCTTTTTTTTAAATATAATAGTTTACGAATAGAAATAAAAAATAATCTTAATATTTTTATTATATGCATAGATATTAATGCAATGACGATTTTACCAGCATCACATAATATACCAAGGGTAAACAACAAAAAAAAAAAAAAGCAAAGTGCGCCCAAACAGGAACATCCTCGATCCCGGACCCGCCATCAATTCCGCTTGCTTAAACTAATTCCGGGATTCCAGATGTCGTAATTAGTTCTCGTCCTTCGACTCCCGTTTTTAATAAATCATATATTTGGTTCAAATGAGCAAAAAAAAAAAAAAAAAAAGGAAATTGTAACCTAGTAGAATCCAGGTATAAAATCTGGAGAGCTCCTATTAACGATAACGATGAGAACGATCAGAAGAAAACAAAACAATTTGATTGCCAAAGCAAAAGACAAAGAGATCCAACAGCCTAAAGCTAACAGGAGAGAGAGGGAGAGAGAGAGTAGTTACCGTAGACGGAGAGGGCGTCGTCTTTTGGAAATTTAGCGGGAGATCGTTCCGATTCGACGTGATGGAGAGGAGAAGACCGCCGCGTCCCAAGCATCGTCTCCTCCACCGCGGGCTTCTCACTCGCTATTACTCTCCGATTTGATTTCGCTTCACCCTCGTGCTTTTATCGTCTCGTCCGTCGGAGGGAAAGAAGGCGGCAAGAATGGAAAGGATAGGGCGGGAGATTTTGGATGAATTCGATGGAGGAGGCCAAAGTTTCTTTTGCCCGCTAACGCCTTATTTTTGGTTGGGCGGCGGGGGGGGCAGGGGCGAGTTTGGCTGGGATATATATATATTTCTTTTCAGGTTTACATGTAAAATAAAAATTAGATTGATTCATTGCTATTACATGTAAAATAATTTTTTTTTCTTTTCGAATTAATAGAATAAAATAATTATTAATTGTAATTATTTATGTAAAATAAAAGTTCAAAAATATTTAGAAGTTAAATGTAGCAATTTTTTTATTTTTTATTTTTTTTTGCATCCTAAAGTTTGTTTTTTATATATATATATATATATATTATTCGTTGTTATGGATGTTGTAATAAAAAGATTCATGCGTGGCATTAGATTAGAAGAGAAAGAAGGTCAAACAAAAAGGATAAAAATAATTATAATTGAGAGAGCAAGAAAGATATGAATGATTATGGTTGAAAGAGAAAGAATAATCATGGCTGAGGGAGAAAGGGCAAACCAACAAGAAGGATAAAAATAATTACGGTTGAAATGAGCATCATAATTTTATGTAAGGATTTAAATTTTTAAGAAAGATTAAAAATTTAAATTCTTACATAAAATTTGAGAGAGCACTGTAAGGTAGTTTTAAGTTATTAGGTTCCGTAACCATTATGCACTCTTCAAATCATATCATGACAAGTAATTTCATAATTAATGTCATTAATTCCATTTATAATATTTTACCCATCCATGTTAATTTATATTTTTTGTTTTATTTTTATCTAAAATTTTAAAAATAAATGTATATTTTTATTATATTTTTATTTTTAAAATTTAAATTATATTAGCACATGCAATGGCATAAATCTAGTTATATACATGTAAAACAAAGGTAGAAAGAATTTATTTTTTTTAATATAAAGTGAAGGCAATATTATTTTTTTAATATAAAACCAGTGGAAGAAGAGTTCTCTCTGTTTTTATATATATATATATATAAAATGGGAGCGCTTTTATGTGCCAGTCTTATATACAATGAAATTGTTAGCTAGAATGGCATGGGACAATTTGCTGTCTAAACTGAATGATTTTTATCCTTTATCATGTGAATTTATGATGGTTATTTAGTTGAATAGGCAGTAATCTTGTTTAAATTAGCAGCATATTTTGATGTTATATTTTATGTTGCTATGCTAGCAATACGATGGGCGATGGGCTACAGAAATTTAATTTAACAGCCTCATAATCTGAACTCAAACTGAACTTCTAATTAAGATGGTGGTGGTGGTGGTATAACTTGACCAGTGTAGCCGATTTAATAAATAGGCAATGTTAAGATGCCAACCTAATGTCTATCAACTATTTTCATGTAATTAATCGATCACTTCATAGAATAATTTAATGACGTAATTTTAGCATATGATTGAATCCACTACATGGCTAAATAAGTTGATGATGGACTAGTTTATCATTACTAAACGAGTTGACTGAAGCTCATAACCGAACACCCTTTGGCTTCTAGCTGTGCTCTATAAGTAAAAACCATTAGAATTTTCAAGTCATACAAACACTATAATATTTCAAGCATCATGAAATATTTAAGCCTTTCTCATTCAAATTATGAAAAAGAATGATACCAAGCATGTGATCTGCCTCAGTTTACAGCATCAACAACGTAAATGCTACAACAATTGAGCTAAACAAAAGAAGTCTGATCATTAGACATGAAAAAAAGAATCATATGGGGAAAAAAAAAAATCTCTGCAACAGATTTGATAACATCTATGAAGAATAATTTGGTTTATACAATGAGAAAGGAACTTTAACTATAAGGAATCACCCCAGATTTGAATATGGTAGCATGTACAACTGAAGAATCACCACAGTAAACAGTGTCTGAAGTCATCAATTTGTAGACTGTGATGGTACTCTTTTACAAATATTCTGGATTTTAGATTGCATATCAGTCATATTCCTTCTTTTGTCTAAATATTCGACTCAAGAAGCCACGTCTCCGTGCTTTCAAATCCCCAGCTGAAACATATCATGGAACAAAAAAAAAAAAAAATGGTTACATAGCCTGCATCAGAGGAAAAGCAATCTCCAACCTATCTGCATGCCATGCAAGAATTATTTATGTGCCATCACAGCACATGGCTAAGAGAATTCAGAAAACCAGGCATCTTGAATATGGTAGAGCATGTTGCATAGACATACATGAGCTACTGGAATTTTTATAATGAATTATTTAACTTGCAAAGAAATTGCTCCGTAGATACGATAAAAAAGGAAAAATAATGTCAACCATCTTTGGAAGCACCTTTTAGCCTTCCGGCCCTGAAGAGAGCTTCTTCAGCAATGGGTCTCCATTGTTCTGCACAGGAGTAATTGATGCCCAGCCCTACGCTAAGTCCTCTTAATAGCTGCATTGTTCGAAGAACACAAAAAAGCTCCTCGGGAAACTCTGCAATCCAAAGACAATATGTGTACATTAAATGGGCCTCATAGAATGCCTAAAATGGTTAGAGTTGCATTACTTAGAAAATACAATGATTTGAAGTAAAAGCAAAGTATATCACGATTGCTACTGTCATCTAAGGACACTTTAATTGTTTTTAGTCGCCATGAGACAAACACAACCAATTTTCAATTTTTTAAAGTCGTCATGGTTAACAATGTTCCAGATTTAAATAAACTAAACATGTGTTTCTAGTTGATAGGATTTGAGCTCAAATCTGTCAAATGGGATCATAACTCTACCGCAGGATGTCTGTACTTGATTTCTTGTCTTAAAAGACTCAAGGGGCAGACAAATGGAAGGGAAGCTGCCCAGCACCTAGGTTCCAGGCAGCTACCCAGAGGTCAATTCAACCCAAAAACAATAAATAATGAAAAGTAACATGGATAGACACAAAAAACCACAAGAAATCAAATAAGACATAGTGGTTGTTCCTGGTCCATGTCTGTTCTTCTCTCAAAAAGGGAAGAGTCAATTGTAAGTATTAACTTGGCAACACCTAACATTGATTTACATATCAGTCTTGTCCTCCATACTCAAAAATGATGCAAAACATTAAGGCATCCAGGTGGCATAGCCTCGGTAGGACATCTAGGTAGCAAAGGAGCTCATATTTTAATTCAATGGCTAGACTCACGTTCTGTTAATTTAATCTTTGAATACTTGATTTTTACAAGTCTCATATTGATTACAGGGCTCAGATTGTTATCGTGTTCTGTTCTAAGGGTCTTTTCATTAAGACTGTTTTGCTTGAGATTTTTTTAAGAAAAAAAAAAAAAAGTGTGGAGGGATAGCTGTTCAAACCGGAATTGCTATTTTATTATTCCAGTTCTCGTCTACCTGACATTTCTTAGTATTAGTGATGATTAGCCAGAATATATCAGGGACAATGGAATAAACAATGTACATAGAATGGGAGTGAATCATAACCAACCCTGATAGAATTATTATTTTAAGAATAACCATATTTAATTGGAAAAATTAGTCCTTCATTATTCCCACTATTAAAAGCTTTTCAGCATGAGGTTTATTCAATCCTTATTCTCAAAACAAAATCAGCCTAAGTAGATTGTTGGAATTAGATAGCAATGAGGACTTTTATCATAGAGATGGAGAAGAACTTATCAAACACAGTTTAAGGGCAAGTGGAAATCAAGGGACTATTGTTTTAAAATGCTGTGTATGAGGCTGTGTAACCAGATGCAGTCCCTTGACCTCACCTCATTGCCTATATATGGTTATTATATGTCATCCGATATATAGGCGGGAAAGGCAATCTACTTAACACTTAGCAGCCTAAATGTGACTTAATTAGAATTATGCAGCAGAATGTGTGGCCTGCTTAGTATTATGAGGCCAAACATGTGGCCCACTGTTGTATAGACCTCAGTTGATGGGATATGTTCAAACTGATAGTCAGGTTGGATGTGTGTTTTAATTATGTTATAGCTATTGTTATTAATAAGTACTAGCTAATACATTAATTGTTAGTTGATATATGCAGCTCACATACTGCATATGCACTATGAGGCCCCTTGACATATACATATACATGTATATGGCATAGCACTAAAAATAACAGCTCACATACTGCATATGCATACCCACATCTTGTTACTGCCTTTTGAAGCACTACTAGGGCCCTAATATACATATACATGCATGCATACATACATATATATATATATAGGGGCATCCAACCTCACCATACCAATATAAACATGAGGCACAAAAACAGAGAATAAGGAGGAGAAACGGGAAAAAAAAAAAGAAAACAAGAAAGCAAAAAAGGTGGAAAGGAAAGAAATATAAGAAACAAAAATTTATTATGATTTCTTTTGCTGTGTGTGTGGCTAGTTGTCATTATTGTTTCCAATCAAAATCCAGTGGCTTTGCTTCTGCTTTTTCAGTAGGGCTTTCTAGGTAGCACTTCTGTTTGGTGTTAGTTAAACGTATATTGCAGAAGCACTGTTTAGCTACTAAGGGGAGAAAGAATATGAAATAACAACCTAATGGCAGTGCAGTAAATTTAAATGGTTGCATCAGTTTTGAATATAACATGGACTAAACCTGACCCAAAATGGAAATGGATTTTGAATTTATATACAGAGCCAACTCCTTGCATATCTTGGATTGAGGAAAGTCTAGCTTACCTTGGTTCTAGTTTGATTTATATGGCTCTTAGAATACAAATCAGTATCAAGTCTTTTTGGCTTTTAAAGGGTTGTTTACAATTTTAAAGCAATGTGATTTAAGTTGAACAACAGCATTTAGAGAAGGGAAACAAACCCAAACAATAGGTTCAAATTTTTGGCTTGGACTGGGTTATGATGACTGGAACTTGGTCTGGACTTGCCTAATCCACTTTCAAACCCAACAAATTTGCTTACAAGCAAGTTGATTTCCATTTCTAAGAAACAGAGCAGTAGCTACCTACAAACATAAGCAGATAAGCCAAAAGCTACCTGGTTTCTCCTTAAAGCTTCTCTTAACTTTGAAGAAACATTTCACACTGTGCATTATGAGACATAATATTTTCTACGAGATGCACTCTTTTTTTTAAATCAGTAGAAAAAAATCATATGCAACACGTATTGTTACATAACCATAACCGTAACATGAAATGATAATTAGCAAATTTTATCAATGAAGTACAAAAGAAGAAAAAAAAATGGATGGTATTTTTACAAAAAAAAAAAGGTGTAAAAAACAGTGAAAGGTTAATGGAGATAGCACTAAAAATAATAGCACACCTTGACGGTGACTTTAGTTAAGGAAGAATCTTCAGAAAATGGTGACACCATGGTTATTCCTGGTGGAAGTTTTGTATCAAACATCTTTTGACCTAATTTGAACAGCTCCTTCTCTCCTTCAGCACTTGTAATCAATGTTTCTATACCGAGTTCCCTACAAAACGATGTTAATTATCAGGCCTCACAGTTATTAAAAAAAAGAAGGGCATTTGAATTTCATTCAGTAGTCTATAGTATCTCATGACATAATTGTTGAGATATCAACTCGATATCAACTCCCTGATTTTGTGTTGATTGAGATATCAACTCTCTGATTTGATTCACTTCCCGATTTGTGCTGATTGAGATATCAACTCCCTAATTTGATTCACTCCTTTATGCTGAAGATTCACTCCCTGATTTGTGCTGATTGAGATATCAATTCCCTGATTTGATTCACTCCCTGATTTCAGGCTAGAATTTGTAAATATATATTGTTTTTCTTTTGTAAATATTTACTTCTTAGTTTCTATCAAACATTCAGTTTATATACCCATTAAGCTTGAGGGAATAATCAAGATGGTTGATTTTTAGTCTTCATCTCCTTTCTCTCTCCCTCTTTCTTCTCATAGTATCAGAGCCCTAAGTGGTTCTTTCATTTCTCTCGGACGTGCGACAGGGCATATCAAGGCTGATCTAAGGGGAGGCTACGGTAGTACCCTGATTCAGTTTCTCAATTGTCGTGCGTTCCGAAGAGCACCATAAGCAACGAGCGGCGCGGCCAAGGCCTGCGTTGGGGGTGTTCGGGAAGGAGGAAACCTGCGGCTAACCTCACCGTATCCTTGGGCACGCAACTTTGGAGAGGTTGACTTAGCATCGAAGTGCTAAGGCCGGCTCCTTGCTAGGACACTTCCATGATTTGATCTCCAAAGCAACCTCTGTTTTTTGGTATTTCAACCTTCCTTAACAATGGCCGACATTTCAGATGCCTTAAAACCTTTTATCTCATCTATTTTTAGTTCTCCAGCCATCACCACTGTTAAATTACAAGGCAGTGATAATTATGTTTCATGGGTAGCATCTGTTGAATTATGGTTTATGGGACAAGGATATAGTGATCACTTAGGAAAAAAAGCCTCTGATATTGAAGAAAAGAATAGGGCTACATGGATTAAGATTGATGCACAATTATGTAGTCTGTTGTGGCATTCTTCAGAGCCAAAATTATTGACTCTTTTTCAGTTTTGCAAAACATGTTATAGAGTTTGGACTAAGGCTAAGACACTATATACTAATGATATTCAACGAATTTATAAAGTTGTATCTGACCTTGTCCATTTGCAACAAAGCTTTCAAGATATGGCTAATTACCTAGGCCAAGTTGAAACACTAAAAGATGAATTTAATTCTCTCATGCCTTTCTCTGAAAGCATTACTGAGCAAGAAAACCAGAGAGACAAATTCATTATGGTGTTAGCCTTAATAGGATTGCGTGCAAATTTGACTTCAATACGAGATCAAATTCTTGCCAGTCCAATTATTCCTACTCTTAAAAAGTGTTTGCTCAATTACTTCGAATCTCCTCTACTAAAACTGAAATTAAATCATCTGTACTAGCCATACAGAAAAATAGCTAACAAGGAAAATGGAAAGAGAAAGGATCCAAGTCTCACTGTACTTATTGTGATAAGGGAGGTCACACACGTGACACTTGTTGGGCCCTTCATGGAAAACCTTCAAGGAATACTCAGAATAATCGATCTGTTGCTCATATGGCTCACTCTTAAGGAGATGTGATTCTTCCTCTACCAACTGCCCAAGCTCAGGGGTCGAATTCAAGTACATTAAATGGTGCTAATTATGATGAATATTTAAAGTATCAAGAAGCATTGAAACAACAGTCATCTTCTTCATGGTTTTTGTTGCTCAACCGAGTAATTCTTTTGCTTGCCTAACACAATCTTCATCCAGTGGATCTTGGATCTTTGATTCTGGTGCTTCTAATCATATCTCTGGTAATAGAAACTTTTCTCTACTCTTCACTCTTCACCTATTTCCTCTACAGTCACCTTAGCTAATGGTTCTCAAACAGTAATTAAACGAGTAGGAGAAATTAAACCTCTATCCTCTATTCCTTTAGCTTTTGTCTTATATGCTTCAGACTGTCCATACAATTTAATTTCCATTAGTAAACTTTTTAAACAACTTAACTGTAAAGTAATCTTTGATTCTTATTATACTTCTGTGCAGGACCGGAGTACGGGGAAGATGATTAGCCAAGGTCATGAGTCAAATGGATTATATTATCTCACTTGTCCTGTCAGCCCTATCGCCTTTTCTTCTTCTTCTTCAATTGATCTTCTTCATAATCGCCTGGGTCATCCTAGTTTCTCCAAACTTCAGAAGATGGTTCCTGGTGTTTCAAAACTATCTTCATTGAATGCGAGTCATATCAACTTGGAAAACATACCCGTAGTTCTTTTCCTAAGAAATTAAATAATAGATCATCCTCTATGTTTGATATTGTTTACTCTAATAGATGGGGTCGTAGTCGTATTAGTACCAACTTGGGTTTTAGTACTTTGTTACTTCTATTGATGACTATTCTCGTTACACTTGGTTGTTTCTAATAAAATTAAGATCTGAGTGGTTTGCTATCTTTCAAAATTTTGTGCTGAAATTCAGAATCAATTTGGTGTTTCAATTAAAATTTTACGCAGTGACAATGCACGAGAGTATATGTCTCTTCCTTTTCAGGAATTCAGGGCTTCTCGAGAATTATTCACCAATTTTCTTGTGCATATACCCCTCAACAAAATGGTATGGCTGAAAGGAAGAATAGACACCTCATTGAAACAGCCCGAACTATGCTCATCCATCATAATGTACCACTTCATTTTTGGGGGGATGCTGTCCTAATTGCATGTTATCTAATTAATCGGATGCCTTTATCAGTTTTGCAAAATGGAATCCTCATTCTATTTTATTTCTAGGTCAACCATCTTACCCTCTCTCTACACGTGTGTTTGGATGCACGTGTTTTGTTCATAATCATACCCCTGGTAAAGATAAGCTTCATCCCAAATCTATTAAGTGTCTTCTTAGGACATTCTCGCCAACATAAGGGTTACAAATGCTATGACCCAATAAATAACAAATATTTTATCTCAGCAGATGTAACCTTTTTCGAGACATCCCCTTTTTTTTAGCAACCACAAACTAAATGGGCATAATAGCTCTTTCGATCCCTATTTTTTTCATCACATCGCCACCTCTTGATGTTTCACTTGCAGGTACAAACCAGTCAGATACTCCAAGTGACTCATCACCTTCCCTACCAGCTTCTCCAGCACCGATCATGTCTCAAACAGAAGAACCCACTCCTCCTATTGCTATCCGAAAAGGTATTCGCTCTTCTCGTAATCCTCATCCAATCTATAATTTCTTAAGTTATCATCGTTTGTCCCCTTCATATTATGCTTTTATATCCAATTTATCCACTATGCCTCTTCCAAAAAATGTTAGTGAAGCATAGGAACATCCAGATTGGCAATAGGCTATGGTTGAGGAAATGATAGCTCTTCATGATAATAATACTTGGAAGCTAGTTCCATTACCTTCTAAAAAATCCGTGGTAGGTTGTTGATGGGTTTATACAAAAGTCGGTCCTGATGGCAAGATAAATCGCTTAAAAGCTCGTTTGGTTACTAAAGGATATACTTAAATTTCTGGCCTTGATTATGGGGATATCTTTTCTCCAGTTGCCAAAATTGCCTCAGTCCGACTTCTTATTTCTTTTGCTACCATGCACCATTAGAGTATTCATCAACTGGACATTAAAAATACCTTTTTACATGGAGAGTTAACCGAAGAAGTTTATATGGAGCAACTACCAGGTTTTGTTGCTCAGGGGGAGTCTAGGTTAGTTTGTCGACTGTGAAAATCTCTTTATGGTTTGAAACAGTCCCTAAGGCATGGTTTGAAAGATTTAGTACTGTTATTCAAGATTTTGGGATGCAAAAGAGCGAAACAGATAACTCAGCGTTCTATCGGCATACAACTCATAGCAAATGTGTTTATCTAATAGTATATGTGGATGACATTGCCATAACAGGTGATGATCATGAAGGAATTGCTCAACTCAAACAACACCTCTTTAGTCATTTTAGACTAAAGATTTGAGCAAGTTGAAATATTTTTTGGGCATTGAGGTGGCTCAATCCAGTACAGGCATTGCTATTTCATAAAGAAAATATGCCATAGATATTTTGGTAGAGAGAGGGATGTTGGATTGTAAAGCCGTTGAAACTTCTATGGATCCAAATGTTAAACTTATTCCAGGACAGAGGGAGCCACTAAAAGACCCTGGACAATATTGAAGATTAGTCGGAAAACTCAATTACCTCACTATCACTCGCCCAATATCTCCTTTGTAGTTAGTGTGGTTAGCCAGTTTCTTCAAGCCCCATGTGACAGTCATTGGGATGCAGTGATACGCATCCTTAGATATATCAAAGGAGCTTTAGGACAAGGTTTGTTATATGAAGATAGAGGACATACACAGATTATTGGGTATTCAGATGCTGATTGGGCAGGTTTCCTTCATATAGACGATCTACTTCAGATTATTGTGTTTTTATTGGAGGAAACCTAATATTATGGAAAAGCAAAAAGCAATATGTTGTGGCCAGGTCAAGTGCAGAAGTAGAATATCGAGCTATGGCCTTAGTTACTTAACTTGTTTGGTTAAAACAATTACTTCAAGAATTAAGGTATGGAGATGTTAGTCCAATGACATTGATTTGTGATAATCAAGCAGCACTCCATATTGCTTCAAATCCAGTCTTCCGTGAACGAACAAAACACATAAGATAGATTGTCATTTTATCAGACAAAAGATTGAATCTGGTTGCATTGTTACTAGTTTTGTGAATTCAAATGATTAGTTGGCAACATTCTTACTAAAGCTTTAAGAAGACCACGAATCGAGTATATTTGTAAGAAGCTAAGAGCATATGATATATACGCTCCAGCTTGAGGGGGAGTGTTAAGATATCAACTCGATATCAACTCCCTGATTTTGTGTTGATTGAGATATCAACTCCCTAATTTGATTCACTCCCTGATGCTAAAGATTCACTCCCTGATTTGTTCTGATTGAGACATCAGCTCCCTGATTTTAGGTTAGAATTTGTAAATATATATTGTTTCCTTTCTGTAAATATTTACTTCTTAGTTTGTATCAAACATTCAGTTTATATACCCATTAAGCTTGAGGAAATAATCAAGCTGATTGATTTTCAGTCTTAATCTCTTTTTCTCTCTCCTCTTATGTATGCACACCAAGAAAACATAACAAAATCAACTTCCAACTAGTGCTCGATGCCTGCATAAACATCTTAAAATCTCCATGCATGCAAATAGGAGAATTAAGTACAGTACTTGTAACTCTGAGTAGCCTTTGAAGGGTCATTGTCGGCAAGTGCAAGAACAAGATTTGCATATCCAAGCCTTAAGTCATCAGGCAGTTGTTTCACTTGGCCATAATCGAGTAAAGCAACCTAGCACAAACGAGAAAAGGCAAACAGAGAGTTTTAGAAATACATTAAGGTCTAGACATCAGCAGGGAAACTTCTTGGGTTTGAGTGTAAGAGGCAAATGCAAGTAAGAAATAAGAGATTAAATGTGCATTTTGTTTTGTGTGTTTAATTCAGTATTGGTAGCATACTTGCCTCTGAGTTGTTGCAGATAAGGATATTTCCTGGATGCGGATCTGCATGGAAGAAACCATCCCTCAAGATCATTTGACCATAAGCTAGTGTCAGATTTTTCAAGATTTTCCTGCATTAACACAAACTTTGAGAAAGGAATTAGGGCATTATTTCTCTGTATGAATCAATGTAGTCTGTACAAGAATGTGAAAGAAAGAAAAAAAATACAAACGAATTATGTACAAATTGAAAAAGAGAAAATATTTTTTTTCCTCTCTGATTTTATTTTTTTTTCCGGTGAAGAGGAAGCCCAACCAATTTCAAAGGTATGATTGACATGTAACTGAATAACATATGATAGGGCCTCTATCAGCTAGATAAATTAGTAACAGTGATTGTTCTTTGAAAAACAAAAAGATATAGAAACATAAGACTCAAGAGGCAAGAAATACCATGTGTCATTCTCAAATATAAACAGAGATATTAGGACCAGTTGACTTGTTGATAAATTGAAAACAATTGACCAAGTTGAATTTAGAAAATGGTTCACAAAACTTTTTTAAATAATATATCTAATAAACAAGCTTTGCATTTTCTCAGGCCATAATTACCTAATTTACTCAATGAAGATCCATGTCTAGAAGTCAGCATCTGCATAACTCCCCCCAACCACCAAAAAAGACCAAAAGAAAAGAAACATTCAGTCCTTTATACATTTTATTTACATTGTTGCGGCCATCCTCTTTGTATATCCTTTCAACACAAATTTGAGATCTCTAACTTATGAAGAAGCTTTTAGCTTTAAAACGTCTCCGATTCATTAGTTTTCATTAAAATAAAGAAAAATCAGGGTTCTTTCTTAATACAAAGTTGATGAATGGTCCAATTTTTGCTGAAACCTCTTCATTAGCTAGAGGCAAATGGGCCAACCAGGCTAATCCCAAATCTTACCCCCAAACATCTGCCAGATTACTCTACTGCTATAATTATCCAATAGAATTCTGTGAAAACATCAACATCTAGATGTTAATTCTGATGTATAGGAAACATAGAGATGTTTAATTGACATGGAAGATTTTTTTTTTAAAAAAAAGTTAACTTCCTGAAAATAAGCAACATACATAATAAACACCACATAATGTGGACATTTTAAATATGGTAGTTGTAGTTGCCACAAGAAGGGCAAAAGTATAATATTTTGAAATATTACACTGAGGCACTATATGTCATGCAATGATTCCAGAACAACACCATCGTGCATGCCTGAGAACAATGTAAATGCATAATTTAGAAAACATAGAAATTGAATGCCCCATTTACCCAGTTATAATATGCTTTCATGTATTATTAATTAGAGAAAACGAATATTGAATCTTGGACACATAAAACTTTTACGGATAATATATCATTTGACAGGGCGCATAGATCAGGTGGTGTATTTGGCCAGAGACTTAAAATTTAAAGGAAATGAAACATCACATTCTCAGGGATGGTCCAGGGGCTTACTGCTTTGCCACCGCTGCAATCTTACCATCAGGATCTATGCCCCTTTTTGCTATTTCATTGCCAAGATTCATTATTGGGATTCCATTTATGAACTCCATTACTAAGAGATTCCTAATCAAGAAAAGCAAAATTTGAAATATTATTCATTGGAAATTTAAATAAAATGATGCTCCGTCATCAACTGCACAGACAAGTGAAAAAGTTAATAAATAAATAATGCTCACATATGCATCCTAAATAATGCATCATATTATTACAATACAGATATAACATGAGAGCCATCGTATGAAATATGACAAGATGACCATAAATCAGGCATCAAGAACCAAAAAAAGGTTGGTCGAGATAATATCGCAAGAAATTAACTTTAATGATGCAGCCATCCTGGAACCAAGATCATTTCGATTAGACATGAAGCATTCTGTTGTAACATGAGAAGAAAACATAAGATAGATATAAGCACAGTAAAGATTTTTACACACGGGAAATGATCCAGCATAAAGGAATTCAATCCATAACAAGTGATCTTTACATGAAATTAAATTAAAGTAATGAGGGCAAACTAGACTATAAAACCATTAACCACACTGTTTTTCATATAATAGTATTCAAAGGAATTCAAATGTCATGCTCCATAACAAGGATCAAGCTATTGCCCCCCACTGAATATACATGATATGGATTTTCATAGGATAGATCAGCTAATAAACTTACATGCACATGGAACCTCTGACGACATATTTTTGTGAATAAAAGGAAAAACAGGAGAAAGAGAGAACTAGCTCATAAGACCAATAATCCTGATGTTCTGTACTGACTAGTATCATAGGGAATTTGAAAGGTCATACATCACTGGAAAGAGAGCAGGTTGTTGCTTCCAACAAAAAATCTAACTAGAGCTAGGATATGAAAGGTAATTACTTTAGGACATTTTACTTGCACATTAAAATTGTAATAGCAACAACACAACTATGATGTGTATGTACAAGTTTGGCGCCAGTTTATCCCGTTGCATTTCTGCACTATAGTTGCACATCAGTCCTTCAAAATGTTAGTTTGTAATGTATGAGTTGGCATCTGATAGTGAAATGATGTTACTATGATTTATAGTGTAGATCTGCCTCTTCCATCCAGGCTTTTAATTGAGATCTCAAGAAATCTAAACAGTATGACAAGAGAAATCTAAGATCCATTACTTGTGCATTGAAAAATCGTAAGAATGATAACCAAATTATGATGCTTATGTTCTAATCACGTCATGCTCAATTTATCTCATCTCATTCTTGCACCATAGTTGCGCACACTGATCTTTCAGAATGCAAGTCCATAATGTTTGAGTTGAATAAGTTACACAGCTCCAGATTCAACAGGAAACTAAATTGACAATATTTGAATTGGCTTGAGTACCTATTGAGGAGGGATAAGGAGCCAATGAGGAAAGAAGTTGTACAGCAACAGTTGAAGTTTTGAAGTCTAGTGTAATCTTCTTTTGCAACTGAAGCATAAGCCAGCTTTTTCCACTTAGGCTTGCCATGAACATGTCAGGATATCTAAATCATAACATTAGAGAGACCATGATAAGGGCATTCTCTTTTGCCCAAGATTCACCTTGACGCTCTTGTGCACAAATTTCTAACTACCAACTTCATTATATCTATCAAAGTTCACCTTATCACAAGTTTTAAGTGGCATTTAGAAACCAGCAACATAAACCATTAATCCCTAACTGAAGCAGTGCCCAACCTTTATCAATTTCTTACAGCAGAAATATTTTAAAAATTAAAAGAAGGTGAAGAATATTAAGTCACGAGATAAGTGTTATAAAAGGACTTTGTTTTGGTTTCGGCAGTTGAATGGATTTAGTTTCTTCACCTGATATTGATTAGGATCCAATAATGCAAGCTCATTATGTGCACAAATCATGAGAAAGATCCCCAAAAGGTGCCATACACTCGTTTAACATCACCTAGTTGTGCATATATCTTGAGCAACATCTGCATTTCAAGCAGCATACCTGGTCACCAGGCCATGAATTACACGTGGCACCACAACAGGAGACTTTTTGTTGTTAGCATGAAAAGAGCGTTGGATTCTTTCCATGGCCTCAGCTTCCCGCAGAAAGTCAAATTCATATCCAACCTTTGAAAGCAGAAAAAAGCCAGAAAAATGAGAAACAATGGCTAAGAGCAGCAAGCAAATTCAATAGTACTAGATCAAATAAGCAACTATTAACTTACAATGTCCAAGATACTCAATCTTCTAACAATGTAATGCTAGATAAGGAATATAGCAGCATGAAATACTAGAAAAATGTAATTGCACGTGTTCAGAAACGTGATAATTTGGTAAGTATCAACATTTTTAAGCATCATATGTAGCGACACTAATAGTGTATGTGAAGGCTTACACATCAATTGTTCTTGAACTATGAGTCTGGTCTCCAATTCTAAGACAACCATTCACTGTTTCTATTTCTTTACTCCCACATCCATCTACATCAGTATGCAGACAATTATCCATTGTTTTTGCTGCAGTCGTGCAAAAACTAAAATTCATTGTTATACCATAATTGCATGTCTGTATCTAGTTTTAAAATGAGATTTAGCTATTGCTAATGCCCAAACATAATTGTATGACATTATTTTGTGCGACGAATTACTTAAAATCAAGGCATGCCGAACTGTATTAAACCACCTGGTACAGGACATACCGAACCATACCAGTGCAAAACTAGTACAATTCATGGGATCGATACTACCTCGAACTTGTCCTATATAGCCTAAAACCGCCTCATATGAACCTCATACTAATCTTATGCCATACTAAATTGCCTCATACCATGCTAAACCATTCGGTTTAGCTTGGGTGGTTTACAAGTTGAAATCTTTAGTTCATCTAACTGGTACATCATTGGTTCGGTTTGCGATGACCGGTATGCCATCAATTTAGTCCGATACATCCCATACTGAATCATACCGTCCGATACCAAAATAATACCATTTCTTGGTACGTGAACCTTTCTTGAAACTATAGAAATGCAAAAGTTAAAAAGGTAGTTGCAGTTCCTGTTTAGTTTTTACCAACTTGGCAGGCGCATACCCAGTGTCAGCATAATATGGCAGCTAAACATATCATGTATGCAATATAATTTTACTATAAGTGGGCACGCTCTCCTACACATTCTGCTTCTAAGTCACTCAAACCAGTGGAAGATGGGAAGTGGATTAGATTGCAGGAACAAGAAAGCAAGTCTCCAAAAATTTAGAATGTGGATGCACATAGGAAGCAACTGAATCAGTGAACTGGCAGTCATGTCAAATTCTTCTACATAACAAACATTCACAGACAGAGTGGGTGTAATTTTGAACTTCATAACATATAGATATAAAAGGACAAACAATAAATTACAGAAGGGTATAATCTTCATTGCGATAAAGCATATGGTTGCAAACATTAGAAAGCAAAAGCATGGTCGACAGCAATACTTAGTGCACTGTGCCATTTACAAGACTCCAGCTACCAAATACTCAATGAACACAAGCCAGGAGTAGAATTTAGCATCAATAACAATAGACACCATAGAAAATTTTGACAATACTGCTGCTCATGCCTGACCTCCTTAGGACCACTTCTTATGCATGAGCTATATAAGGAAGTCCCAGATTTAAGAATTTGGTAAGACTAGTAGCAGCCAATGTAACTACAGAAAAAGTAAGTGTATCTAATGAATCAGTAACTGTTTGATCCATAATTAATATTATATGTCTTTGGTGAGTGAGCATTTCAAATTAAAGAAATAGAGATGTGATCTAAAAAATTGCAAATGTAGAGCATTTCAAATTATAAATGCTGACATAATGACAAATCAATCATCAATATTTATCTGATTATTTTCAGATAGTATAGCAATTGATTAATACACAGATAACAGTTTTTAGCATAAGAAATACACAGGAGAGAGAAAGGCCACAATGCAGTAAAGGAAACAGTAAACACCTGCTTTTCAACCTCTTTGGTGAGTGAAAATAGATCAAATTTGATGTCTGTTTTTTGCAAAAACAAGGCAAAAGCTTGCAAGTTGCGAATATCTATCATCATCAGTTGTTGAACTCCCGGATGTTGAGCCTAAAAAGCTTCATAGAAGTTAATGAAGTATAGATGTATCAAATATTTAAAGAAAAGATATATTTAAACTATTCCTTACTTTAACAGCGACATCAGTCTTTGCACGTCTCAGTCTTGCCCGATGGACCTAGAATTACATATAAAGGAAACCAAAATAACATTTTCAATATATAGACTACATTAACTAGTGAAATCAAGATTTAGTAAACATACATAATTCATTTGATAAAGAAGATAGTCAGAGAAATGTTAATGAATATTACCAAGTTTTCTTTTTCATTGTAATTAAATTTTTTAAGGAAAAGTGAAAATAATCCACTAGTTTGTTTTGAAAAATGATATTGGTTAAAACAAAAACGGGTGTAGGCATCAATTTTTGAAAGAAATAAAAATAGCCCCCACCCTGTTAACAAGCTAATAATAGATGGTTCACACCCATACAACTGCCTGAAATATTGGTTTACCCATTGTCAAGATTTCACTGCAGAAACTTGGGTTCATGGGCACAACAAAGGCAGATCTAGAAAACGACCTCCTCAAATTCAACTGTGAGAAGTATAACCAGATAAAAGGCTTTTTGTTATTCACAATTGTTACATATACCTTCTGGATATGTACCCAACATTTTCAATATTTATCCAGTTCTTTAATTGCATGATTTAATTTTGAGATTTTCTAGAGGTGAAATCCTCCAACACAATTCTACCAAACAATGATGACATTAGATGTGAGCTTGCATTGTTTTGACACATTGCCTAAGGGTTGGAGTATTAATAACCTTTTACAAAATGTCATATGTCTCATATCCTTGAGTTAATTTAGAGTTTGGATGAGGAAATAGTATTTTGGTGACAATTAAACCAATAAGTAATATAACACTTACTCGATGTCCATATGCTTTTTAATGCAATTAAATATAACTAATTTGAAAGACTTCTATAAGTGGTATCGCAACTCTGCCCCTTTGGCTGAAACCTTCAATGTGAATATATGATACATATAAATAGGCTGCAATCCTTTCACATTCATCAAAAGGTATCTAGTTTTTTTATCATAACATGGGATTGTGTCTTCCAAGGGAGGCTAAACCATGACCTAATACGAGACCAGTCGTTACCAAACCAAACTACAACATATTAGCAATTAGAGCCGGTTCACTATTTTAGCAATTTTTTTTTATTTTGTTCATAGTTTTTTAATTTTTTTCCTTTTTTGTAGTGTATGAGGATAAGAGCCTCCCACAAGCTCTCATCCTCTCTTATTTTCATTTAAAATCATCTAAGTAAAAATATCCTCTCTCCCTTTTTTTTATTTACTTAAGATGTTTCATGGAAATAAAGAAAATTTTTCCATTTGAATTCAATAAAAATATTAGAAAAAAATAAATTTCTTAAAAATAAAAAGCCAACTCTCCTTCTCAAGAACAAATTTAAAGAATTTTAGAAAATTATGGTTTAGCAAATATCAAGTTCGAAAAGTCCACCTTGGATAAAATTTTTTGAAAATTAATTTAACTTAAAAAAAGATGCAAAAATAAAATACCAAAAAAATTTATCTTAAAATACAATTTCTAAAGGTTTGGTCAACACTTAATCAAATTTACAAGGTTTTCAGTAATAATGAATCTCACACTAACCTATGCCGACTTGATTCACAACTTATCAAAACAATAAAATTAATCTTGCCATAACATCCTAAGATTAAAATGTATTTCTTATTATGAAGTGTCACTGGACCGGGGGGGATACCATTAAGAAAAACATCCTGACCTCCGATCTACTGATATATCATAGTTTGGATCCTAAGAAATATATTTTAACCTTAAAATTGTATAACAAGTTTAATTTTATTATTTTGACGAGCTATAAATTAAGTCGATATAAGTCAGTGTAAGGTTCATTATTACTGTGATCTATATAAGTCTGAAAACCCTGTAAGTTTGGCCAAATATTAACTAAAGACTTATAAATTATATTTTAAGATAGTTTTTCGTGGTATTTTATTTTCTCATCATTTCAAAGTTAAATCAATTTTCTGAAAGTTTTATTCGGAGTAAAAGAATTTTAACTTGATATTTGCTAAACCATGATTTCCTAAAATTCTACAAATTTATTTTTGAGGAGAGTTGATTTTTTGTTCTTAAGAAAATTGATTTTTTTAATATTTTTGTTGAAATCGAATGGGGGTATTCTCTTATATAAGTCTGAAAACCCTGTAAGTTTGGCCAAATATTAACTAAAGTCTTATAAATTATATTTTAAGATAGTTTTTGTGGTATTTTATTTTCTCATCATTTCAAAGTTAAATCAATTTTCTGAGAGTTTTATTTGGAGTAAAAGAATTTTTTGCTAAACCATGATTTCCTAAAATTCTACAAATTTATTTTGAGAGTTGATTTTTTTAATATTTTTGTTGAAATCGAATGGGGGTATTCTCTTATTTCTTTGAGAAATCTTAAGCAAATAAAAAGGAAAGAGGAAAAAAAGAGAGAGGATGGCATTTAATTAAATGATTTTATATGAAAATAAGAGCGAAAAGAGAAGATATGAGCTCATAAAAGCCCACATGCCACGCAGCCCACTCTCCACCCAAGAATCATCCAAACTAGTCTAAACCGGTAGTTCGAAACAATTCGCACTGCTTCGGGGTCCATACTAACCAAAATGTGAAATCAAACCATTTTCTGTTCAGTTTGATTCAGTTCAGTTTGGCTTACCTTGATGTCTTCCAATAGACTCAAGAGTATTATTAATCAACCATTCCTTTTAAATGTGGAAACCTTGATTAAGGGATTCCACAAACTTATATTAGAAAATGAGACCATATACAATAGATAATGTAATAAAATGATTAATTTGTAGGATATTAATTATATGAAATACACAGCTTGACGCCACTACTTTCTCTGCTACATCCAAGGGCATGTTGCCATAAATGCTGGGAAAGTACAACTGCAGCTGCTGGAACTACCCAAGAAGAATGAACACATTTTTACTGATAAAACCTGTCACCACCACCTCTACTGCATTTAAGGATTGCTAGCCATAAAAATCAGAAGAATAAAAGACGAGCCAGCACATTTCTGCTGATAACTAAACCTGCTTCAATTTTTCCTTTATTTTCGTTAATTAAACTATCTAAGTTAACAAGCTGGATTTAGGTTCATATAAAATAAACGAGTTTGGTTTCAGGTCTAATGAATTCACATGATTATAAATAGGGACACGTCACGTTGAGACCCATCCAGATGCCACTGAACTTGACCGATTGCTGCCCTTGAACTAAGGAGGGCAAGACTATTTATTTTATTTTTGGGTCAATTCTTAGGACTTAAGGAACTGTCTAGAGTGTTTAAATTAAAATAGAATTTGTTTCACAAACAAATTTGGCCAAGCTAAGTGAAAGTTCAGCTGCAACTGAAAATTGGAATCATTCTAAATTTTATCAGATTGGAACAAGTATTTGGCAATATCAAATCTTCAGACATTTGATAAGAAATGATGGAAATCAAAAGGATATTCTGAAAATAGCATGTAACACATCCTGAAAGAGGTTAAATGTAACACTTGTCTTAAGTCTAGAGAAACAAACTCAACATTACGAGGCTTGATCTTTTTCTTTGTAGCCTTTCAGTTTCCCTTTTACCTTCTTTTTTTCTTTGTTGGACCTCCTAATATCTCGCTCCTACTTAAGGATGATTGCAATTTTTTAGTCCTTGTACTTTGCATCTTGAATTTAACAAATTCCTCCTCAAGATATTCAATAAAATGTCAATGCAATACTGGCTTGATGATATATGAGTGGATTTGGACAAAACCCGGAAAAAAAAAAGGAGTACCAATCAATTGAAACAGCATTCCAGGTACTCCAAAAAAAAATTACTGAAAGAAAATTGCATGTAGGAAACCTGGCATAAAAAGGCACCATAAGTTTGGTTATGCATGGCCGTAATCATTAAGCTTCTTCATATTCTATGAGTTTTGTGAAATGTTAAAAGATACCTGTGCAATTGAAGCAGATCCAACAGGCTCAGCATCAAATCTTTCAAATATATCAGTAAAACTTTGCCCCAACTCCTTCTCCAATATACCAAAGACCACTTCAATTGGAGTTGCAGAAGCCTTGTCGCAGAGAGTAACTAGTCTTCTTACCCAAGCTGCTGGTGCCAAATCAGGTTTTCCCAGAAGTTGAGCAGCCTAATGAAAAATCTCATATTGTTGAGCATCAATTGCTAAAGAAATTGTTTTCACACAAAGAAGCATACTTATAACAACGAAAACATACTCTAAATATCAGTTGCATAAAGACAAGAAAATGTAACTGTTTGAAACAGTAATGGAATGCATAAAAAGAAGTTATCTTAAAATCTGCAGGGAAAAGTAAAAATAATTGAAAAAGGAATATTTCATCCATAATACCTCCTTTGTAGCATTGCATATTCCAGGAAATTAAATTGAAAACTCAATTGAAATAAGGATTTACTACCAATATTTTAGAAAAGTAGAAGCAGTATGGCTCAGTCAAGTCACTGCATAGCATGTATGCGGCATGCGGGTGCATTTGCAGTTCAAATTTTTAAATATTTAAAAAGTAAAATATATATAATATATAAATGGTCAGAAATAGAAATAAATCATAAAGTTCAGAAATAAGACAAAAACTACACATATCCATACTTATTTGAGATTTTTGAGTGCATCCTACCATCCTATGAAGTATAAATAATTGTCACACTTGCGACAAAAGTTAACCAGAGGTTGCAGAAAAGCATTGTTAGTAATCTATGATGAAGTTTAAACTTTAAAGAACATACTTTATACACGAAAGTTATAAAACATGGGTCTAAAACAAAGTTTTAAACTTTGAAGTACATATTTCATAAACCAACGGTAACAAAACATATGGTCCTTAAGATATGCAGGCACATGTACAGTATAAGGGTGAATGTGTATCCATGCATAGAGCCACCCAGGCACATGCGGCCAAATGCATAAAAGGATTGCATTTAGCTTATAAGTGTGGTCCAAGGGTCGACTCTGCTTAAACGCATAAACCACTTCTTAAAATAGAATTTACTACCTTGAAGAAAATATCTCGCTGCAAACATTGCATGTCTCAATCAAATCCCAGGGCAAAAGAGAAACTAAGAAACTAAATTTTCAAAAAGAAGTATTTTCATCACTTTTGCAGAATAATTAAATTTAGGTCAAGAAAATTTCCCATCTGACGTGCAATCTTTTGCTTCAGATTTAAACTAAATTGTCACCAGGTTCCAGAGAGAGAGATATGAAAACTCATGAGAATGAATATGTTCCAAATTATTATAGTCACAGTTCGTGATCAAAAGTAAAGAACATCAAATACAGAAAGAACAATGAGGTGAAGAAAAAAACTTCTCATGATCCAAGAAGAGGTAGGTAATCCCTAGACACACTTGTTTTCACTATCATTTATCATTTACAAAAATTTACCAAAAGGGAAAAACAAACCTACCCTTCAAACATTATTATTTCTTTCATTATTCTGATCAGGCAAGATAAAGCAATCATAAAATAATATGTTAAGACAACCCTAAATCTAAAAGCCGCAAGAACATTAACGAAATCCACCAAGAACAAACCATTCCTCCAAACCTGAAGAACATCAACACAGAATAAAACCAAGCACCCATCTCTAAGAGACCAATCCAATCCCAATAAAGCCACTGATACCAGACTACCTTGAGAAAGAGCCCACCCAGATCGGAGCAGAGGGAATACATCTTATCCGCAGCGATCTCGTGCTGCCACTCCCACATTGCCTCCCTCTTCTCCGCATCCTTCACGAACCTCGCCCGAAACTGGCAAACCTGGTAAACCCCGGAAACCCAAATCAACATTCAAAGATCCAACCTTTGGCTCACAGATAGCAACAAAAAGCCACACACACACAAAGATCAATCTTTGGCTCACGGATAGCAACAGAAAGCCACGCACGCACACATACAGAGAGAGAGAGAGAGAGAGACCTTGTAGCCGGTGTAGATATCGACGGCTCGAATCCAGAACTGGAGGGAGCGATGCCAGGGGGTGAGGTGGGCGGAGAGGTTTTCCTGGAACTCTCGGAGGCCGGGAGAAGGCATTTCGAGATGAGGGCGGAACAGGGGATGAGAGTTTTACACGGGCTTTGGGGAGAGGAGATATAATGCTGGTTTTCTCTTGTGTGGTTGGGGAGTGCACACGGTGTGAGTGGATGTTGCCGTGGCAAGTCCAAAGACGGTTGCTTGGTGTTGCTGGACTTCGCCAAAGACGGTATTTGGAAGCTGACAAGGAGAAGGAGAAGAAGAAGGAGAAGGAGGTGGGAGAAGTTATGCTCCTGTGAGGGTTAAGCGGTGCCACTGCCTTGCGATAGGGAAAGGATAGCAAGAGACGTCCCCTCCTTCGCAATGTGTGGGAAAGAAGGGCGGGGACATTTGAGTTCGATGCCCTTGAATTTCTCGAAGTGAAGGCACCGCGAGCGGACGGCAACGGGATCGAGTGGGCCGATGACTTCAGTTCAATCCCAGCTTCTGTCCCGATCAATGGAAACAATCTCCCCACTTGCTTACCCAATAAAAAAAAATTAAAAAAAAAAAAAGAGAGAGATGATCTCTATTCCCACCTCATCCGATCACATATAATTTTTTAATAAAAAATATAAAATTAATAATTCTTATTATATATAAATATATTTAGTATCATTGCTTAAATCTATATCTATCATTAAAATAATTAAAATTTAAATTAAATAAAAAATATCATTGGTTACCATACTTAAGCAGCTGATCAATGGGATGGGAACAAAGGGTGTTGAGTAGTATTTAAAAATTGGACCGGATCGATCGATCGAATCGATCTGATTTTATTATTAAAGTTGACCTTTGTATGACTGATGAAAACCAAAAAAATTTATTGAATCGGCCGGGTTTGAATCAGTCCAATTCAGTTTTTAGACTTTTAGTTTTGATAAATAAAATTAAGATTGATTTTTTTAGATTTTTAATTTTTTATTTGAATTGATATTTATATTTTTTTTTTTATATTATTAAATTAAAAATTATAATATTATTCGATCCGATCAAAGATCAAACCGATTTATTCGATCGAACCGATTGACTCATGACCCAAATGTTAAGCCGATTCGTTGTCCGATCCGATTTTCAAAACATTGGTATTTGGTGGAGTATCTGATGGGGCAGGGCAGAAATATATTTATTTTTGTTTCATTCATAAGTATTTTATCTTTATGAAATACACAAAATTTATGCATTTAGTAGAGTGGAAAGGAATAGATTCTTGTTTTATAGATTAAAATTGCTATTCCTAACCTAATTCACGTGCTCTTCGTCGCACCCCAAACTCATCCACACAATCAAATAGGGCTTGACCAGGTTAAATTTCATTGTCCAAATTGAAATACAAATACTTTACCTCTATGCTTATGGATGTTGGGTTTGGGCTCCCTTCTTATGTACAGAAAAGGCCCAAATATGTAAGCCCACTTTGTGTCACACTTGTCTAAGTGGTGAGTCTGATTTAATAAAAATCCCTAATATGTGATAAGTATGATTAGGTAAGAGTCCATCTTGGTAAGAATCCCTAATCAGTGGTGAGTCTGATTAGGTAAGAATCCAATTGGTAAGAATCCCTAATCAGTGGTGAGTCTATTAGGGTGATATTAGGGTTAATTTTTGAAAAAGAGAGAAGAGAGCCGCCATTCGAGAGAGAAGAGAAGAAGAAGCCCTTCCCGCACCCATCGTAAAATCACTACTACAGATTTGTTCACCGTTGGATCGGGCTAAAATTTTGACAGCAGGTTCAAGACATCTGGTTCTTCATTCTGAACGGTTGGATCGTGAAAAAAGGTCTAAGGTGCGAGAAACTCAGGTCGGACAGTAGCTATATTTTGGGTTTGTTAAACTTCTTGGTTCTCTATTGTAAGCTTCTTAGCTTTATTGTTTGGTTGGCTGTGAGCACTCATTTGTGTTCTTGTTTGAGACTCTCTTGTACCCTTATTTGATCATAGTGGAGCTATTTCTTTGGTCTGAACGACCCGTGGTTTTTACCCTTGCTTTAAGGAATTTTTCACGTTAAAAATCTTGGTGTCTCTTGTGTGTTTGTGATATTCAATTGCTGCCATATTTTGTTATTGCTCCTCACAGATTCTTGCAAGTTAGGGGAATATATCTCCGCTGCATATTGTGATTTGTTGTTACTGTGTTGTTGTTTCCCCATCATAATGGTATCAGAGCTCTTTGGTTTGGGCTATTTGACTTGCTTGAATGATGGAGGCAAATACAAATAAGATAGTTTGTTTGAATGGCACTAATTATCATTTGTGGAAGGGCAAAATAAAGGATTTGCTATTTGTGAAGAATTTGCATCTTCCTGTGTTTGCTACTAAGAAGCCGGATTCCAAGTCTGATGAGGAATGAGAATTTGAACATCAGCAGGTTTGTGGTTTTATTCGGCAGTATGTAGAAGATAATGTTTATAATCACATTGCTAATGAGACACATGCTAGAGCCTTATGGGAGAAGATTGAATCATTGTATGCCTCTAAATCAGGGAATAATAAATTATATTTGTTGAATTCTCTGATGAATTTGAGTACAAGGAGGGGACTTCTATTTTAGATCACTTGAATGAATTTCAAGGGCTCCTAGATCAATTGTCAGGAATGGGTATCAAGTTTGATGATGAAGTGTTGGGACTATGGCTACTGAATACTCTACCAGAGTCTTGGAAGACATTTCAGATTTCAATTACAAACTCAGCCCCTAATGGTATTGTTACTTTGCAAATGGACAAAGGGTGGTGCTCTTAATGAGGAGATGAGAAGGAAGGCACAGGGTACTTCATCTCAGTCCGAGGTGCTTGTCACTGAAAATAGGGGGAGAAGTCAGAGAAAAGAACCAAAGGTGGTAGAGAGAAGAGCAGAAGCAAGTCCAAGTCAAGATACAAGAATGTGGAGTGCCATTATTGTCACAAAATAGGGCACATACAGAAGAATTATTTTCTGAGAAAAGGGAGAACAAAAGCAAGAAGGGTAAGCAGAAAGAGAAGGATCGTGATGATGATGATGATCGTGTTACCACTGCTACCGGTGATGATCTTATTATTCTCCGTGACCATGAGTCAGTTAATCTTGTATCAGATGAGAGCATGTGGATAATTGATAGTGGCGCTACACTGCATGTTACACCAAGGAAGGAGTTCTTCACGTCTTACACTTCTGGTGACTTTGGAGTGTTAAAGATGGGTAATGATGGTATGTCTAAGGTGATTGGTGTTGGTGATGTTTGCCTGCAAACCAACATGGGAATGCAGCTGCTGCTTCGAGGAGTCAAACATGCTCCGGATGTTCGCTTTAATTTGATTTCTATGCAGATGCTTGATGATGGTGGTTATGATAATCACTTTGGTTCTAGAAAGTGGAAACTCACCAAAGGTAACTTGGTTATGGCTAGAGGGGAGAAAATTTCTAAACTGTATTAGACAAAAGCTTTGGTTGCTAAAGACAGTGTGAATATCGTGGATATGGAGGCATCTTTGTGGCACCGAAGGCTTAGTCATATCAGTGAAAAAGGGCTGAACTGCTTAGCTAAAAAGGATGTGCTTCTAGGATTGAAGAGTGCAAAGGTGGAGAAGTGTTCTCATTGCATGGTTGGTAAACAAAACAAAGAATCCTTTAAGAAGCATCCTCCTCAAGGAAGTCAGAGTTGCTTGAATTGGTGCATTCTGATGTTTGTGGTCCATTGAAGGTAAAACCCTTTAGTGGTACACTTTATTTTGTTACCTTTATTGATGATTGTTCCAAGAAACTATGGGTCTATGCATTGAAGACAAAAGACCAGGTGTTGGAGAAGTTCAAACAGTTTCAGGCTTTAGTTGAGAAGCAGTCAGGCAAGAAGCTGAAATGTATTCGTACTGACAATGGTGGTGAGTATTGTGGACCCTTTGATGTCTATTGCAAGCAGCAGGGTATTGCACATGAAAAGACTCCTCCTAATACTCCTCAACTGAATGGTTTAGCAGAAAGGATGAATAGGACATTGATTGAGAGAGTGAGGTGTATGCTCTCTGAAGCAAAATTGCCCAAACACTTTTGGGGTGAGGCATTGTACATGGCAGTGCATGTTATTAATCTTAGTCCTACAGTTGCTTTAGACAATGAGGCGCCAGACAAAATTTGGTTTGGCAAGAATGTCAGATATGATCATTTGCGAGTCTTCAGTTGCAAGGCATTTGTGCATGTTCCAAAGGATGAGAGATCCAAGTTGGATGCTAAGACGAGATAGTGCATCTTTATAGGTTATAGTCAAGATGAATTTGGTTACAGATTTTATGATCCTATTGAGAAAAAGCTTAGTAGAAGTCATGATGTGGAGTTCATGGAAGACCAAACCATTGAAGACATTGATAAGGTGGAGAAGACTACACCCGAAAAAAGTAATAAGCTGATTAATGTTGATCCATTTTGATTGCCTGTTCACAATCTGGATAATGCTAAGAGTAGTGTTCAACAAGATGAGCAACATGATTATGTTGATGATCAACAGCTTGGAGATGAGTTAGATGTTCCAACTAATGATGCTGAAGAGGAACATGAGATGTCACAAGATGATAATCTTAGTTATGCTCCTGAACCACCTCAAAGTCAACTCAGGAGGTCTAACAGGCAAAGACAACCATCTACAAGGTATTCGTCTGATGAGTATACGACCTTGACTGATGGGGAGAACCTGAGTGTTTAGAAGAGGCCATTTAGAGTGAAGAAAAACAAAAGTGGTTGGATGCAATGCGAGATGAGATGCAATCTTTGCATGACAATCACACTTATGATTTGGTGAAGTTGCCTCAAAGCAAGAGGGCCTTGGAAAATAGGTGGATTTACAGGGTGAACATGATAGTAATGTTGCATCTCCAAGGTAAAAGGCTTCAGACAGAGGAAGGGTGTTGATTTTAATGAGATTTTCTCACCTGTGGTGAAGATATCTTCTATTAGAACCGTGTTGAGTTTGGCTGCTACTTTTGATTTGGAGGTAGAGCAAATGGATGTGAAAACTGCTTTCCTTCATGGTGATTTGGAGGAAGAGATTTACATGAAGCAATCTGATGGCTTTCAAGTTGAAGGCAAGGAAAACTATGTGTATAGCTAAGAAAAGCCTATACGGTTTAAAACAGGCTTCGAGGCAATGGTACAAGATGTTTGAGTCTGTCATATGTGAGCAAGGCTACAAGAAGACTACTTCTGACCATTGTGTCTTTGTTAAAAAGTTTTCTGATGTTGACTTCATTATCCTGTTATTGTATGTTGATGACATACTTATTGTTGGGGAAAATGTTTCTAGGATTGACATGTTAAAGAAGCAGTTGGGCAAGTCATTTGCAATGAAGGACATGGGAGCTACTAAGCAGATTCTTGGTATAAGAATCATGCATGATAGAATGGAGAAGAAACTTTGGCTATCACAGGAACACTATATTGAAATGATGCTGCAAAGATTCAAGATGGAAAATGCTAAGGCTGTAAGCACTCCTCTTGCTACTCATTTTAAGCTGAATGCTAAACAAAGTCCTTCAAATGAAGTTGAGAAATTAGATATGAACGGGTTCCTTATGCTTCTGCTATGGGTAGTTTGATATATGCAATGGTGTGCACAAGACCAGACATAGCACATGCTGTTGGTACTGTCAGTAGATTTCTGTCAAACCCAGGTAGAGAGCATTGGAATGCAGTGAAATGGATTTTAAGGTATATTCGTGGTACAACTGGTATAAGGCTTTGTTTTGGAGGTGATGAGCCTACATTGGTGGGGTACTCAGACTCAGATATGGCTGGAGACATTGATTCCAGAAAGTCCACTTCGGGCTATATGATTAAATTTGCAGGGGAGCTGTGGCTTGGCAGTCTAAGTTGCAGAGGTGTGTAGCATTGTCAACTACAGAGGCAGAGTTTATTGCCATTACTGAAGCATGTAAGGAATTGCTATGGGTAAAGAAATTCTTATAGGAGCTAGGCTTTGTTCAGAACTAATATTTGTTGTTTGTTGACAGTCAAAGTGCTATCCATCTTGGTAAGAATCCAACTTTCCATTCGAGGTCCAAACATATTGATGTGAGGTATCATTAGATACGTTATGTTTTGGATGCTAAGCTGTTGGAGTTGGCTAAATTTCATACTGATAATAATGGTGCTGATATGATGACTAAAGCATTACCAAGAGGAAAGTTTGAAACTTGTTGTGAGATTGCCAGTTTGGCGGTTATCTCCACATAGTTGTGAGGGGGAGAAATGTTGGGTTTGGGCTCCCTTTCTATGTGGAGAAAAGGCCCAAATGTATAAGCCCACTTTGTGTCGCACTTGTCTAAGTGGTAAGTCTGATTTGGTAAAAATCCCTAATCAGTGATGAGTCTGATTAGGTAAGAGTCCATTTGGTAAGAATCCCTAATCAGTGGTGAGTTTGATTAGGTAAGAATCCAACTTGGTAAGAATTCCTATGGTGAGTCTATTAGGGTGATATTATGGTTAATTTTTGAAAAAGAGAGGAGAGAGCCGCCATTCGAGAGAGAAGAGAAGAAGAAGCCCTTTCCGCACATACTCAAACCAGCCACTATAAAATTGCTACTGCAGATTCGTTCACCGTTGGATCAGGCTAAAATTTTGACAGTAGGTTTAGGACATCTGGTTCTTCATTCTGAACGGTTGGATCGGTGAAACAAGGTCTGAGGTGCGAGAAACTCAGGTCGGACAGTAGCTCTATTTTTGGGTTTGCTAAACTTCTTGGTTCTCGATTGTAAGCTTCTTAGCTTTATTGTTTGGTTGGCTATGAGCACTCATTTATGTTCTTGCTCGAGACTCTCTTGTACCCTTATTTGATCATAGTGGAGCTATTTCTTTGGTCTGGACGACCCGTGGTTTTTACCCTTACTTTGAGAGATTTTTCATGTTAAAAATCTTGGTGTCTCTTTTGTATTTGTGATATTCAATTGCTGCCATATTTTTGTTATTGCTCCTCACAGATTCTTACAAGTTGGGAAAATATATCTCCACTGCATATTATGATTTGTTGTTACTTTGTTATTGTTTTTCCATCAATGAAAATACAATATTGCTTGAATGAAGCATATATAGTATGTATAATAGGTATGCTTGTACCGTGGCAATAGGATGCTAGAACCATAATATTATGCAAAGAAATTAGAACAGGATATATATGAGTACCTCTATAGGGATGCACTAGCATACCGTGAAATAAACCTCAAAGTATTAAAAGAATTCTACCAACATAGGCTTGATATATGGAGAGATCATTGCTGAAGATACTGCTACAATGGTTAAGTTAGTTCCAGAAGATAAATTTAAGTAGTGTTTAAACCTAGTTGAAGTCTGTACAGGCTGATGTCGTATTGATACATAGTAGTAAAGATGATGAAAAAGTTTTAAGATGGTTGGCTTGGTAAACCTCAAGTTAAAGCGAAGATTTATTAAAGTTTATCTTGAGTTTAATAAGCTCAATAAAAATATGTTTTCAAATGTGTAGAGAATATGAGTTTTTATCCATATTATACACTATAGATCTTTCCTCTATATAGCTATATGTAGCTTTGGCTTTCAAAATAATTTAGAACGGTATTAAGAAAGCTTAAGATAAGATTACATGGGATGTAAAGGGATCTAAAGCTTTTTATAAGAAAAAGTTATTGTAATCTTCTGTTGCTTTTTCGTAATAGAATCTGCATTATTTTTATCCACTTGCACTATTTTTTTCTTCTTATTTTCTCTTTCTTCTCTCCAATAGATCGATCATCTTTTAGATAAAGCAAGTGATATTAAAACTTCTCCTACATTCCAATGGATTTGGCAGGACTACGGTGATCACATTTCAAGCAACTCTTTATTCCATAATATTTGGTATATCCTTCGAAAGGCTCACACTGTATAGATCCGATATATTTATCAGAAAGTAAATACTGTGGCGGATTGGGTGGCGGCCTCAGTGACCTATCACTCTGGCTTTTAGATGCGGAGACAGGAAGACCCCTGCCTCATTGTATTCAAGCAAATTCTATATTCTGATGTATCAGAATTGACTCGCACGACACTAATATAATCATCCATTTTTATCAAAAAAAAAAAAAAAAAACTTCTCCTACATGCAACACGTGGCATTAGAGCTTGTTTGACATTGCATGATTTTTATCTTATAAAGTAGATGTTAACATGCCAGTATAAAAGAAATTCACCCACCTATATTTCACATATCCTACAAACCTATTGCCTGGAAAGCATCGGAAGCTCCAACTTTCTCTACCATCCTCTCATCTAGACATAAAGATTAAGACTTCTGAAAATTTCTTTCTTGCTAAAGCTTGTGATGGAGCTTTCAAAAGGGAGATATCAAGACCACCAAAAAACGGGAGCTAATGTTCCCTGTCTTCTGAAACAAAGCAAAGCCAATTCAATATTGTACCTTTGACCTTAAATATTATTCATATAAAGTCTTCCGGCCACTTTTCAAGTTTACGGGGAACAGAAGGCACCAAGTAGGCATTAATTTAAGTTGCTTCCCTGTTACTCCATCCACCTCTCTCTCTCCCACTTGTAAATCAATAAGGATTTAATTTACCTCTGATCTCATCATTTCTTGAGCTGCCTTTAGGTGGAAGCAAAGAGAAAATATGAAGTCAAAAGCACAAAAGCTAGGTTACATATCTCCATGCAAGGAAAGGAGATGGAGGACTTAAATGTAAGAGAGAGCACAATTGTTAGAGATTTTGAAAGGAGCAAGGGCAAGGCACTGGCAAGTCTAATCATGATTAAGAATCTCTTTCTTTTGATCAGTAGCTATCAATAATCACTTAAACGATGCTCTACTCTTCTTCTTCCAAAGGTAATGAAGCACAAAGAGCTTTAAAAGAATTATTGAGATATAGTCAACTTTAACTTAAATCCCATCCCTAAGATGCCAGTTAGTGTAGCACCACAAAATAGTTTTTCGTTCTTTGAAAAGCGGATGAATTTCCTTCCCAAGACTTTCATGTATCGTCCACGGTCATGAGAATAACTCATCAACACTTAGAAATAACTTTGGTTCTTGTAAAAACTTAGATCTAGTATTAGATTTTGTAGTAATGCTATGATCCACTATAATGATAGTCTGACATAAATCCATCGGAGCAAAAGCTAATAATCATTGAGAAAAACTTTTGGTCATGGTCATAATGCTGTCATTTGTTGTCGGTGAAAATGCTCCGAGGGGGGACCTTGTTGAGGGGATGTGGAGCCCTTGGCAATGTCTTTCCTTGCCAAGATTGCAGTACATCCTGCTTTTAGTTGCAGGAAAATGTTTCGTATTTTTTATCTTCAATTTTTCCCTTTGTTTCTAATTTTTTTTATTACTATATCAAATTTTTAAAAATAACGTTTATTTATTAAAAATAAAAAAAATATTTTTTAATTAAAAAGAAGATATGCTATAGAAAGTGGTTGATGGTGAAAATATGAATATAATAGAATAATGGTTGCGGTGGCGATGAGTGATGTCAGTATAGTGTAAGCAATGATGGACGATGATAATGGTGATAGTGGATGACAAATGTATGACAGTGATAGTGGTTGAAATTGTGATGGTGAAGGCGGTGGAGTGATTAGACATATAGTAATGGTGGTGATGAAGGAGCTAGCGATGGTGGTTAAGGTATTAGTAGTGAGTGATGATGATAGTATGGTGATGAGTGATGGTGTGATGGTAGTGCTAGTAGTGAGTGACGGTGGTAGTATGGTGGTGATGGTGTGATGGTGGTGCTAGTAGTGAGTGGTGGTAGGCAATGCAAATATAATAATGATGATGAGTAATGGTGGTAGTATGGTGATAAGTGATGATGGTAGTATGGTGGTGAGCGGTGGTGTGATTGTGGTTAAGGTACTAGCGGTGAGTGATGATGGTAGTATGGTGGTGAGTAATGGTGTGATGATGGTACTAGTAGTGAGTAGTGATAGGTAATGCAAATATAATAATGATGGTAAAAGATAATGGAGGCCGTAATTAATGGTTATGAGTGGTAAAAATATTATGATGGTGGTGAAGAATGATGAGTGCGATAAAGATACAATAATGATGATGGTCGAAAAAGACAGTGGTGATAAAGGTATGATAGTGATTATGACAGTGATGGTTGTAATGCTGATGATAAATGTCAGAGGTACGATGGTATTGATAGTTGTGGTAATGGTAATAGATGATAAAGAATAGTTGATGATGAAGAAGGTAAAAATATGCTGGTGGGAACTATAGAGAGAATACTATTGCATTTTGAGAGAAAAATAATGAAAAATAATATAAAAATATTTTTAAGACCCAATGTACATTTAAAATTTTAAAAATATATTTTTAATTAAAAATATAAGATTCAAATATAAAATACTGTTTAATGTTATCCTTATTATTTTTAAAAAAATATTCTTAATTTTCTATAGCTGAACAAGCTTTAAGTTTTTCCATGACATTGACCTACGTATTGTCAAGTAAAATAAATTTTTTTTGAGTTATACAGGAGTCCTGGGACACGTACATAAAGATGGACTAGCAGAAAATAAACTAATTTATCTACAAATATAACATTGAACAATAAACATACTTTTAGTTATGTTAGAAAGAAGACTACCTGAAAATAAGCTTTTTAATGATAGTTTCGAATTATAGGAATTTTGTTGTCAGCAAATTATGTAATTTTACAGCTAAACCTTGAAATACATTCCTGCAAAGAGATGATTTGATATGCATTAAAAAAAAAGTTTGAAAAGAAGAAATAAAGAAAAAATCAACAACTTTACATTCCATATAGAAAGTATAACTTTAAATCAATCATAACAACAAAAAAAGTAGCCAATTATAATTAGTTTTAAATCAATGCTTTGCTATTGCTGTTGTACTATTTTTTGACTTTGTACCAATAAATGGAGCATTAAGCGCGGATGATTTTTGCTAGCATTTAATCATACTCATCAACAATTCCTTGAAATTTTTTATATATGTATTTTATTAAATTTCTGTCTCTTCCTATTCATTACACATTGCATTTGCTGTATAGCCAACTGATTTGCAATACATTCATAAACATTTTCTATCATTCATGATCATATTAGGAAAAATTTACTTCAAACTTGATGATCATTTTCCAAAACATCTATAACAGATTTTCATTTCAACTAATATCATTCAGAACATCAATTTCAAGCGCCATTGGCTGTTTTTACATAGGCTCGGAACAAAAACAAAGGACCAAAATGAATTTTGAGTGCAAATTTGAGGATCAAAATCATATTTTTGCCTCAAATAATTTTTTGAAGACCTGCTTCAAGAGTGTTGATAGAGTAATGAATGTACCATCATCCTATGTGAATATATAAATTGTTACTCGATCTCTCAGTAATTTATCAAAGGATAAAACATCGGCCATTTTATTAATTTTAATTATTTTTATGTAATTGGGGTGCTAGGGATAAAACATTTTTAAAGGAGTGGAGGAAAAACAATTGGTCATTTCAGAGTCTTATCCATGTACCGAATGTTTGAGTATTGTTGGAGGACACTAAATTTTGATTCATATGCTTGAAATGTTTCGTGAGTTGCACTGTTTTCTGAATCATAAGCAGAGCTATGAGGTATGAGCTAACTTGGTAGCACCTGAATGTCTTTTGAGCAGGGAATTCCAATTGGTACGCTCTTTTGAGCAGGGAATTCCAATTGGTACGCTGCCAACCACCCCACAGCCCTTCAACAGTGGCCCTATCCGTGCACGTAGGCATTTAGTTTTTGCTTTATGGTGCCGACAAAGTATGCCATTTGCCAACTAAGCTCGATGATTTCTTTTCAGCAAAAACAGAGCTCATTGGCTTCATGGCTCACCTTTCCTGTAAAAAAGTTGCTTTGCTTTGATATTATTCATCATTGATTCGTACAAGGTTGGTGTTAGCTTGAAACTTAATCTTAAAACAATAGCAGCCTGCAGTGGTCCAATGAAATCCTCCATCTATTCTAAGTCGCATTACCAGGTAGAGAAGAAGTTAACTTCCTCTTGATCTGATCTTGTGTTGCTCCTCTGATGCACACTGCTTTGAGTTTGAGCAGTGGAGTGTCTCCATTTTCTTCATCTTGTCTCTAAGTACCTCATTTCGTCCAATTTCTCTCCTCTGTTGCAATCCTGTGCTCTCTCGCATGGGGACTGCTAGTGAACAATGTTTCTAACAACCACACAGCATGGATATACTCAAGCTTGGTTTAGCACAGGACCAATCTTATCTGGCTTGAGTATTTCTAACAGCCGTTGGAGTGTATAGATTCTCTCTCTTGCTTGTCTTGATGTGTGTCAGCTTTGCATAAGGTCCTGCATAATGGAGTCTTCCAGTTAAGGCCTACGGAGAAAGATACAAATGATGGTCCCAATACATCATCCCCTGGGCCCTAAATTTTGGCTACATGGAAAGCTGCAGATCTGGCAAAAGTAAGACATAATTTCTCAAAAGAAAAAGGTAAGAAAAAAGGCAAAGCACAATTCACCCTCAAATAATAATAGTCCCACTGCATTGTGCCATCAAAACAACAGTAAATAGTAACAATAATACTGCTAATAATAATGACATTAACAAATTTGTACTAATGATTTTGCTGGCAAATTTTTAACTTGATTATCTGTACATAAATTCTTCTTGTTTTGTAGTGAAATATGAAAATTTGATTGATATTTTACGATAATTAGCTGAATTGATGATGGCTCTGATCATTACAAAGTTCAAGATTTGGAATCATGGTCTTTTCCTTACACTGACTCACCTATCAAACTGAAGTATCAGTAGCCCTCAGAACCTTTCTCAACCCAACAAAGTTTCCATCAATGTTTCATTGCTCTCCAATTTTATAGAGAAATAATAATACAAACCCAACAAAGTTTCCATCAATGCTGGCAACGTTGTTGCATCTTCCAACTTGACCATGGCATGCTTAATGTAACAATGCCAAATGGCTGGCACCCAAGGCAACATATCTGTGAGAAAACACCCAAAGACAACAGTGACAGGGAAGAAGTTTCTGAGAAGTAAATGACTTGCATGAAGAGACCAACAGGACTGCCAGACTGCATTTTTTTTTTTTTTTTTGTGTGTGGGTGTGAGGGAAAAAGAGCTTCCCCCACCAAATTTTATTGCTTATTTAATTTATTCACATGGAACCTTCCAACTTTGTCAATTATTCCAAAAATGCAGCTTCTAGGTAGCTCACAAATAGGACAGTGGCCATAAGTCAATAGCCTTGCCTCTCACGCTATCTCAAAGTCATGGTAGTATCCCCACACTTCATCTATTGCTTGCCGGCTGACCAATGTCATACCTCAGTCCTGGCCACGCTAAAGTTATTTATTCTCTTCCATGCCTTCTGCCAGTAGGGCTGCCATTAGAGCAAGTCGTTTAGGAGCAAGGTACGTTATACTCAAAAATATGGCTTGATTTGAGCTCCCTACATCTCTGTTAATGATAACAAACAACCAACCTTGAGCTAAAACTATAAGCAAGCCAAGCTCAACATTTGTCTGGGTCACTCATCTTTAGTTTATTTTGGCTCAAAATATAAATAAAGGGTCTGCTATCGTATATGTCTAGTTATAATCTATATACTTCGATCTAGTTCACATCTAATCATGCTAACGAGAGTACTATTTTAATATCGAGAAGATGAAACTAAACCGTTAGATTAAGGTCTGAAGAAGATAAAGATCAGCTTGGAGAACCTCTTGCTCTCAACAGTTGTTTAAAGTAGATGTTGTTGAGCAGCTTGAGTTTGGCTTGGAACTTAATGAGCTAAGCTCAGTTCAGGTCAATATTTATTCAGCTAGGGTTCAAGCCCAGCTCCATTATCTTTCAAGCCAGGCTTGAGCATGGCCTGGTTCGCTAAGCTTCTGCTCCTTAGGTTGTGCCACAGTCTGTCGCATGATAACAATAAGGAGATAGGCTGCACTATGAACCATTGGGACGGCTCCATCTCAATTGTTTGTTTAATCCTCTTGATTTGGCTCGTTTCGGCCCTATACCCTAATAATAAACCTCTCGTTTCAGTGAAATAGAAATTGAGGAAAGGGACCCTAAAAGCAGGACAAGGTCATGGAGTCATGCTCCGTTGGAAGGAGGTGACAGTAAGCAATTGCATGAGAGTTGGGCATGAAAATGGGCCCCACAAGCACATGCTAAAAGTTATAAAATAATCAACTACAAGCATTAAAATCAACCATTGTTGGTATCTCAAGACCATTCAACAGCATGACAATTGTAAGAAAAAAAACAAATATGTATAATGAAAGGTAGAAGCAAGCTAATGGTAAACTAGCTATTGAAATTCAAACATTGGAAAAGTGGTAGTCAACCATAATTCTGCAGTTATTCTCAATAGAGCCTTCTTAGCCATGGGTCCATTAAGAGCTTTTTGGTGTTGCTTTATATGAGAGTTCAACCAACTACTAGATGATTTAAAGACAGAAGCACTGAGCATAAATAAAATGATGGTACCGTTTGATGCTGATTGCATAGCACCAACTGAGCATTCTCTTAATACTGACAACTAGAAATTAAAGGTAAAGGTCAAAGGAGAAAGGAAAAAATGGTAGCTGATAAGGTTAATTTTCTAGATGGAATATTTCTTAAAGGGAAAACAGTGCCCTTTAACTTTTATCTAAGAAAGATAGGGTGGTTCTTTCTTTCTTTCTCTTTTCTCTTAAAATATTTCAAAAGCTCCAGATTCTTCAAAGAGTGCATCAAGGATAATGTAGCATTCTTATCTGAGAGACCACTGACAGTAACACTGCACAAGAGAATACCTCCTTTGAATAGAAAGGTCCTTGGAGACCAATTTGGCAAACAAAAGTGATATATAAGATATCATCTTTGTTTTTTACTAGGGAAGATAATGTTTGATATCTATAAACTAGCGATAGATTAATTTAAACCCTAAAACATCAAAAATAGAGAAGACATGACCGTAACCAGTGAAAAGGAATAACAAAAACCCAAGCCCTCCATCAGTTAATCCCTTCCAAACTTCGATGTTATAAGGGATTGTATTATGTCTCTATCTACAAAAGAATGATTTGTCTCTCATCTATAATTACAGAGTAGTAAAATAACAGAAACAACAATGACAACAAAACGAAAACCATAAAGAATTAAGGGCTATCAATCTTCAACAATTTACCTAAGTCCACTGTTCTCTCTTGTTTCTTTTGTTCCACATTCTCTGTATTGATGTGATGAATCAAATTGGTTTGATGAATCAAATGCAGCTCTTCTCCCAGCTACCATGGAAGAAGGCCAGTGTTGGGGTCACTGAAAGTCCTCAACACCCAATCCCTAAGCCCAGTGTCATTAACCTCACAAAATCGGCTCGGCCAATCTGGAGGCTTCACAGCCTTAGTCCCTAATCCAGGCGCCCGGTCCTTTGAACCAACATTCTCCTCATCTTGCCAATCAGCAACATAAGTTGCCACCCTCCTGTAGAACTTCTCTTTGAACACCTCCCAGACCTGATACTTGTAGTGGTTGATCACCATAACTCCCCTGTCCATGTTGACGTACCTCATTCCATCTTTCAAATGGAAATGATGCACAACATTGATCAAAGAAGGATTAAGTGCCTCCGGCCGAACAATTGACTTGTGCCGTTCTTGGATGTTCATCCTGCAAGTGTACCCCACCATTACACCCTCAGGCGGCATCGTCTTCCTCCCTGAAGGTCCAAAACTATGGCAAGCAGTCCGTAGCTCTCCGACTCTTGGCTTCCTTGAGTAATTCTGGAGCAGATCATGCAGCGTAACATTGACTGGAAGGTACAAGAATTCATCGACGTCAATGAATCCAACCCATTCACAGTGATCTCGGGCTCGGAGTGCACAATGTGCAAAGCCTGCCTCCTGTGTCTTGACCCAGGGCCATGAGTGGCGCGTCACATGGTAATTCGAAGACGACACCATTGATTCAATCACCTGCTCGATGCCATCGTCGCTGTTGTTGTCATAGATGAACCACCTCTGAACCCCAATTCGCGAGTGGTAAACAATCCACTCTTGGAGGAATCGAGCTTGGTTCCGCACCATTGTGCACACGCACATTGAATGCTCCTTCTTTCTCCGGCGTCGTGGGGACAAGATGGTGTCAGGGCGGGCAATGGAGGGGAGGGTGATGCTGCCACGGCCCTTAGACTTGACAGAGACCAATGGGGGGTCACGGTCAGATTGGCGGCGATGGCGGAGGAGGACACTGCCGGGGGTCTTGCAGCGAACTATCTCCTGGGCGGCAGAGAGGGCGGCGGAGGTGAGGAGGTACTTGGGTTTGAAGAAGTTCCAGCCAAAGATACACTCATAGCGGGAGGGGTCGGCGAGGCGGGCAGGGCGGAGGCCGAGGCCCTTGGCGAACACAACGGTGGAATTATCTCGAGGGTCGAATACGGCGGCGTAGGCGAGGTGGTCCCAGGGACGGGGGCGGATGGGGGGGACGTCGAGGGAGTGGGAAGGGGAGGGAGAGAGGGAGAGGGAGATGGAGAAGCCGCCGCGGGCAAGGGGGCAGCGGACGAGGTGGGGGTCAGGAGAGGAGGAGGAGGAGATGGAGGGGAGGCGGAGCTTGGGCCGGCCGCCGGCGGTGGAGAGGGAGGATGGGTAGTAGAGGCAGAGGAGGTTGGAAATGGGGAGGGAGGAGGGGGATTTAAGGAAGAGGAGGACTTGGTCGGGGAAGGAGATCGCTTCTTGGATCTGGAGGGAAGGGAGGGTGGCGGCGGGTTCTCGCCGGGAGAGAGGGAGCTCGCCGGAGACGGCGTTCATGGCGGGGGACTGCCACGTGGAGATCAGCACAGGGCGGAATGAGACTGTCGGAATCCAGAGCAATATTTACCATTAAAACCTTCAAAATTAGCTGAAATTCTTTCAAAATCCCCCCCCCCCAAAAGAAAAAACATGCCAAATTCGAGAGTTTTCAAGGGGAAAAAATTTGGATTTTGAAAGCTAAAATTTAAATTTAATTCGAGCATCGGCACTATTCTGAAAATTTTAAATTTTAGGTTATCCAAAAAAGAAAAGAAAGAAAGAAAGGAAATAGATCCAGATCTAACTATGAACAGAAATAAATGATGTAAAGCGACACGGGTTTCAACCAGTTCTCATTAATTCTGTAAAGACGATAAGGATTGACGGCTTCCAAGCCACGAGCTCTTTGGACAATTCAAATCCGAACAAAATCCAGAATACCAGCCAAAAAATCCAAATTTTTTTACTTCGTCTCTCCTCCCAAAATTCCTCGAATCCAGATTGGATGTAGCAGAGAGTACCTCCAAAAAGGCGGAAGGTGGAGACGGCGACGGCGGCGAAGAGGGCGAAACAGAGGAAAGTGAAGAGGACGAAAAAGAAGGCCGAGCTGGACGGCGGCGCCACCCGGGGCGGGCCCCTCCGCGCCGCCCTTTCCCTTCTTCTCCGGTCCTTCATGGCCTCCTCCCTGTCCCTACTTCCGGCGGCGGCGGCGGCGGAGCACCAGATCCGTCCCTTTCCCGTCCTCCCCCCAGCTCATATCCCAAATCCTCAACTCCCCAACCAGCTTAGTTTCCAATGTATAGCGAGAGAAATGAAGAGAGATCGAGGAGCGTCGAGGCTACTGCATTTGGATTGGAGGAGCAACTAGAAAGAGTCGGAGGAGGAAACGACGATGGAGCGGTGGTGTCGGTTTATAAGCGGTGGTTACGAGAAGAATAATATCGACGGGGGAGAAGGAAGAGACAGAGAGAGAGAGAGAGGGTGGGTGAGCCGTAGTTCGGGATTTATCTTGGCTTTTTGCATGAAATCTATTATGAGTTCTAACGCGAATCTATCCATTTGCCCATTTGGCTTCAATAATTTCAGCCCCGTTGCCCGGTCTCTTTCATTAGCTCGTAACGTTCTTCATAATAAATATTTATTTATTTATTGGGAAAAAGTTAGGTTCTTTTGTTCCACGTAATCCTTCGAGAGAACGCGCGATTCCCTCACATGACGCCTCGTTTCCCTGGAATGCATCAAAGGAAACGGCACAGGATATGCAATGCAATTTCTCTGTGCAGGGATTTTTTATTTTTTATTCCCTCGACACCTCCATCACATTGGGAGAAGAGCGCATAATTATGATTTATCACATAATTTATAAATAGCTAAAGCATATAGATTTTATATTTTTTTAACTAAAACATATATTTGACTCTTAGATATTAAATTATTTTATTTTTAATATTTCATTACAAAATATCAGAACGAATTTTAAGCGAAAGTTTGTGAATTAAAGTATTTTTTTCCTTTATTTTATTTAATTACTTTTAGGAGGCTGTCGTTTCACTCGTGGTTTCGCGTTGGATACTCAAACCGGCTCCATCATTCATATTTTTTTCTCTCTCTCTCTCTCGGAAGGGGCCGTGACCCGTGAGTTGAATTCCGCTGCGTTCATAGTTAAATCTTAACGCGGTAATGCGTCCATTACTTTATCCACACCCGATGTCCCCACAATTTTATCCGTCCACGTGATCCGATGGGTGGCTCTCTAGAATCCAACGGCGCTGGATGAAACCATAAATTCGTGCGCGTCCCGACAAAATGATCACAGAATCCACCAATCGGACGGTGCTTAGAGTGGCGGGGTTGCCGTGATCTGCGGACCGACGCCTGGCACCTAAAAGCTACGAATAATTCGGGCAGTTGTCCTGTGGGCACCACGTCACCAGGTCACGCTTGCGTGGCCGCACGACCGTCCGCCTTTGTGGGGGCCCAGCCGCGTCCGACGGGATTAGATTTAAATAAAATTTCCCTTTTTTTTTTTTTTGAGTTAGTTTTACCTGCCACCGTTATTTCACCAACGCGTGGGCCCCACAGGTCAGTGAGTGGGTGCCGTTTGGGTGAAGCATGTATAAAGATTTTTTTTTTAAATTTTTTTTTTTTTTGGGTCCCGAAATCTTGTTACATTGTTCGTTTTGGTCCTCAAAACTATTGAGCAGTTTGATGGTTCGTATTTGTAAGGATGTTGCAATCTCAATGATTAATTTTATAACATCGATTAATATTGATGAAACAGTCAATAATTCTTGCTTTCACTAATATATCATATAGCTTAATCAATCTTTAAATTATAATTTAATTTTTTATTTTTAAAGTTATATAACATATTTAGTAATTTTAAATATCTTATATAATTTAAATATAAAAAAATTAAATTATAATAATTAAAAATTGAAGCTAAACAAGAGTGTATTTTAAGTTTACTATATAATCAGTGAAAAAGTATTATTGCATTGTTTTTTTTGATGTAGCAAGCATAATTTAATTGTGCAAATTTATCGCTCGTGTATGCTGATGTATGTGGAATGCGCGATGCAAATTGGTACGTGTGAATGGTTAATTTGCAAATCGGTGCAGCGAGTTTTTTCCATGGTGGGTTGGTATGGGCTTGGGCCCGATAGGTTGCAAGCGGGCTGGGATTGGGACGTTCCCTTCCTCCGTGTCCGATTCGAACCCTAGACTCTTCTCAATTCCACGATAGTTCTGATAAACCCTAACCCCCTTTCTTGCATCTCCCCCCCCAATCCCCCCTATTCCGAGGTACAATTTGATAAGTTATCTCTTGTTTAGGTTATCTTCTCGAATCTAGTAGATTTTTAGGTTTTCGATTGAATGAGCCTTCCTTGGGAGTTTTCGGTTTCAGTTTGATGATTAAAACGGATTACAGGTTTAGGGATATCAGTGGGGACATCCAGATCGAAGTGGCTCTCCATGTCTTCTTTGCACGCAGTTATTCGGCGCCTCCACGCCGCTGCCCAGCCTCCTCGTCTCACCAGATTCACCCTCCATCCCCCTAAGTCTGTAAGCTCTCTCTCTCTCTCTCTCTCTCTCTCGCCCTTAATTTTTGATAGCATTACTCGAAGTTGTCGAAAAGGCTGCTCATTTCATCAAAAGGATCAAGGACCTTTTTAGAGGAAAAAACAAAATGGAATATTTGGTTAGTTTTCGCTCTGCTTCCCCATTCGAGCTTGAATTGATTGGTTTTGTGTTCATATAATGAGAATGATGGAGTATCATTATTTATAGGTTGAGTGGAGGTAAGTAATTTGTCTTTTTCCGTGGTGGATTCTGTTGGAGATTATATTGTAAGATTACTCACATGCCGCATGATATATTTTGGACCATTCTTTTAGGTAGAAGTGGGATTCTCTGATGGCAGCATATTTAATCTTTCAGCTGAATTTCTTAGAGTATATAGCCCTGCCGCTGACAGCAAAATTAGGTCAATCAATGGTGAAAAGGTAATTGTACGGTTTATTGCATAACAAATTTAATTATTTGCTATTGTGGGCAGATTGTGTTTAGATATGAAGTAGCACATAAATCATCTTGGAGAGTTGTTGTTAAGGCCTATTTATAATGGCAATGTTCTGTTATTTAAACTATTTCTATTAACATCTGTAGCAAGAATATATGTGTTTAACATCTCCTTATAAATTTGATTTTCACTCGAAATGGAATTTTTGTTTTGTATCTATTTAATTGCACTCAAGATTGTGGTGCTTTGTCAAGACATGGCTGGTTTGTCAGTTTTTAATTTTTGCCACACATAATGATAGCATAAAAGTTACTTGCTTGTTCAGCTTTACTTCAAAATTTTTCCATAACTCACAACAATATCATAGTAAGAGGTCCTAATGTAATCAGTCTAAAATGCTCTTAACATAAATTCCTTTAAATTTCATAAAATATAGAGGAAAACTTCTGTGTAAATTTGTTTGTCTTTAGGAGGGAACACCTTACATTGCCTTTTTGCTTTTTCTTCAATGTGCCTTTTTTCTAGCTCCTTTGTGTGTAGGATAGGTCAATCTCTGCTAATGTTACCCAAAAAAAGAATCTCTCAATCTATTTGTCTTGTTTTCTACGTAGGTCACACCCATAACATCAACTATCACAGACACAACCATCTATCCTCTTCTCATCACCAAATTTGAAGGATTGTTTTGCTTAAAACTTGTTTCTTTTAACCTGACTGATCTTGTTTAGATCTCTGCGACTGACCCTGGAATGTATATATAAGATTATTATACAAAACTTAGTGGAACTCTCAAGGAGCATGCGGAGTAAATGTAATACTCATTACCTGCATGAGACAACTTAATTGACATGTAGCTCATGCACTATGTCTATCAATAATCTATCAACTCAAAATACAGAAGAACAACAAAGTGGATGTGTTTTATGCATGCATACTACTATAATCCACTATATTCTATTTCACAACCCTCTAGAATTTGATGTTGATCACAAACAAATAGTTCACCACAAGAAAGATAAGCTGACCATAAATTATTTAGAGTAGATTAATGGTGTTTGATGTGCAAAAGAGCAAGGATAACTTGGCATGGTTATAAGAAATAAAGAATTGTCCATGTCTTGAGTCCAGAGCATGTGCTGACCAGACATAAAAAATTCTATGACCATGAAAAAGAGTTTATTAAATGATAGGAAACAGCAAAGCAACTCAGATATGAAATTGTAAGCCTGCAAAGTAAGGGACAGCGCAAGCTTAACAGTGTGCTGAAATTGCACCAAATTGAGCTGTATGAAACATAATGGGTAAATAGAAAAATCCAGTCAATTATTAAGTTGACCAATAGAGTATATTGAGTAATTGATTCAGTTTTGAAGGAAGCAGCAGATGCCATAGCAAAGACTGCATGAAGTTTGAAATTACTTATAGCATGCAGCTTATTTCTTCAAATAAATCTTGAAGAAGCAGTTGGCGTCATATAAGATCTTTTGATATTAGATTTTCCAACTTTACAGAGCTGCTCCTATATTGTTTATGCTAGAGAATGAATGCTGGTTATGCACAGTCTGACTGGTTGAATTGTCCAAAATGAGGTCTTTTCTGCCTGGTCAGAGGGATGGGCAACCTGTGGGTTTGGCAAAGCAGCAGATACTTAGCCTGTGATGCTGCCATTTGGTATTCTGCATCTTGGCCATCAGTGATAGCCAAAATATGAAGATCCTGACATATGGAAAGCCGATTTAGAGTTATAGGAAACAAAGGCCTTTCACTTACATTTACTTTGATTTTTATGGAAGAAAAAGAAGTCCATTGTTAGCAATTAGAAAAGCACAAGTGTCGAAGTGCAGAACCTGCTCCATACCTACCTAAGTTCCTATGCAAAAAATTTCTTCATAAATTTTTCACTGGGGCCCAAAATGAACCCAATACCTAATATTTGCCTACTGATTTTCCATCTTCTCATCTCCTAAACTTCCCTTTTCTCTTCCAGTTCGCCCCCCATCAATTAGAGTTAATATTTGTAATTTTGCTCTGGGGATTAACAAATGGACTGAAAATTTGGAAAATTTATATGCAAGGCTTCTAAACCTTATCTGTAGCTAAAAAAGATGTCATCTCTTTTTCATCTGTAACATTATCATGATAAAAATTATGTTAGTCAAATGAAGTTAATTTATAGACAAGGTTTCCAAACCTTTATTTGAACATACATATTTCTCTATCTTTATAATTGTTTGGTTCAAAACTTTTTTACTACCACCAATAAAATAGAGAATTATAAATGATTATTCAATAAGGACTGGTACTGATATTGTCCCAATCTGGGATTCCTTGGTCTGCACAGTGATTCCTTGTGATGTAGCACAGTCAACTCTCTTGCTCAGTTATATGCTTTTTCATGGAAACTAATAAATTTGTTATAGCAGACTAGTAACATTTATTGCTCACAAGCTCTACTTTTCACCATAGTTCAATATGTATGATTAGTAACTGTGACAAGCAATTGATCTTCCTTTTAACATCTATTTCCTTTGATGAATGGAGGTCTATAAGATCAATGTAATTTTTTGATCAATTCTATTCAGCATGAAGCACTAATTCATAAAATTCAGTCTATTCATTTTTTTTATTACTTGACAGAGATCATAAGAATGTGCCATCTTGCAAGTGGTTCTTTTGTACCTATTTTGCTTAAAATATCTGCATCCTCTCATGTTTCTTTATGTTTTTGAAATTGCAAAGATATTTAAGCCCTTGAATTTATCTCCTTTCTCATGTACCACTCCTTTTCCCATTTCTCCATTGCTTCTTAGGTCCTCTTTCTTGCTAAACAAGTTAGCTTAGGCTTAAATTATGAAAATTTTGGAATATAGTACTGATAACTGAATGACATTTATCATATAAACTAGCTGTTGGTTGTGTTCATTTTACAAACTGAATCACTTGATGAAACTATAATGTTGTTCAAGACTTCAAGTATCTTTTCTGTTATACGTAGTGAATTCAAACCTGACCATACCTTGTGTCCATTTAAAAGTTTAGACATCCAGTGAGTCACCTTGATTCTGCTTAATATCATTAAATACCACTCATTTTGTGTTGGGAATTGATTGCTTTTTCTCAAACCAGGTGATATCAGGACGGCGACATGTAGGAATCATGTCAGCAGAACTTGTAGGAAACTATGGAATCAAGTAATGCTTATACTAATTTTAACAAATGCATTCCCCTCATTTGATTTTCCTTGTGACTCTGGCGTTCTTTTCCCAGGATAGCTTTTGATGACTTACATAAGACTGGGATCTACACATGGGATTACTTTTATCATTTGGGTTCCAAGAAGTTTACCCTCATGCGAGACTATGTTAAGACCCTGAAAAAACATGGCCTTAGCCGGGATCCCCAGAGAAGGCAATGATTGGGAATTTGTCAGCAATGTGTCAATATACAAGTGATAGAGGAGAATGTGAACAAGGTGGAGAATGCGAATTAGGCTTCTGGCTGTATTGAACTTTCATAGTCAAGCCTGATTATGTGACCAAGGTAACAGAATTTAGCCTTATGATTCTGTAAGTCTTTGTTTGATCTAGTTTTGCAAGTAGTTCATGTGATTCAATTTTTGTATTGGCTAGGCAGAGACTGCAAAAGGAGTGCAGTCGAATTGGTTGAGAGGGCTGTTGAATTCTAGTACTTCTAGAAGCTTTGCATTCAAGGTCAAGGTAATGTTTCTACTTAAGGACAAGCTTTGGATGTTGACTTGTGATGTTTTTGTACTTACCAATGATACCTCAATTATTTTCCAATCTGGGTTGTATTATGTTAAAAGATCTTTAGCACGATCATTATGAACTCAGTATCAGGGCTCATGTATCATTGTGCTTGAAATGACCTCTAAGAGGCAAGTTAGTTGGAGCCCATTAGGGCATATTATATTTCTGAGATCTTTAAAGTGAGAAGGAAGTCATGTGTCATTGTCCTTGAAATGGCTGCAAAGAGCAAGTTATTTGGAGCCTGTTAGGGCATATTATATTTCTGAGATCTTTAAAGTGAGAAGGAAGATGCAACTGCAGTTTGATCTATTGTTTCGTTAATAAATTGTTGGAGCTGTTCTAGGAAATTACATTTAGATCTATGAATTTCCTCTTGAGGCTCCTAGAATATGGTTGATTGTCATTCATATTCATAAGATACTGTGGGGGGAATTATGTTATCAGTCTTTACCCTACAGCTCAGTTTCTGTTGTTTTGTACAATTTTTTTTTTTTGATGGTGTGTGGGTGTGCACATGCTTGTGTGTATGTGCGTTCATGCCTGCAAGAATATGTGTGTTTTTGTTTGCGTAAAGTTCAATGCTTGAAGAACATTTTGATTATTGTGAATTAATTGTTGTCACCTTATCATATGGTATTCAGAATTGAAGTCTAATTGTGAAGTTAAATTCTTGAAGAACATCTTTAGCATTATGAAATTAATTGTTGTCACATTATGATACAGTATTTAAGAAATTCAAGTGTAATTACTAGAGGATGAAGGAAAATGCTTGTTCTTCCCAAAACCTCCACGAAATGTGTTACATTTTAATTTTTTAAAGGTATTCTACAGGGCCCGCAACTCATACAATAGATTTAAAGAGTTTTAGCAAATGTTCTGTTTCATTTATATAACTTGAAATTTTCAAAGATTCATGTAACTCATATTGTTTATATCATCCCATTTTTACCAATTGAGCAAACTTATAATGAAATTAGTGATGCATTGGACAAGAAGCTTTGCTTGCAGCATCAACATTTCTGTCTAAATATTAAATCCTATTAGAAATGTCTAAACATTAGCAGCAAAGTGTCACCTTGGCATAAGAGATTAGAAATCACAGCACACGACCTTGATAAGTTGGATAAGATGGCATGCACCTTTACTTTGTGTCAACTTCCAACAGGAACACTCTTCCCTATTTTTTTTACCTGCCCTATTACTTCACTGCAAGGCCCGCTAAATTTATATCTTATTGTAATTTATCATACCTTTTTTCTTTCTTCTGCCATTTCTTTTTGTACTCTCTGTCATGTACCTCATTTAAGAGTATAAATAAATCAGCACTAAGCTGAGCCAGCTCTAGGCCTAGCTCTAGCTTGGATCATTTTATATTTGAATCTAGCTCAAGCTAGCTTGCTCAAGCTAAGATTGAGCCATCCACGAATAGTAATTTGATGAGAATTTGAAACCATTTAAAACTTTAGTTTATTTAATTCTAAAATAATCTCAACTATATTTTAATCTTATAAAATTCTATTTTACATAATCTATATTAATTTATAATGAATAATTATAAAATAATCCTATAACTATTATTCATATTATATTATATGGTTAAAATAGTATTATACATTAATATTTTAGGTAAATGAAGTCAAGTTCAAGCAAGCCAAGCATAGCTCTCGTTTGAGTTTTTGCTTGATCAAGCAAGCTAAACTCAAGCTTGACTTTGAGCAAAACAAGCTCACAAACAGCTTGATTATCTGCCAGCCCGGTCCTGATTTCAGCTACTTGGTGAATCTGAGGGTCTGATCCTACTTTGTATTGCATGTGTACACGCACCATATAATGCAGAACCATAACCATGTAAGGCTTATCAAAGGCATACATAATAAGTATTGTTAACTGATGCTGTTGGCTTTTATTAAAAAGAAAAAAGACAAGTAGACAACAGGGTTGGGTATAATTTTTTGACCACCTTAAGAACATCTGAAGAATGGTTATCCAACTAGATCAAGCTGCTCAGATTTTGCTAGTGTGATGATTGTCTTACCATCTGAGAAATTTCATAGAGAGAGAAAAAAAAGGCCTAAACTGGAGGTACTTGAGACAAAAACCATGTCTATGATATAGCTTCTGGATTCAGTTAACAAGTAATTCCCTTGCTTGATAGTTGCTTGATAGAGAGCATATTTAGCATTTCTAGAGCACCAGCAACTTTGTCCATCTTGCAGTGAAGTTTCTCAGCTGCTATGAAGCAAGACAATTCCGAAAATTGATGCAAATTAATCGGTTTTTGCTTTCATCCAAGGTAATATAATGACAAGTTACTTTAATTTAGTATGACTACACACAAACACAGAAACGTGTAATCGACCATTATTGGTAGGGATGGCAACGACCGGGATGGCTTGGGTGGTCTATACCAATCCCGTCCGTTAGAAAAAATGTTTCGTTCCTCACTCCGTTAAGCCGTTATAATTAACGGGGCGAGGACGGGTTGAAATGATGATATTGATATATATAAGAGATTCTTCGATTTACGATAAGGAAGAAAAGGACGAAAAGTAAGAAAAAAACAACCAACAACCATACAAAAAATACATTAATTTCAATAAAGAGATATCTTTCTAAAGAGATGAGTATACAGAAAAAGAAAAAGGTGTTGGAGGGCATCGATGGGGCAGCGATTGACAAAGATAGACAATGGACTAATGGAGCTAGATTCTCATCTTGGTTCAGAACTTCAGATCAGTTGCGTGAAAGAAGGAAGAGTAGAGATAAGGAAGAGCAAGAGTCAAGATTATATATTTTATTTATTTTAATTTTTAATTTTATAATATATATATATTATATAAAATTAAATATATTATATTAAAGTTAACGGGATGGGAATGGATAAACGGGATGGGGTGGGAGAATACCGTCCCCGGACCGTTTACTGTTTAACCGTTAATGAAAATTTTCATTATTTGTTAAGCCGTTTAGACCGAGGATTCTTCGATCCGTTAAAAACGGTACTAATCGGGTAAACGGCCAAACGGAAAAAATTGCCATCCCTAATTTTTAGTTTTCTCATGTCTGCCTGCTGCCCATGTACAAAGGGTAATCATTTAGGCATGCGTGTGCAGTGTACATGTAATCATGCAGGCATGCATGTTCAGGGCAAAAGACAAGGGGTATCCACTAGAAGAAAAGAAAGGTGGGGTTGAGGGGAGGCATGCATGCAAAAATCCTCCCCACAATTAAGCCCATCATATTCCAAAAAGATGAATATAACGTACATGCCTACAAGGGAAGAAAGCTTGAAAGAACCAAAATGCTTAGAGCCTGAAACAGTTTGCTGCAGTGAAAACCTTTACAGATCAATGAAGCCCACAGTTGCTCGAAATTCAGTTGCCATCTTTTCCATGGTCATGCTCTTGTAGGATTCAAGGAACTGGGAATAAGCTACCATTCGGACATCCCTCTTGTACTACAGAAAATGGGGTTGCAAATACCGATCTAATTTTATCTTTTCAGTCAAGCAAGCTGAGAAACATTACAGCATTACAGCAAATAAACCAAGATGAGACATATAGAAGAAACTGTAAGGAAAAAATAGCACTCATCCAAAGAATATAGCGTATTTTTTCGGTATCATGGATGCTCAGGTGATAGCCAGAACTGACTATCTTCAACATTTCCACCTTGTCAATGTTAGATAAATGGGCAGAGAGATTAGGATACATCCAAGAACTGGAATAGGTACTTGTGATATAAAAACTGTATCCATGGACCGTTGCCAGTGGTTTGTGACATGCCGCTAAACATCTGATGAAAGTTATTCTTGGACAGCCTCTAAAACTGACTTCGTTGTGTTAATTTTAATTTTCCACAAGAACATGAATATGAGACGGATGTAAGAGAGTTAATGATTCCGAGATTGATGTGATGCCTAACTGATACAGAATGGGGTGCACGAACGGGAGATGGATGTACTAAAAGGCAACAATGGTAGCAGCTGACTTAGTCTTGTTAACTGAGGTTATGACCGTACTAAATCATAGAGGATTACTGTAACAAAGAGGGATTTTGACAGTCATGATGAAAAAGAGCATCCGTTCCATCATTTTTATATACATGAAGCATAACGGGTAACTAAATGTTGGCATAAAAGCACAATAAAGATTTGGTGTTTAATATATTAACCATCATTTTATATACATGAAGCATAACAGGTAACTAAATATTGGCATAAAAGCACAATAAAGATTAGGTGTTTATTATATTAATACTTACAGTATGCCAAAAAATGACTTGTACTGGATCCGTTCAGGGAGTTCAGAAATTCCGATAGATGATGTAATTTTAGCATCCATCATCTACCAATTTTAGCATCAGGAAAACCACATCAAATCTAAATTCCTAAGCCTTGAAGGAAAACATGTGAAATTTCTTTTCCTTGAGTGAAATTCTGTCCAATGTTATAGTGATAGTGAGGACATTGTAGAAGACAAAGATTGGAGCATCCAGCACCTACCAATTTTAGCATCAGGAAAACCACATCAAATCTAAATTCCCAAGCCTTGAAGGAAAAATGTGAAATTACTTTGCTTTAGTGAAATTCTATCCGGTGATATAATGACAGTGAGGACACAGTGTAGAAGATAAAAGATATCATGGGAAAATAGTTCATAGAATGTGAAGGTTGAAATGGAATACAACAATAGATTGGCTGCTTTCTTAAAATTCCTACTTTGACATGCAGTATAAGCCTTATTAATTTGGATGAAACTCAGGTACAATGTGCTTGATGCGAACGCTGCAGTTTCGTCTCTATCTTTATCCTACTTTTTTCCAACAACCATGGGGCTTCGATGGATGCTGACGGGGCTGGAGAGAAGTAGGAAAGATATAGAGAAAACCATGCTACACCTAAGTTTTATCCTATACATTTTCAAATGATTCTTCTTTTTCCAATCACCTGCCTCCTTTGCGCTGCAGTTTCGTCCCCATCTCTCTCCAACTTTTTTTTTGGCAACCATGAAGCTTCGATGGATGCTGATATGGCTGGGGAGAAGTAGGAAAGAGAGAGAACCATTGCATCTAAGCTCCGTCCCATATATTTTTAAACGATTCTTTCTTTCCCAATCACTTGCCTTCTCAAATAAGCTAGCATTGATACATAGAAAATTAGGGCAAAAAGGGGTCCAACATCAAGCCCACATATTGTAATTTGGAAATGTAATCTTCCATAATTTCAATCTTAATTCTTAGCCTTGTCAATACACTTAAAGATGAGATCAAAGTCCATATAGAAAAATCCAACTTGTAGAGTATAAAACACTAAATCCATCTTTTGACCCGCGACAGTCATTCCCTTTCCATTACTTCCAGCTGCTCCAGTGCTTTTTCCTGCATTTGAAAATCAAAGGTCAAAACAAAAAAAAGCAATATAATTTGCCAGGAATTTTATTTATAACATGACAACTGCAAGCCTGAAATGAAAAATGACAATATATTGTCATTTATGTGCATGTAAAACAAGGATTTATTTAGATGAGCTTCGCATAAGTTCTCTTCAGCATCAGCAACCCTATGTATGATAGACGTTGCCTTTAATAAAATTGATTGCGAATGCTATAAGAGTGAAACCATCATCCTTAATGGTCCGATTATTGTTGAGGATGTACTGCAGTATTTTACTTAGAAAGTCCATTATTACATTTCTAAAGCAGTAGAACTTTGGATTTGTAAGCTAAACTTATTCTATCTTCTTACAATCTCCTTAATAAAGAATCTCAACAAAGGATAAAGAATCTCTAGTTGCACCTAAACAAACTCCAACAATCCACCATGAGAAAAGAAAACCTAAAGATTCTCAACAATCAATTCAAAACCTAACTCCATCCCTAACCCACCCCATAATCCATCCAATAAAAAGCAGGCTCCACCATGTCCATTCAAATTTCCAAAGCCAACTAAAGAGGCACTCATCACAAATTGGCCTACTTTTATTACATTTACCTCTTCTCACCTTCCTTGAATTCGCTGTTCTCTAGACTTAGTTTCCATAGTCTCTGACCTAGCAAAGCATTATTTACAGTTGGCAAACCCCTTGCACCCAAACCATTGTCTTAATTCTATAAACATTTCTAAACTAAAGAATGTTTCCTGCTAACCCACCCTCCAACTACTCCTTTATCTCAAGATGGGGAAGATAAAGAAAAAGAAATCTCTAAATACTTTATCCAACACCGAATCTGATTTGCTGACATATTACAACAAGAATCTGAACATAACTATCTCAAATAAAGTAACCATCTACCACCAAAATTTTGCCTTCGGCACAAATATATTTCTTTCCTCTTGAACTAATCTCTAGGATCTAAAATCTGTTTTGAAAAGTTAGCAATGAGGTGACTGATGCATCCAAAATCATAAAATTCAGAATCCATCTGTGATGACAGAAATGGTAGCATTTTACATCTCATAGAGGACTGTCAGAAGTGAATTCAAGATAAAAGGTCTGGAGAATCTATTAACTACTTCAAGGTTTCCTGCCCCTTTCTACCCTTCAAAAAACTTAAAAGTTAAGCTTTCTTTCTTAATCTCAATAGGATTTTAACAGAGATCCAACCTCTATAAAATTCCCATTCAACAATCTCTTTATATATTTTCTAATTCTTAGAAAAGGAAATTAAACAAAGAAGTCTGAATTTTAAGGCAGAATCAAGTGCACCAATCATTTAGGAAAATACATTAAATTGAGCAAAAACACATGGCAACTTTCAGTACAGAGCTCGGCCAGCACTGCTTGTAAACAGGAATTAGAACATGAATTCTAAAATTTCACCAATTAATATCCAAAACAAAAAGCAAAAAGAAGCCTAGAGGAACAGTCTTCTCATTGAGTTACTTGATCACCTCTTCGATCTACTTCCACACCGAATCCAGCACCCTTGGCCATCTCCAGCCACCTCACAGAGAGCAACTCATAGTAGGAAGCCTTATCTGGTTCAAGTGGCAACCCGATATAGAAGGAGCAGAACGGAAAAGGAGAAGGTGGAGACATTAACTCACCATTGGCTTTGACAGCTGCGTGGACCTCATTGCAGAGGTGAACCTTGTCAATGACATTGACATCGAGGTAGGTCAGGAAGAAGAGCTTGTGAGTGAGGTCCAGATTACCTTCTTTCCTTTCCATCTCACTTATGCTTCTTTTTATTTTTATTATTTCAGTTGGGTGAGATATGGCTTGGCTGAAGAGACCAATGTTTTGGACTCTAGATAGTGGGTTCTTGTCTTTGAGACAACCAAGGGTGGGACCAAGTAAAAATGGTGTTAGATTAGACATATGGCAGGTTCCACCATCTGGAGAGACTACAAGGATGTCTCAAGTTTGCTGTTTAAACAATATTGACCAAAGATAAAGATTTTGAAAAAAAAATCCAACAATTTTATCAAAATTCAAAGAATGAAGTAGTAAAACTAAAAAATATAAACATAAATTGCTTGAAAACAAGTATAAGAGAGACAAGCATAATAAATTATTTAAAAATAGGGAGAAAACATAAACATTGACAATAGTATTTAGCATCATTAATTTGTATACACGATAATTTCTCGAATGCAGTCAACATATACCTTGAGGCATAGACCTTGCATCTTTGATGATATTTAAATAATTCAAAGAATATCATAGTAGATTACAAGTTTTATTTGACCATGTACGGCATCCATCCTATCCCAAGGTGCATGCACAGTGGCTTGGAGATATGTATCATTCTTAAATGCAGCTAACATGCAAATCGAGGCACAGACCTTGCATGTTCGAGAATTTTGTAATAATCTAGAGAACATTGTTACCATGATTAAAGGTTCCATTAGTCATGGACGTCCTCCATCCTACCCAGAGGCATAGTGGCCTTGAAATCAATATCATTCTTGAATGTGACACATACACACAAGGAACAAAACCCTGCATCTTTAAGTTGGATGTGGTTTAGATATGTTTTATGGTCTAATAAAATCCATGATAGACTTTAATATTTAAATTGAGTTCAGAGATTATGAAACTTAATGTCATGCTCTTGTGGCAAATCTAAAGTTTATATTGAAACATATAGTGTAAGAAGACTTTAATTGGATAAGAAAGTTTTTGTTGCTTATAAGACCTAAACTGCTCTCCTCTGCATTGATTGCGCAGTATAACAAATAATTTTCATCCATCCATTTGATTGTCCAATTGGAATCTTAGAGTTTATGTCATCATTAATGCGATAGAATGTACTTAGTTTGATGGATGCATCTAGTGTAAATTGAAAGAAATGTTTGGTGCTGGACACATGAAAGATGGATGGGTTGTAATTGAGCAACAATTAAGCCTTGGATCCTAGGCATAGAACAATAAGGTCTTATAGTTTAGTTATGAAAGATATCTACATATCTACATATAACTTAGTCATTAAAGATATCTGCAACAGGAAGGCAAGAGTGGGAAGGAAGAACTAGGATTAGGGTACAAAGAACGGAGATAAGAAGAAAGATATCAAAGCCTTCATTTGCTGATGGCACTAAAAGGCAACTTAGACTTCAATCCAAAATGTTAATGCTAGCAAATTCAAGGCAATTAGTTCAGCCAGAAGCAAAAATAAAACCTTAAAAATTACTAAGAGAATCAAGAGAGTTTTCCAGATGTTGGGCTAAACTAAACAACTAATAATATTATAATTATTTGCAAACTATTCACAATATATTATAAACATACTATTGTCAATGTTTAGACTTGACTGATTGAAATTTAAAGTTGATTGTGGAACCAGTGACAGTAATACCTGTCATTGATGATAATGAAGTCTCCATCTAAACAGTATCATGTAACATGGCAGAGACATCAAGTTATTCATATAATAAGACTAAACATCCAAAATCTGCTCAGGAAACCAATGGACAGAGCCAAGTCACCTTACACAATGCCAAAAGGGAAAAGTCATGTTTATTGATTTAGTGTTATTTAGCCAATGAAAAAAAGACAATTTTACAATATTTGAGCACTGTAAATGTCATACTTCCCTCTGATCTCTTTCTCATCGCTGTTTGTCTGTATAATAAAGCATCTAAAATGTATTTATAAGAGAATAATTTATTGTTTAATTGAGCCTTGGATTGACTAGTAGAGATCTGCAGCAAACAGATAAGCTCACCTAAAAAGTAAGCCATCATTGAAAGGGCAACTTTTAGAAGACTGCAACTATATGGTGCACATTCATGGGCTTTGACTTATAAAATCTGCTAAAGCAATGATAATAAACAAACTACCAAGATAACCTGACTGTTGAAGGCGGTAAGCCCATGATTTGGAGAAACAAGCCGTTGGCTTGGAGAGCATAGATTGTTAGGTACAAATCTTGCAAAAGAATCAGTAATGGTAATTTTTTTTTAATGTCGAGTCTTTAGAAAGAAATGAACGAGATAAAAATGGTTGTTCAAAGCAAATAAATAACAAACTAAATAAATAAAATGTAAGCTAGTGACTAAAATTAAATTTTATTGATTGCAAAAGAAAGAGACACCTCTATTACAACTATAAGATTGAACTTCAAACTTACAAAAATAAGTAGCATAAAGATCAGATCCAGCACAGCTGCACAGGTGTAAACATTGCACAGTCTCCCACAAAAATAGGAAGATGTGGCTACAAATTCAGTAAGGAAGTTCTCCTTCAGGAAGCTCCCAATTGTCTTCTTCTTCCTCTTTCTTTTTCTTTGGTGTTTCTTGCTTATCTTTTTGGGAGATTTTGGCCGAAAATATCTATCAATATTCAAGAGAAAAACAATAAAATGGGTCAGATCAGCATTTCAAAAAGAGCAGCACTAAAGTTTATTGTAAAACACCAAAATCACTGCAAGAGTTTTAACCATTCTAGATATCCAAGCAAATGTCAGTCATATGACCTAACGGAATGGATAGATTGCTTCTAAAGCAAAGCATATTAACAAAACCTTATTTACATTCACCTTGGATAATTAATATGGTTCAACAATTTAGTTGTAGAATCCAACAAATAACTGAAATGGATCAACAAATAACTGAATCTAGTTACCTACATGAACAGGAGAGATTCCATGGCAACCGTAACTCCTTAAACTCCACCAAACAAAAGGAGAACCCTAAGAATAACTTTCCTTTTCAAGGCAGAACTAAGAGTTCTAGGCATTCATTTTTCGAGTTCATCATGACCATTTCACAATAATAACATTTCACTATAAAATTGGAACAAGAAGTAAAATCCATTATTCCACACGTCCACCAGAAAGACATGGCTCAAAAAGAACACAGACCACCATAGAACCCCTTACAACAATAAATGAGAGAACCCGGAAAATTTCCAAATCTCAAAACCCTAGCACACCCAAAGAAGAAATACATGGCTAAGAAAACATTGTAAATCTATTCTAAGTTTCGTTCTGGATAGTGATACCAAAAACAGTTGCAAAAATCTCTTTGAATGAAGATCAAAGAACTCAGATAAATTCTTTGTAAATTATTCGTGAGCAACTTACATGTGTTTTCTTTACACCTAAAGAAAAATCCCCTGATCACCAGAATTGAATAACAAGGGAACCACACAGAAAAATCCTAAAACCAGACCAACATTTAAAAAAAAAATTTCTGGAATACTGATAATTAGAGTAGTAAAAATCTTTTTTTTTTTTTTTGAATAAAAAAACCAAGAGCTTAAAGAAACCTTTCAACTATTCGCGAGCAATTCATATCAGTGACATGTTCAGTAACGAAAACTCTCCCAACCGAATAAAATAGTTGACATAAAGAAAATGAATCCTTTAAGAAAACGTAACAGGGAAAGACGAGAAAATTCCCAAATCCAAAAACCTTGCCAAGATTACGGAACACGAGATAGGCAAGACCAATTCCTAATTTCAATCTGGAATGAATAAAATCTACAATAGAGTAACAAAATCCACCTAGATATTATTTTTAAAAAAGCCACATAAACAAACTGAGTTCCTTAGCAAAATAAAAGGGGGAATCTAGAGAATTCCCAAATCCTCAAACTTCACCCGAATCCACAGAAGAACAAAAAACCCCACAACAATACAGTCATCAAATTCCTTTCCAATCTGGAATGATAAAATCTGCCATCAAATGCCGTAAAAAAATTTCAATTTTGGATGCAGAACCAAGGACCCAGACAATCTCGGAATCAAAAGGAGCAAACCTCTTTCGATTCTTCTGACTGGCCTCCCGGGCCTTGCGCTTCTTCTTCTCCTGCGTATTCTCGAACCACCTCCGCCGCTTGCACTCCTGGATGACGCCGGCCTTCATCACCTCTCGCCGGAACCTCCGTAGAAGCACCTCCTCGGGCTCGTCCTCGCCCACCATCACTTGGACGTTATAGTAGCCCGCCTTGGCGAACATCACGTTGGCCCAAGCCAGAGAAGGGAAGCAGCTCCTCAAAACCCCTCCGGTCTCCGGCGCTGCCTCTGTTGGGGTATGGAAGGAGATCGGGAGGGACCCGTTCTCTCTGCTCGCGGAGAGCTTCCGCCATGGGAGATTGGCGGCGGCAGGAGGAGAGAAAGATGGCTCCTTCCTGGTGGGGAGGGGGAGGGAAGGAAGGAAGGCGAGGAGGTTGCGGAGAGAGACGGGCATGAACTCCAGCATTCGTTTCAAGGCTCGCTTGCTTGAGACTGGCAAAATGCTGATGTTGATGGAGGCGTTTGGTGAAAACTAGGAGGCGTTTGGTGATTTGATCACAACGTGTATTTTTTTTTTTTTTTTTTTTTTTTTTTTTTTTTGTACAAACTAACGATCATATTAATCTAGCGCGAGTCAGTTCAGATAGATCAGTACAAAATTTACTGCAAAGGAGTAGGGCAGGGGTCACCCATACAAAGGAGTAGGCAGGGGTCACCCGGCGTCAATATCCAAGGATCAGACAGCAGAGCCACTGAAGAAGCAATCCAGTCGACCGCTGAGTTGGCTTCACGAAATATATGACGGGTCTGGACGCAATCAATCTCCCGTAGAATAGCCCAAATATCCAACAAAATCGAATTAGAAAGAGCAGGAGGGCAATTCTGCGTCTGCAATGACCGACATGGAGTCGCCCTCAATACAAATCCTCTGAGCATGAAGAACCCGAGCAGCATAAGAAATATCCGCCCAAGCCGCGCGAAGTTCAGTCATGGGGACAGAGGAGTCAAGAGAACCAAACCCTCCTACCGCCAAAAGGTCACCATGAGGACCACGGATAATGAACGCTGACCCAGCAATTCTATCACGGACACTCCCGTCAAAATTGACTTTGATAAACCTGAAGGAGGGATCCCAAGAGATGAGAACCGTATGCCGGTTCGCTGCCGAAGCAGTAGGGATCCCCAGTGGCCAGAGATATCAAACCCAATACGAGCACAGTTCGTCGCCAATAATCTGATCTTTCTAGCAGTCTTATGAAGAGAGATAGTATCATCAGAGAAAATAAACTGATTTCGAGTTAGCCAAATCTGATAAGGATCACAACGTTTAGTTACATTACATCCCGTCGATGAACGATGCTCTGGATCACCGTAAGACAATGATGGGAGTTTTTATCTGCAACCCAAAAATTACTCTCTACATTCATTTTTTTTAATTTAAAATTACTTTTCACACCACCATTTTTTTTAATTTTTAAACTATCCTCGCCTCACTTGTGTTACTCTTCCCACCCGCATCCCATTTTCGGGAGCTTCTATTTGGACCTCTAATAGTACTGAGGGGGAGCCCCCCACGTCAAAGCCAAAAAAAATTGGCAATTTTACCCCTAAAATATTTTGATCAAAATAACCTTATCTATTAAATTGGCAGTGATTAGCTCTGATTGTGTGATGTATTACACAAATGAATTTACAATTTACGAGGTAAAATTTAATTACATTTATTTTCATATTATTTGACTGAGCAATGTTTAAAATTGTCTACCAATATAAAACTATTTATTTTATAAATATTCAAAAGTAGAGAAGAAATGTGTAATTGGTGTCGGAAAGTCGGAAAGAGTAATGGATTTGTTGTTATTATCAAAAAATTCGATTCGGGCAGCAATGTTAAGAAACCAAGAGTTGTTTTTTCTTGCGAGAGGAGCGGTACTTGCAAAAGTAAACACATCAAGGAAAAGGGATCAAAGACCAGAGCCAGTGGCACTAAGAAGTGTGGATATCCTTTTGCCTTAAGAGGGAAGAAATTGGACACTGCAGATGATTAGATGTTAACGGTCATTTGCGGTGTGCACAATCATCCAGCTGCAAAGCATCTCGAGGGGCCTCTTCCTCCTTTATCCCGCAAAGATATTGCAGTGGCGTTCATTAATGGCAATCATTTTGTTGAGGTATTAATTGAACAACTCTTAATCATGCTTATGTGACTAATAATTCATTATGGTTACTAATTTATATATTTTGTAGGTGTTTCTGTTATCGGGTCATCCTGTTCCCCAAATAGCAAGCAATTAGCAGAAACATCATTTACCTTGTGCTTCCGGATGGGCTTCTTCATATGAATCTAGGATTCACCTGTTCAGATGAACGATCTCATCGGATGTCATTATTAGTGAGACTATTGAGTTGTAGATGTCCTTTTGATTGCAACAATCAATTTTGTATAATGTATGATTTATATTAATTCAAAAGATTTTCATTCAAATTGAGCCAAAAGGAAGAAAATTTTCATTCAAATTTCAATGTCTTTTACAAAAAGATGCAATATGTGCTAAAAAATACAAAATACATAAGGTACATCAGGGATCTCCACCACATCGTCATCGACGCCTGTACTGCTGTGGCGATGCATGACTAGGGCCAGGAACATCAGGCTGAATAGGCTGCACCATAGAGATATGCTGACCCTGCAACACATGTGCCATCTGCGATATGACATCGTACATGTGCGTCCCCTGTGACGCAACAGCCTCCTCCCGATCCATATCAAGTATGCCAGTGCAAAGGCCAAGCGCATCAGCAATATGCTGGCCTAGCACGTCAGCATCATCGGGATGTGATCGGGAGTAGATACTGGATCGGCTCTCCGGAGGGTGAACAGCCAGATGCGTGATCCGAGAATACCACTCCAAAAATCCTGGTATGCAATCTGAGGGTCGGGTCACCAGATGGCTCCTGCTCGCTGGGCTCAGCAGGTGATCCTCCCACCTCTCCCATAACTTCTCATAGAAAATGTACCGGATGCGGTACGAAGCTGCTGTCGATCCTCTACTAGCTCACTTAGGGGCCAATGGCGCACGGGGGATCGTCTGTATCATGCCGAACTGTCGTAAAACCCTTTCACGATGATAGGGTTCTACGACATCCATGCACTTCAGGCATCCACTGAAGAATGCAATATCAAGGAATGGACGATCATTCCGAATAAGACGATGGGGATCCCAAACTACCTGCAATATATTAAATCATAATAAGTTTGATAATGTATGACAAATTATATAAATACACAAGTGCATGGTCACGCAAGTGCATGGATGTCGTAGGGTACATACCTCATCTGCCCTCAGTACGTCCAATGACTCGCGTAGAATCACCAAATGATCCATCGTAGAACGGGGTGGAGTGCCGGGAGTCCATCGGTGTATGCGAGGCCTAGCATCAGTATAGTCTAGGGCTGGGTGTGGAGTGAGAAAGAGAAAATGCTCATAAATCCATGCATGGAGAAGCGTCATATATCCACTGATCTATCTAACGGATGCCCTAGACGCAATCCCCAACTGCCGATATAAATGAGCCAAGGCACCCGCACCCCAGGCATATGTGCTCACTCTATCCAAATGATGTAGCAGAGCAAGATAAGCTATAGGCACCCTCGTTCCGCTCTTATCGACAAAAAGTGTACACCCTAACAAAAAAAGCAAACACGCTCGTGCCGCACACTCTATCCTACGGCGGCTATCTCTATCTGATACATTATGGAAATGACTCTTCAGCCACTCTAACCTTACAGACTGACCGCGGACAGATATAACCTCCTGACGCGCGTCATCCTGTGATACATCCAGTAGCTGCACTAGTAGGTCCTCAGCATCCCGATCACTCATTTTATCTGTAGACAAGGACACTGAGGCACCCATGACACTAATCCCTAATATGGCGGCAACATCATCTAACGTGATTGTCATCTCGCTAAAGGGAAGATGGAAGGTGTTCGTCTCGGGCTGCCATCTCTCTACAAAGCCCGAGACAAGAATTTTATCGGCGAACCGATAAGAGCAATGCACTAGCTCTAGAAGATCCGACTGCTAAACTATATCCCTAAATCTCCTATTCAATTCCCCTGATGCCACCACTGCCACTCACCGACTTTGGCAGCATGGCTCATGCACTTCAGTGGAGTCCGTTCCTGTGAAATATAAATGGATAACATGAATAACACATAATAGCATCAAAATAATACATTAAAAAATATGGTGAAACAACGAACAAATACCTGTTGCCTCCAGATGGAGGCTGCAATATGTCCTGAAACTCCTAAGGACAGACTCATCCTCAGGACCACCTGGACAAGGACCATCCGCCTCATCATCATCAACATCAATAGCTAGGATGTCCTCGCCTGCTGTCTCATCTGGGGGAGATGGTGCAACAAGATCCTCAGGAACCTCAGGAACATCAATAACCTCAGGCGCCTGGGTTCTACGTCTCTTAGCAGACGCTGTGGGTCTAACTCGTGAGGAGCCGACATCCATATCTGAAACATTGCAATATTCATTAGTAAAATAAAAATATATCAAAATAATATATTTTTTATTAAAAATATATAATATATACTTTATATATTATAAATTCTAATATACTTTATATATACTTGATTAGTATAATTATTATAATATACTTTATTAAAATTATATTTTATAATTATGTCAAAATAATATATTTTTATTGAAAATATATTAATAATAAAAATATATGATTATGTTAATTATACTTTATAATATACTTGATTATAATTATAATTATAATAATTATAGTATAGTATATTATAATATATATAATATACTATAATAATTATTATTATTATATATACTATATTAATTATATTATTATAATAATTTTAATTGTATAGAAATTTATTTGATTCCATTCGGCCAGATGGGCCGAACGAAATCAATCCGTTCGGCCCATGTAGGCCGAACGGAATCAAATCCGTTCGGCCAGTTGGGCCGAACGGATTTAGTTCCGTTCGACCCATCTGGGCCGAACGGATTTCCCTCTGTTCAGCCTATATCGGTCGAACAGAGGTTCTCTGTTCGGCTAACCAGGGCCGAACAAAGCTGGGAGGCTTGGCGAGGGAGGATCTTGGGGCTACGGAGTAAAAAAAAAGAAGCCGTCGGACATGTGGCGGAGTCGTCGGACACATTTAGACGCCGGGGAGGGAGGGATCTTCGGATCTTGGCAAAAAAAAAAAATCTTGGGACAGATGGAGGGAGGAAGGGAGGGAGGGAGAGGAAGGGAGGGAGAGGAAGGGAGGAGGAAGACTTACCTTACCTGCCGGGGAAGCCACCATCGGGGAGCCGTGAGCGAGAGAGGTGAGCGTGAGCAACACGGGTCGGACACCGGAGGGGGGGGGGGAAGGGGGGCCAAATAGCAATCTTAGGGGGGCTGCTGGGAGGAGGGGTAGTTTAGGATTTTTATAAAAATAGGGGGGCTCCTCAGCAATATTGAAGGGCTATAGAGTAAAAAAAAAAAGAAAGTTGGGGGGCTCCTCAGTAGAAAACGCGGGCCAAATAGCCGCTCCCCCCATTTTCTTTCTCTTCCCATCCCCGTCCGACTCCCTTGCTCTCTGATGGTGGTGGTCCAGCTCCGTATCCTTCCCGATAGCGACAACGGCCACCTTTCCCTTCCTTTCGTATTAATATACCTTTTGGGATGAGCAGAGCATTGAACCCATTAATGCTGTATCAAATCAAGAAATAGAATTGTGGCCTGGTTTCTTTTGATACTATGCCAATGGCCATGAAAGGATACTCGGAACAAGAAAGAGCACAGTTAGCTTAGATTCAAAGGTTCCTTGTAGGAGGATTCAGCCTTAGCAATCTCTCTTGTGAGTCACCACCTCGTTGTTCAGACTCGTATATTGATACGATGAAAGATCTTCATCAACTAGTCAACTACTATGGCTTAAAAGGTTTGTCTCGGTAATTAGTGATAGCTACCATGAAGATTTTATCCAGTAAACATAACCTAGCACTAGGTATATTGATACAATGAACATAGGCATGGCCGAACATGGCCCTTTGTTCGATCACACTGGCTGAACAGAAAGCCTATGTTCGGCCCTGTGTAGCCGAACGGATGCCATGGCCGAACAGAAGGCATCCATTTGGCCTATCAGGATCGAACAATGTGTGATTGAACAAAACATATCCGTTCGGCCTATCAGGGCCGAACCGTGGTATTTTGTTCGGTTCTGATAGGTCGAACGAAACATGATCTGAAAAAAAATGAAATATGTTAAAAAATAAATTTTTTCATTGTAAAGTCTTCCCAAATCGCTACTAACTTTTTTATTATTGAAATAAAAGTTAAAAACTCTTCAAATAAAGGGATTTAGAGTCTGGATTGAAGACCAGTTGGGAAGGAAGGGAGGGTGATAGGGAATACAACAAATATTCCTCTAATATGATCGCTATTAGTACGGCCAAGCACGCAGTTGCGATAAAATCAACAAAAAAATATAGAATAATAATAGGAACCAAAATCTAAAAAAAAATAGCGAGAGACAAGGATTTTACGTGGTTCATCCAAACTGGGCTATGTCCATGGTGGCACAGGATCTGCAAGGCTTCACTAAGAGTTGAATCAGGTACAAGCCCTCAAAACTCTCTCTCTCAGAAACTTTTGTGATCTTACAATTTTTTCTCTCTCTCTGTAGCGCACAGAGGTCCTCACCGAGCCTCCAATTTATTTCACACGTTCGTAACTCTCACACGATATTTTTGTGGCTGGCGGTTGCAGCTGAGATGGCGCCTCAAATCCTCCTCCAAAAGCTCCCTACGGTGACTTTGGATAATGGCCAAAACATCCTCAACTAACTCCCCATAATCTATCCAAATCTTATGTTTGTTACTTTAGGATAATGACAAAAACCATCCTCAACTAACTTCCCAAAATCTATCCAAATCTCATGTTTGTTACTTTTGGATAATGACTGATTTGCCAACTCCTTCGTGAACTCTGATTTGGGGCTTCCTCTTGATGAAATTAATCTCCATCCATAACAATCTCCCACTTGGAGATTAATGACATCACTCTTAGACCTACCTTCTTTCTCTGTGCCGCGCTCTCTTGATCTATCTCTTGGAAAGCTTCACCAAGTTGCAACATAGACTCAACTTGTCTCTGCTCACAACCTTAGTGAACATATCTGCAGGGTTTTTAGCTCCATCAATTTTCTCCAGCTTCAACTGCTCCTCATCCAATGCACTGCGTATGAAATGATACCTAAGCTGAATATGCTTGGTTCTTGCATGAGATGCTGGATTCCTTGCCAAGTGAACTGCGCTCTGGCTGTCGCTCCATAATGTATTACACTTGTGCTCCTTGCCGAGTTCCTTCATCAACCTCTGTAACCAGATCATCTCTTTACTAGCTTTAGTGATCGCCACATACTCAGCTTCTGTAGTTGACAATGCCACTATCTTCTGCAACTAAGATACCCAATTCACTGCTGTATCACCGATAGTGAAAACATAACCAGTGGTACTCCTCCCACTGTCTCTATCACCAGAGTGATCGGCATCTACAAATCCCTGTACTTGAAGACTATCACCTCCATAGCACAAACTGTAAGTTGATGTATCCCTGAGATATCTTAAGATCCACTTCACTACATTCCAGTGCTCCTTGCTTGGATTCTGCATGTACCTACTGACTGCTCCCACTGCTTGTGCGATATCTAGTCTTGTGCAAACCATTGCATACATTAGACTTTCCATGGCTGAGGCATATGAAACTCTAATCATCTCATCCCTTGCCTTCTGAGTTGTTGGACACAACTGCTTGCTGAGCTTGAAGTGTGCTGCCAAAGGTGTTGACACTGCCTTTGCATTCTTCATATGGAACCTCTTCAGTACCTTCTCTACATAGTCCTTCTGAGATAGCCGCAGCTTCCGTTGCTTCCTATCTCTATTGATCCTCATGCCAAGAATCTTCTTCGCCTCTCCCAAATCCTTCATTGAGAACTTCTTTGCCATCAGTTTCTTGAGCTCTTCTATCTTCCTCATACTGGAACCTGCTACAAGCATATCGTCCACATACAAGGATAAAATAATAAACTCATTTGTAATGTACCTCTGAAAGTACACACAATGATCTGACTGACATCTGGTGAAGTCTTTTTCTAGCATGAAACTATCAAACTTAAGGTACCATTGCCGCGGAGCTTGCTTCAGACCATACAAACTTTTCTTTAATATGCAGACCATGTCATCCTTTCCCTGACCTGGAAACCTTCTGGTTGGTGCATGTACAGCTCCTCTTCCAAATCTCCATGAAGAAATGTTGTCTTCACATCTAACTGCTCTAGATGAAGATCCTCCACTGCTACCATGCTCAGAATCACCATGATGGATGTCATCTTGACTACTGGGGAAAAGATCTCCTGGAAGTCAATTCCCTCTTTCTGTGCATAACCCTTGACAACTAACCTTGCCTTGTATCTCTTGGTACCATCGACCTCATTCTTCATCTTGTACACCCATTTGTTGAACAAAGCTTTCTTGCCAGCGGATAACTTCACAAAATCCCAAGTCTTGTTTTGCTTTAAAGAGTCCATCTCCTCTTTCATAGCCAACTCCCACTTGACCTTAGCTTCATCCTGATGGCTTCAACAAAACATTCTGGCTCTTCAGAATCTGTGTACAAAACATAATCATTAGCAGAATACCTCTGTGATGGCCTGGTAACCCTCGTGGTCCTCCTCAACTGTGGGGACACCGGCTGAGGTACCAATGTATGCATGTAGCTGTCTGTTCCAACCACATCTTCCTCCTCCACATCCTCGGAGTTTCCATCTTCAGTTTGCACTCAGGGAATTTCTCCATCTCTGACAGGATCGAGTTCTATAAACTCCTGTTTCTTTTCTTCCACTGCATCCTTCCTGTCTTTGTAAGTATGCTCTTCATCAAATACCACATTGCTGCTTCGAATGATCTTATTATTCTGGAAATCCCAGAGCTTGTAGCCATACTCATCGCCACCGTATCCAATGAAAACACACTTTGTAGACTTGGAGTCTAACTTACTCCTCTTCTCTTTCTCAATCATAGAATAAGCAATGCAGCCAAATACTTTAAGAAAAGAAAGTTTTACCTGTTTTCCTGTCCAAACCTCCTCTAGAATCCCACCATCCAATGCACTGGATGAACTCCTGTTGATCAAATACACTGCGGTGTCCAGTGCTGCCGCCCAAAAATATGTAGGTAGACCTAAGTCAAACCTCATACTCCTCTCTCTCTCAAGAATGGTCCTGTTCATTCTTTCTGCCACACCATTCTGCTCTGGTGTCCCTGGGACGGTCTTGATCCTTCTAATTCCATGCTCTGCGCAGTAGACATCAAACTCTCTACTGCAGTATTCGCCACCGTTATCTATCTTGAGACACTTGAGACTTGCTCCAGTCTGGCTTTCACACATGACTCTCCATCTCTTGAAAATGCCAAAGACCTCAGACTTTTCCTTCATAGCAAACACCCAGACTTTCCTGCTGAAATCATCTATAAACGTGACAAAGTACTTATTGCCCGCATATGATGCCACTGGTGCTGGACCCCAGACATCTGAATGAACCAACTCTAGCCTTTCAGTCTTCTTCTGAGTTCTTACTAACTGAAAACTCACTATTTTCTGCTTACCATAGATACACCCTTCACAAAACTCTAGATTCACCTTCTTTAGCCCAGGTAGAAGCTCTCTCCTGTGTAGAATATTCAAGTTCTTCTCACTAAAATGACCGAGCCTCCTGTTCCATAATGTAGTTACTGTACCCGTGTCTCCAGCTGCCACTGAAACTGAACTCTCACTGTCTGCCAAGAAGTAGAGAGTGCCTGTCCGCTTCCCTTTGACAACAACCATAGACCCTTTAGTAATTTTCCACTGAGAATTACCAAAAATGGCTACATAACCCTCAACATCAAGCTGACTGATAGAAATTAGGTTTTTCTTTAACTCTAGGATGTATATGACTTGTGCAAGTCTCAATTCTCCGCCTGTCACTGGCTTCAGTACAATTGTTCCTCTACCAACAATTCTGCAATGCTGTCCATTGCCAACTGTGATATGACCAAAATCTCCTTGGATAAAATCTGAAAATAGGTGTCTCTTTGAGCTGCAATGGTAAGAAGGCCCTGAGTCTACACACCACATATCTGAGTTTGCCTCATCACCGGCTGATAGGCACACATCCTCAAAATTCCGCTCAATAGTACTCACAACATTTGCTTCCTGACCTTCTATCTTGCTCTCTGCATCTTTTTCCTTCTTCTTACCCCAACAATCCTTGCTCATGTGACCTTTCTTCCCGCAGTTCCAATACTTCATGGAAATCTCCCTTTGGACTTTCCTCTACTCTTGGACTGGCCTTTCTCTGACTTCTTCCTCTCCTGTGATCTTCCTCTAGTATCCACCATGAGTGCAGTACTTGTAGAAGTCCAACCCACAACCTTTCTTCTCATCTCATCATTCAATATACAACTAACTGCATCATTGAATGTAAGAATACCTGATACCGAGTTACTGACTGTCATCACAAGATTGTCCCAACTCTCTGGCAAGGAACATAAGAAAAGAAGTGCCTGAATGAATCATCAAAAACAACAGAGACCGACTCCAATTGATTAATCATCGAGTTGAACTCGTTCAGATGCTCCATCACTGAACTATTCTCAGCCATCTTCAAATTGAAGAGCTTTTTCATGAGAAATATCTTGTTTGAGGTGGAAGGTTTTTCATATAGCTTTGTTAAAGCGGTCATCATATCCACGGTGGTCTTTTCCTTTGCAATATTATACGCCACTTAAGGTATCAATGACAATCTGATCGTGGCCAGGGCTTTCCTATCCAGAATCATCCAATCTGAGCCGCTCATTGAATCTGGCTTCTTTTCCTCTAATGGAAGGTAAAGATCCTTCTGATATAGGTAGTCCTCAATTTGCATCCTCCATCATCCGAAATTGTGACCATTGAATTTCTCAATTTTGATCTTGTCTTCTGCCATCTCTTTGTTGATTTGTCCGATTGTAATAATATGAAGAAAACCGAGCTCTAATACCAATTTGATAGGGAATACAACAAATATTCCTCTAATATGATCGCTATTAGTACGACCAAGCATGCAGTTGCGATAAAATCAACAAAAAACATAGAATAATAATAGGAACCAAAATCTAAAAGAAAACAGCGAGAGACAATGATTTTACGTGGTTCACCCAAACTGGGCTACGTCCACAGCGGCACAGGATCTGCAAGGCTTCACTAAGAGTTTTACGTAGTTCATCCAAACTGGGCTACATCCACGGCGGCACAGGATCTGCAAGGCTTCACTAAGAGTTGAATCAGGTATAAGCCCTCAAAACTCTCTCTCAGAAACTCTTGTGATCTCATAATTTTCTCTCTCTCTGCAGCGCACACAGGTCCTCACCGAGCCTCCAATTTATTTTACACGTTCGTAACTCCCACACAAGATTTTTGTGGTTGGCGATTGCAGCTGAGATGACACCTCAAATCCTCATCCAAAAGCTTCTATGGTGACTTTGGATAATGGCCAAAACATCCTCAACTAACTCCCCATAATATATCCAAATCTTATGTTTGTTACTTTTGGATAATGATAAAAACCATCCTCAACTAACTCCCCAAAACCTATCCATTTGGATAATGACAAAAACCATCCTCAACTAACTCCCCAAAATCTATTCAAATATCATGTTTATTACTTTTGGATAATGACTGATTTGCTTGTGAACTATGATTTGAGGCTTTCTCTTGATGAAATTAATCTTCACCCATAATAGAGGGGAGGGGGAGGATTTGATCGGATGGAGCATAGAGAGAAATTATGAAGAGTAGGATGGTCATTACGCTTTAAGGCAAACATGTTTTTTTTTTTTTTTTTTCTCCTGTAAGCATGGGTGAAGAGAGTAAATTTTGCGGTGCAGATAGAAATTCCCGACAATGATCCTGTCGTAATTTTCTGGGACAAAATTGCCCTCCATCTCGTATTCGAATGGGAAAGGCTCCAAGTAACGCTCCATACTCGTTGGACGAGTCGACGACTTTCTACCTCAACTCCACTCCTTTCCCGGCCTCCACCCGAAGAGAGCGGTTGCTCACTTTTTTTTTCTTTTTTTCCCTAGATCTTATTGTATTGAACTCCTGTTCCATTGACGATCTTTCAAAAATTCTCCAAAGGCGATTCCATTCTCCTACATGTTTTTTTGGAAAAAAATCACTGTAATATAGCTGGATCATCGGTGTCTTCACTGCACACCGAAACCAATCAATAAATCGAGTTGACAGGAGATTCTTCTTCTTGTCCTTTCCATCCCCATCCAAAGTGTCGCGAGTCTCCTCCCTAGAGAAATCTGGAACCAACCTTCTTGGAGACCGATATCTATCAAATATCACCTCACCAACTTCACTTCTGCGCTCGTACTCAGGAGGAGGCCGCAAACAAGGAGGGTGGGAAGATGTCATCAGCTCTCTCTAGCACTCTAAACACCTTCTCGATCGGTCCTCTCTCATCTCGAAGGACACGGCTAAGCCATGGCTGTTGGCGCGTGTGTAACGACCCAGGCTATGAGCTGCAGCACTCATGAATTCATTTCATTACAAGAAAGCAAAATAATGTCTTATTCTTCTTGCTTTACCGATTATCAATCATATCATCTTCTCGGTCCCTCTCTCATCTCGAAGGAGACAGCTAAGCCATGGTTGTTGGCGCATGTAACGACCCGAGCCCTAGGCTTACAGCATCCACGAATCCATTTCATGACAAGAAAGAATATATAACCAACTTCCAATTTCTCAATGTGGGACTATTGGAAGGGGCATCACAATCTACTTCCCTTACAAAGGCAACGTCCTCGTCGCCAGGGACATATGATCACAATCATTAGGCAGGCAGGATTCTAAAGATGATCCCCAAGAGATGACTTTCATCCTTCATAAATGTAGCACTTTGCTCTATGTGATACTTAGCTTTTATATTATTGGCTGATGCTTGACTCTGATACCATTTTATAATGATCCGGGTCCTGAACCTGCAGCACCTACGAACCCATTTTGTTATAAAAAAGCAAGACGGATAAATTTTACACTAACTTAAGTTATTATAGTCCAAAAAAAGATTCAATTGATGCTTTATCCTTTTTACTTTACCGATTATAAATTATATAATTAACTTTTAATTTTTTTTGATGTGAGTCTTTTGGAAGAAGCATCACAGCGCGTTAAGGCCATGGTATATGAGAGGGGAGACACTACTTTGAACCACCTTCGGAGAGACAGAGAACAGCAGCATCAGCCGCCATCCCCACCTCCCAGGAGGATTGCTCCCTCTTCCCCAGTAGGTACCTATTCAAATTGCCTTCTTCTGCTCTTAGCTTTGAGATTAAGAACATGATGTTGTCACTGGAGCAAGCAGGGGATTAAATATCGATCAAAGAGAAAGGCAAAGGATCAAATAAAATAAAAGAATCAACACATATATAGGAATTTATATGTTTCATTAGCTAGCATACGTTTTTTAAGCTCTCATAATAATTTTCTGAATTATTTTTTTAAATTCATCAGAAACATACAGTATTTTATAAGTATAAAAATTTAAGTTTGATAGGGATATAGAAATAGTTTCTTATCTTTTGAATTCCAAACCTGCACGTCTGGAGTCCTATTTGAATATAGAAAATTGTTTTTCTTAAAAGTATGAATTCTAAAATAAATTTTAACACATGATAAATCTTTTTTCAAGAAAAAAAATTCTTTCTTTCTTCCTTTATTACTTATTAAATTGTAGCTGAAAAGAATTTTGTTAAATTTTTTATACCACTTTTAAGTTAATTCTACCATTTGAAGCTAGTGAAAATGTAAGAAATGTATGTGATAAAAAATATTTGGTTAATACTCTATTCAAAAAAAAAAAAACATAAATCTTTCATTACTTGTTGCTTATTAAATGGCAATTGGAATGAATTTTGTTAGAATTTTTTTCTGCCAATTTTAATCTAATTATGGCATCCAATAGAAATGTAAGAAATGCATGTGATAGTGGTGTTGGATTAATACTCTATTAAAAATATAGAAATCTTTCTTTCATTCTTTATTGCTTATTAAATTATAACTAAAATAAATATAGTTAAAGTTTTGATATCAATTTGAAGTTAATTGTGGCATATATGAAGCTAATGGAAATGTAAAAAATGCATGTGATAATGATGTTTGATTGATATTCTGTTTCAAAAACATGAAAAAAAAAACTTTTTCTTTCATTCTTTGTTGCTTATTAAATATTAACTGAAATAAATTTTGCTAGAATCTTGATACCAATTTGAAGTTAATTATAGCTTTTAAAGTTGATGGAGGTGTAAGAAATGTATGTGATAATGGCTTTGACTAATACTTTGTTCAGGTTTATGGAATCAATTTCCGACGGTTAGAATAATGCAACAGATAATGAAGACCATGAATAGTGATGACGCTCGATCACCTCTTCTGGACATCGGGAACGGAGGTGCTTCTCGAATCCTCGCTTCGCCGGGGTGCCTGCAAAGAAGTCCTGGGACCGGAGGGGATCTTCGGCGGGACCCTCCGACGGCCAAGTTAGTGACTGAGGTCACAGCTGAAGAAGGGCTCGAGTGAGCCCTGTTTTGTGTGAAAAAGGGATCTCAGGGAGGAGGAATTCCTTTGAGAGTTGAGATGGCGATTTTGGAGGTTTTCGCACATACCTGTTTGGTGAGTGGATTCACCTTTTTATAGGGGTTGACCCTGGTATGATCACGTGGGATTGCGTGAGTCAGAAGATCTGCAGAGCCCTTGCGTGAATCTGGGCTGGTTGGTGGGTTACGTCCCATCAGCAGCGGGGCTGTTGGGCGGCGCGCATCAGAGATGGCGCCCTGAACTGATAGGGCCATGCTGGGGCTGATCTGGTGGGAATGGGAGATGCCGGAGCCGAGTCGGGCCGGCCGGGGATGGCCTTGGCCGACTCGGCGGGACTAGAGACGCCGGGGCCGAGTCGGGGCCGACCTGCTTGGATCTGTAAGGGGCCGACTAGGAAGTTGTTGGTCTGCTCGGGAAGGTGCCGGGGCCGGCTAGGAAGCACCGGGGTCGGCTGGGAACCGGGGCCGCCTGGGAAGGTGCCAGGGCCGGCTAGGAAGTGCCGGGGCTGGCTGGGAACCGGGGCCGCCTGGGAAGATGCCGGGGCCGCCTGGGAAGGTGCCGGGGCTTGCTAGGAAGCGTCGGGGCCGGCTGAAAACCGGGGCCGCCTGGGAAGATGCCGGGGCTGCCTGGGAAGGTGCCGGGGCCAGCTAGGAAGCGCCGGGGCCGGCTGGGAACCGGGGCCGCTTGGGAAGATGCCGGGGCCGACTTGCTTGGAGAAGTAGGGGGTCGGCTAGGAAGATGCCGAGGCCGCTTGGGAAGGTGCCGGGGCCGGCTAGGAAGCGCCGGGGGCTGGGAACCGAGGCCGCCTGGGAAGATGCCGGGGCCGACTTGCTTGGAGAAGTAGCGCCGGCTGGGAAGATGCCGGGCCGCCTGGGAAGGTGCCGGGGCTGGCTAGGAAGTGCCGAGGCCGCCTAGCTTGGAAGTGCCGAGGCCACCGGTCTTGGAGGCGTCGGCCTTTGGGGCCGTCGGTCTTGGAGATGTCGGCCTTTGGGGCCGTCGGGTGTCGGCCTTTGGGGCCATCGGTCTTGGAGCCGTCGGCCTTTGGGGCCGTCGGGTGTTGGGTGTCGGCCTTTGGAGCCATCGGTCTTGGAGCCATCGGCCTTTCGGGCTGTCGGTCTTGGAGATGTCAACCTTTGGGGCCGTCGGGTGTTGGGTGTCGGCCTTTGGGGCCGTCGGTCTTGGAGCCATTGGCCTTTGGGGCCATCAGTCTTGGAGATGTCGGCCTTTGGGGCCGTCGGTCGTGGGGTGTCGGCCTTTGGGGCCGTCGGTCGTCGGGTGTCGGCCTTTGGGGCCGTCGGTCTTGGAGCCGTCGGCCTTTGGGGCCGTCGGTGTCAGGTGTCGGCCTTTGGGGCCGTCGATCTTGGAGCCATCGGCCTTTGGAGCCGTCGGTCTTGGAGATGTCGGCCTTTGGGGCCGTCGGTCGTCGGGTGTCAGCCTTTGGAGTCGTCGGTCTTGGAGCCGTCGGTCTTTGGGGCCGTCGGGTGTCGGACTTTGGGGCCGTCAGTCTTGGAGCCATCGGCCTTTGGTGCCGTCGGTCTTGGAGCCATCGACCTTTGGAGATGTCGGGTGTCGGGTGTTGGCCTTTGGGGTCGTCGGTCTTGGAGCCGTCGGTCTTTGGGGCCGTCGGTCTTAAAGATGTTGGCCTTTGGGGCCGTCGGGTGTCGGGTGTCGGCCTTTGGGGCCGTCGGTCTTGGAGCCGTCGGCCTTTGGGACCGTCGGTCTTGGAGGTGCCGGCCTTGGATGTACCGGTCTTGGAGCCGTCGGTCTTGGAGGTGTCAGCTTTTGGGGCCATCGGTCTTGGAGGTGTCCAAAAAATTTTTTATTCTCCATGGGGTCAACTGGCTCCATCAAATGCCCTCCACACTCCTTGAGCTTGCGTGCCCTGCATCAGCTAAGCGAAAGGAGTGTAGAACTTCAAGAAATTTTTTGAAGGCAAATTGATTACCTCAGGCCCGCCACTAAAAGAAGCGTATGCTAACTTTTTGGGGGGACGCTCGTCAGTTAGCCGTTGAGGCAAGGATGAAGCCGATGAGGCAAAGTTGAGGCCGTCGAGAACCTTTTGAACCCCGAAGGGTGACCAGAGGGTGCTTGGGCCAGGCTCAGGTGCCTTTTTCTTTAAAGAAATTGGTCTCCTTCTGCAGGGTTGATCTGCCCCCCAGAAAACTCTATTGATTGGAATCCGCAGGTCTTGAGCTTGAGGGTGCCGACACGGAGCCAGTCTTGAGGTGCCGATGCGGAGTCGGTCTTTATTGCCGACGCGGAGTCGGTCTTTGGTGCCAACGCGGAGTCGGTCTTTGGTGGTTTTCCTGTAACGCATCCAGACACTAATGAAAAGAAACTTTTTTCTCAGTGTAGTATACTTAGCTTTTTTGCAGCTGTTTGCCTTCGCGGGTCTTTGGTGCCGACGCGGAGTCGGTCTTTGTTGCCGACGTGGAGTCGGTCTTTGGTGCCGACGCGGAATCGGTCTTTGTTGCCGACGCGGAGTCGGTCTTTGGTGGTTTTCCTGTAACGCATCCAGACACTAATGAAAAGAAACTTTTTTCTCAGTGTAGTATACTTAGCTTTTTTGCAGCTGTTTGCCTTCGCGGGTCTTTGGTGCCGATGCGGAGTCGGTCTTTGGTGCCGACGCGGAGTCGGTCTTTGTTGCCGACGCGGAGTCGGTTTTTGGTACCGATGCGGAGTCGGTCTTTGGTACCGACGCGGAGCCGGTCTCTGTCTAAGAAATATACTCATCCCAAGAGCGTGATAAAACAAGGATATTCTGAATAATACTTTATTAAAGAATCAGCAAGCTACTGATAATACCGTCCGCGTTCTGAATGCGGGGGAGAAGCTTCCCATTTTGATGCCAGCTTGCTTCCTTCCGTTGGGGCATTGTTGATGCAAATCTGAGGCACTGGAGGTACCGACGCACCTGGGGCCGTGAGGTTTCTTCGAACGAACTTGCCCAAGTTGCCCTGCTGGACAAACTTTTCAATGGCCTTCTTCAAATGGTGGCAATCTTCGGTGTCATGTCCATAGTCTTGGTGATACCGGCAGTAAAGCTCTTTGTTGTGGGGGTTTACTGACTTTAGGGGATGTGGGCGTTGAAAGTAAGGCTCCTCCTCAATCTCTAGCAGAATGTGGGAGATCGGAGCTGTGAGAGGAGTAAACCGTCCCTTAGGAACCAGCGCCTGGGGCCGGTGGTCAAAGCGACGGGGTGGTTCGGGCTGCCTGGATCGTCCCTCAGCTGGTTCCGTGGGTGTTGGCTTCTTATTGGAACTCCTGCCGGCTTCCCTTCTGGACGAGTCAGCCTCGTTGGTGCGGATGTACTTCTGGGCTCGGAGGAGGAGGTCGGAATAAGAGCTTGGGGGCTTCTTATCCAGGGAGAAGGTGAAGCGGGACGGAAGGAGTCCCCGCTTCAGCGCCAGGGTGGCCACCGCATCGTCGAGATGGTAGACCTCGAGGGCGGCGGTTTTGAATCGGGACACGAAGTCCCGCAGTGACTCTCCTTTCTTCTAGCGAACGGAGAAAAGGCTATCTGCCACCCTTGGGATCCGGCGGCAGGCATCAAAGTGGGCCAAAAATGCCCTCTCGAGCTCCCGGAAGGAGTCTATGCTGTGAGGGGGCAGGCGTGAGTGCCATGCACGGGCGGTCTTCCGCAGAGTTGCGGGGAAGGCCTTGCAGAGGAGGGCGTCTAGGGCGCCCTGGATTTGCATCATAGCTTTGTAACTCTCGAGGTGGTCGAGGGGGTCGGTCGTACCGTCGTACGGGTCCACCTGGGGGAAGTGGAACCTCGAGGGAACCGGTTCCTCCAGTATGCGGTGAGTGTAGGGAGGACGAGTGTTGAACTCTTCCTCCGGCTGATGGTTGATCTTCTTGGCAAGCTCGTCGAGGCGCCTGTTGTACTCCTCCAGGCGTTCCTCCGCCTGGCGGCTGATCGTCGGGGCCCTCCGAGGTGGCTTGGAGGAAGAAGAAGAAGAGGCAGAAGGAGATAGAGACGGAAGTCGGGACTTCCGCCTTGGTTCCTCGTGATGATGTGGCTTGAGAGGAAATTCGGCGCCGCGGTCAGGGGACCGTGGCCGCTTGGAGGGCTCGCGTCGAGGCTTCCTAGGGGAAACCTGATGTCGGCCGGTCTCTCGCCGACCGGCCTCCCGCCGAGGAGAACCTCCCCTCGCCGACTGTTGACTGGCGAGGGGAGCAGTCTGATGCTGGGTGGCCATGGACTGTTGTTGCTGGAGCCCATGGACCATGGTGGTGAGATTCTGGACTTGCTGGGAGAGGGTTGCCGCTGCTCCGCTGTTTGGACAGTGGCGTCCGGCGGCGGGCAGGTGACCAGAAGGTTGGCAGCAGGAGGATTGGCCTCCTGCTGTCTAGTCGGCGGGGGAAACCCTGCTGGGCAGCTGACGGAGGCATCTTGAGCTCGCGTCACCACCATGGCTTCTTGAAGAGAAGAGGGGGAGAGAGACGTAGCTCAGGGAGAACGTTCGCTACTTTTTTTTATCCCCCTTCCTGGCGCGCCAATCTGATGACGCTCGATCACTTCTCCTGGACGTCGGGAACGAAGGTGCTTCTCGAATCCTCGCTTCGCCGGGGTGCCTGCAAAGAAGTCCCGGGACCAGAGGGGTATCCGGCGGGACCCTCCGACGGCCAAGTTAGTGACTGAGGTCACAGCTGAAGAAGGGCTCGAGTGAGCCCTATTTTGTGTGAAAAATGGGATCTCAGGGAGGAGGAGTTCCTTTGAGAGTTGAGATGGCAATTTTGGGGGTTATCGCGCATACCTGTTTGGTGAGTGGATTCACCTTTTTATAGGGGTTGACCCTGGTATGATCACGTGGGATTGCGTGAGTCAGAAGATCTGCAGAGCCCTTGCGTGAATCTAGGCTATTTGGTGGGTTACGTTCCATCAGCAGCGGGGCTGTTGGGCGGCGCGCGTCAGAGATGGCGCCCTGAACTGATAGGGCCATGCTGGGGCTGATCTGGTGGGAATGGGAGACGCCGGGGCCGAGTCGGGCCGGTCAGGGATGGCCTTGGCCGACTCGGCGGGACTGGAGACGCCAGGGCCGAGTCGGGCCGGCCGGGGATGGCCTTGGCCGACTCGGTAGGACTGGAGACGCCGGGGCCGAGTCGGGGCCGACCTGCTTGGATCTGTAGGGGCCGGCTAGGAAGTTGCCGGGCCGCTCGGGAAGGTGCCGGGGCCGGCTAGGAAGCGTCGGGGCCGGCTGGGAACCGGGGCCACCTGGGAAGATGCCGGGGCCGTCTGGGAAGGTGCCGGGGCCACCTGGGAAGATGCCGGGGCCGTCTGGGAAGGTGCCGGGGCCGCCTGGGAAGGTGCCGGGGCCGGCTAGGAAGCGTCGGGGCTGGCTGGGAATCGGGGCCGCCTGGGAAGATGCTAGGGCCGCCTAGGAAGCGCCGGGGCTGGCTAGGAAGCGCCGGGGCCGGCTGGGAACCGGGGCCGCCTGGGAAGATGCCGGGGCCGCCTGGGAAGGTGCCGGGGCCGGCTAGGAAGCGCCGGGGCCGGCTGGGAATCAGGGCCGCCTGGGAAGATGCCAGGGCCGACTTGCTTGGAGAAGTAGGGGGCCAGCTAGGAAGATGCTGGGGCCGCCTGGGAAGGTGCCGGGCCGGCTAGGAACCGTCGGGGCCGGCTGGGAACCGGGGCCGCCTGGGAAGATGCCGGGGCCAACTTGCTTGGAGAAGTAGCGCCGGCTGGGAAAATGCCGGGGCCGTCTGGGAAGGTGCCGGGGCCGGCTAGGAAGTACCGGGGCCGCCTAGCTTGGAAGTGCCGGGGCCGCCGGTCTTGGAGGCGTCGGCCTTTGGGGCCGCCGGTCTTGGAGGCGTCGGCCTTTGGGGCCGTCGGTCTTGGAGATGTCGGCCTTCGGGGCCATCGGTCTGGAGATGTCGACCTTTGGGGCCGTCGGTGTCGGCTTGGAGCCGTCGGCCTTTGGGGCCGTCGGTCTTGGAGATGTCGGCCTTTGGGGCCGTCGATCATCGGGTGTCGGCCTTTGGAGCCATCGGTCTTGGAGCCGTTGGCCTTTGGGGCCGTCGGTCATCGGGTGTCGGCCTTTGGGGCCGTCGGTCCTGGAGCCATCGGCCTTTGGGGCCGTCGAGTGTCGACCTTTGGGGCCGTCGGTCTTGGAACCGTCGGCCTTTGGGGCCATCGGTCTTGGAGATGTCGGCCTTTGGGGCCATTGGTCTTGGAGCCGTCGGCCTTTGGGGCCGTCAGTCTTGGAGGTGCCGGCCTTGGATGTGCCGGTCTTGGAGCCGTCGGCCTTTGGGGCCGTTGGTCTTGGAGGTGTTGGCCTTTGGAGCCGTCGGTCTTGGAGGTGTCCAAAAATTTTTTTATTCTCCATGGGGTCAACTGGCTCATCAGATAGGATTATAGAGGACTCCTTCACTTATAGCATTAGCTCTTTTCCTTCCCTGAGTGGCGAGGACAGTATGGAAAGCTACAGGAGGACACCATGGGAGGCCAAGGAAGAAGAGATGGAGTACAAGATGCAGTTTGACATGCTGGGCATGACAAAGAAAGATATCAAGGCATGGGTGGAAGATAGGATGCTGATCATCAAGGCTGAGAAGGTGCATACACTACTAGAGGCTGGAGTTTTAGCGCAGAAAAAAATCGAGCGACCGCTTGAGACGGTCGCGGAAGGCACCTTTAGCGACCGCTTAAGGGCGGTCACTAAAGGCGGTCGCGAAAGTAGGAAAAAATCGGGCGACCACTTGAGGGCGGACGCGGAAGGCACTTTTAGCGACCGCTTGATGGCGGTCGCTAAAGGCGGTCGCGGAAAGTAGGAAAAAATCGGACGACCGCTTGAGGGCGATCGCGGAAGGCACTTTTAGCGACCGCTTGAGGGCGTGAGGGCGGTCGCTAAAGGCGGTCGCGGAAAGTAGGAAAAAATCGGGCGACCGCTTGAGGGCGGTCGCGGAAGGCACTTTAAGCGACCGCTCTCAAGCGGTCGCTAAAGGCAGATTGTCCGCTGATTCATTAAATCATCAGCTGGATTCCGTCGATGCCTTATCGAAACCCCAAGTTCTTCTTCCTGAAACCCTCGCTCCCATGCTGCAAATCTGAGACTCCGTCGACCCCCGCGAGCTCCTCTCCACCGTCAACTCCCGGATGCCGGAACCCTCCCCCGCCACCTTTAAAACTCCCCGCGGCAAGGGTTTTAGGCTTCCACCCACTTTCTTCTCGCAACGCTCTTCCTCCGAAAGGTAAGATCCCTAATCAACCTTTCTTAGGATTTCAGTTGCTATATTATGATTTTACCCCAATGGCATCTTCTGGTCTTTGTGTTGCATCCGTAGTTACTAATCATTCTTAGGAGTCCAGTTCATCCGAGTGCGCAGTGATTGGGGGGAGTGGGAGGGACTCGCTTTGGGCTCTGCAACTTGGGAGACGGAGTCGGGGATTGGTGATGAGGTTGGGGTATTTGGAGAGCTTGGAGCATCGGGGATGGAGATTCTCTGAGATTGTATCGGGTTTCTTCTTCGATGGAGATGGGAAGAGAAGAAGCTTTTAGAAGAAATATCGGAGGAGGAGGCTTTGGGATGAGGGCAGAAGAGCATTTTGGGGAGAGAAAGGACGGGGAAAGGGGAAGGGCTTTTGGATTTTAGGGCTTGGTTCTGGCGACCAAAACCATGGGACCAAAACTGGCAAAATTAGTTCCCAACTTATCTCTGTGAATGAGTCCAGGTGTTATCATGTGGAGCGACATCTCAGGATAACAAGTTATTTTTTGGAGTTTGATTTATTACTGTTTATGTCCACGGGAAGAAGCTGTCAAGTGATTTAGGGTTTAGTGGGTAAATTAAATGGTATGGTTATGCCCTAAGTGGTTATGTTCCCATGAAAAACTCTGTTCCAATGATGTGGTTATGCCCTAAGTGGGCCAAAACTGAAATATTTTAGGTCTAGGTTGGCAAGAGGGTGCCGACTAGTGCAGCTGATAATGTTTTTGGGTGTTCATACCAAGGACCTATGTTTAAGTCACGCCCTCACCCCAATTTCGATCAGGATTTCCACAATCCTATTCCTTATTTAAAATATAGAACCAATAAAAAAAAAACCGAATTACTCCTTACTTAAGAACCTCCTCAGAGGCCTCATCTCTGCATGACCAGCCAATCCTAGAGGCTGTGCAGTTTATTTTATTGTCTACATCATCATTTTTTTATAGATTGGTCATCCAGAACTTGTTCTCCATTAAACTAACTACAATTTTACTTGCTTAAACGAGCCACAAACCAACTTAGCTATTTCATCCTAAACGGAAAGCTGTAGGAAAACTGGACGCATGTATGAAGAGATTTGGACAGGGTTAGGCTACAGATATGCTGTATACTGAATCAGAAGGGCTGAGCTATAGAATCAAACATGGGGCATTAAGATTGTGGCCTACATGACATGCAGCAGATACAAACTTTCAATTTTTGACAGTGGATATCTCGCTCAGGGAGTACCACTTGTCTCAACCAAGATGACTATTAAAAGGCATCACAACGATCAGAGATAGAGCCACAACAGAGGGATCTGAATGCACATTAGATTATATCTCAGCAATTTTGGTCTCCAGAGAAATTTGAAGTAAAGTTTTGACATTGGCTTACCTATCTTAGAGCTTAAATTTATAAAGTACTTAGACATATGTGTGATAAATTGTCATAAAAGATGATGCAAAATATGATCATCAATTCACTTATGCCAAAACACACATACATAAGTACATGCACATGCCCATCCTATACATTTAATTTAATTTGTTTAATAGTTTGTTGCACTATCTATTGTTTACTTATCTTTAAATTTTGGGATCTTTTTTAGATGAAACTGTTGATACTAGAACTGAAACGACCAAGAATAGTTCCAGGGAAGGCTCTAAATGTCTCAAATTTGCCTTTTAGACAACTTGCCCCACTTTAAAATGCTGATGCTAGAATAAACCTAGGTTGTAAAATTCCCTAAACTTTGATACCAACTTCAACACACAAAGCTGACACCTTGCAGATGAAATAACTCTTCTTGACCTTTCGGTTTGGTAACAGTTATGAGATAAAAATGCATTGACGACGCCCACGGACCATCCAATGACAATTAATCACCATTTCACCATTTAATTTACCCACTATAACCCTAAATCACTTGCTGAATTAAGAAAGTGATGAGAAAGAATAAACCTCACTAATTGATAACTTCACTAATCATGTCAATCATGTTTTGTTACTGCATACAGTGTTGTTTCTGCATTTTAAATCCATGTCTGATATTATACCACTAATTGATAACTTCTTCATGTTGTAAAAACTCATTCTCTTTTCTTTGTTGATTTTAATTTTGAATTTAATCCCTCTTTTTTCAGAACACAGGAGGTCCAGTGAAGCTAGTGAGGCAGACTCTAACCGGTGAAAGTTTTTACTCTTTTTTCTTTTAAACTAATCTTTATTTTTTTTAATTTATTTGTCCGTGCATTGCCTAGCAAGTTATTTGTCCGTGCATTGCCTAGCAAGTTATTCATACTTTCACAGAAATACTTAGCGACATGGATAAGAGTTGGATTGATTTGCCAAATAGGACGTCTACGGAATATATAGAGGGGATTAAGCAGTTCATTGCCTTCACCAATGGATTTGATAGTGAGCACATCAGTTGTCCCTGTAGAAAATGTGCGAACCATTATTACTACACACGAGATATTGTACGAGAGCATTTGATTCTAAATGGGTTTTTGAAGAATTACAAGAATTGGACTAGACATGGGAAAGATTATGTTCCTTATGCAGAGAGGAAAGAGTTGAGATGGAGGTCGATGTTACGACAGTTGATCCGATGATCGTGATGCTAAATGATATTGCATGCGGGTTGGGTTGATCCAATGTGGACGACCCAGACCTTCTTCAGCGAGTCCCAAGGGGCATTCTCCCGCACAATGGCCTGAGTTGGTCCGGTACTGGTCGAGTGAGAAGGCAAGGGTGAGTAGTTCAACATATTTTTTGTTAAATTCATATGAAACATTCGGTGTAAACTTATAAACACAACCCAAAATGAATGCAGGAAGAGGCAGAGCGAAATTCTCAAAATCGCTCGATGCAGGGCCCTACTCACAAGCTTGGGACTCGACACGTTACGCAGATCCGGCACGAGGTAAACTGTCATGTTAGACCATACGTATTTTGATTGTTGACGTAGTGTGTATTCATATATGTAGATGACATGATTTATCCTTCGACAGTTACGTGAGCGGGGTGCACCCACCGACCGGATGTCTGTATGGATGGCGAGTCGCAGTCTCGACCATCCTGAGGTTGCAGCTCTTGTAGTAAGTATTTACCTTTATGCAATACTTTTTTTAACCTATTATGAGATTTATTGATTTGCTATTCTAATTTGGTTGCTTTCTTGCACACATGCCCAGTTTGAGGCTCGATTGGCCGAGCTGCCAGAGGAGGAGCGATAGGTAGTTGCTAGGCGGGATGAGATATTTCACACCATCATAGGCCAGGATGGGCACGGATACATACTTACATACGGCACGGGCATACCACGTTCGACTATCATGCGAGCGGAGTCATCCTAGGGCTCACGCATGCGAACTGACGAGGTGGCTGAGCTGATCCAGTCTCTTCACCAGCAGATGGATGCGCATGTCGAGGATCTTCGGGTAAGGATGCAGGTTGCGATGCAGGCCGAGGTGCAGGCTCAGGTACAGGAGCAGGTGCAGGCATTTAAGGCGGAGCTACATCATCGACTAGCTCAGAGTGGTGTCCCTATAGCTGATGATTCAGATCCACCGATTCATACTCAGGTTCATAATTGAAGACATCTGTATTTAAATTTAATTTAATTACTTTTAAAATATATATTATTTATTTCTGTTGTTAATTATATACTGTAATATTGTAGGCCCCAGACGCTGGCAGTGGTCACCAGGCAAGACATGAGTCAGTTGGTGAGGGCATGCTTGATCCAGTAGGCTCAAATAAACAGAATCGGGTATGAGTTTATGAATATGCTTGATCCAGTAGCATCAATTTTTCTCACTATTTCTGTAGTTGTTTTATGCTGCAAATGTTTTCTTTGGATGATGAATAAAAAAAATGTAATGATAATCATGAAGCAAGTACATGATTTCTTGAGCATGATGACCCATCGTGCTGGTTAACTTTGTTTAGTTGTTGTTTACCATTCCAACAATTACTTTACTAGTTTAGAGAATTTATATGCTACTTGTGAATTTAGATAAGTTGTATATGTCTTTAGTATGGTTTAAGATTATGACGTATTAGCTTTTCATATGATTTGTTGATGAATATGCTGAAAGATCAGTTATGATAAATCAATGCTAGAACACATGTTGCCTCCTTTCTTCCTGGGTAAACATAAGTAGCAGCTTATGTAAGATGCACCAACTACTACTGGTTGGATTTGATTGCAATGAATTGCCAAAACTGCCATTATATCTACAATTTTTCTGCCCCTTACTGCTACCGAACATTCTACCAAAAAGGGAAATTAATATTCATACACTGTCAAGAAAAATTCGCAATTATATGAAGATGAGAAATGGACCTTCTGTTGGATAATCCTGATCTGTAATCCTATTTTTTTTTCTTTTGACAACTCTTTTCATGTAAAGATAAAATTTGTTTGTGGTCCTATATGTTTGTGAAAGTACTACTTTCTGTGCTGTAGGTAATGCAAAATTTTAATAATCTTTCAAGAAATCATTGTGCCATGAGTTGAGTATTAGCTTAATAATTCTATATTTAGAGACAATTAGAACTGCAAATTGGGAGACATGAGAGTGTGTTCAAAAGTCCTTAAGTTCACTTACCCACAAATTATATCAAAACTTGGTTGAGGCTGAGTCCTCTCAGAAGCACACAAATTCTAGGTTTACAACTAGATATGAAGTTGTTGCAACCATTTGAGGAAGTTGCTTGGTTAGTAGTCATAATATTCTCTGGAATGTTGAATTTCTCTTCTGATTCATGATCTGTAGTCTCTTGCTTTTTTGATATTACTTAAATAGTTGAAGCATTTAAAGGGAAGATATGCTTAAGTTGCATTCGAAGCGTAAGTTCATTATATGGATGAGATGACTGCAACCTTGTTTTTTTGTTTTAGAAGTATAATACACTTTCCGTGAATAACAAACCGTAGGGGCTTATTGTATTTGCAAAGTATTGATGTCAGGAAGGAGGCTTACTAAAATTGATGAATATCATATCAACTATTAGATCATATTTTCAAGTTTTAAGCTATTAAATTTTTCTTTGAGAGTTAGGTTGGTTCACATGTGTTGAAAAAAGAGAGAGAAAAAAGAAATCTTCATGTTTCGATATGTTAAATTGCTGCTTCATGTAGGGGAAATGATGTAGGAGTTGCTTCTTTGTTAAGCTGAATGTTTTATGCAGTCGGTTGAACATTTGATTTTAGTACTGAATAAGGTTGCCTTGTATGCAAATTGGGATGTACAAGAAAATCCTCAAGATTGTGTACTCTCAATGTTTGAGATGGTATTGGTGTTGGTTTTGTATCCTCTTGCTTGTTACCTATTACTTTGATGAAACTAGAACAATTGTGTTAACACCTCAACCAACAAATCCTTTCCCATTCCTATGATTGGCAATTCAAATCAAGGCATGTCTCATAAAAGTTTGCAAAGTCATTGCTACCAGTTATCAACTTGATGCCAACCCTTTGTATTGGTGCCAAATGCCTAACTAAGGCAAGTTTAGTCTATAAAGCAAGCTGCTGGGTGCAGAAACCTATCTTGTTTGTTATACAATCAAGCTTATGCAATTAGGACGGAAGGTTTTAATCACAAAAGAAAAAATTATGACACTTATTTCCATGCCATCCTCATAAATATGTGGACAAAAAAATTGTAGATTGGGTAGCTCAGTGAACACTGTATTGTGGATAAATTTTTGTTTTTGGTCATCAGATTAAATTTAAAGCATCCCTGAAACTAAACATGTACAATCAGATCTATATGCCAGCCATAGATTGAGGGCATTGATTGGAATGGAAATTTATGTCCTAGTATGTAGGTGAATTGGACCTGACATTATGCTAGGGTTCCATTAATAAGCCTTTAGAATTATAGTATGATGAGCTTTGTTTTGTTGCATATGATTTGTAAAATGTAAACGATACTGAAACAACTTACCGACATGTTAAAACTTAGAAGGTACTAGCAACCTTCAATTTTGTTAACCAGAAATTTTCTGAAGATGAAGAGGTCACTTACTATTTTCATTTTATTTTTTCTTGGTATAGTACATTGATAAAGGGCATTTCCAATGTAACTTAACTACAGCTATTTACTTGGGACTACAAAGGACTCTTTGACTTCTCTTAATTAACACAAATGCATAGATAAACTTAGAATTAAACTAATAAAAAATTGCTTCAAAAGCATATTACATATCAACATTCTTCTCCTTAATATGATGTTCTTGAACTCCAAGTAGCTCTCTAAAATGCTGAAACTTGTTTCTTGGAAATGCCTTTGTGAAGATAATTGCAATTTGTTCTTCTTTAATTATATTTATATTTATTGACTAATAAATTTAATTTTTTGTTTCAGGTTGATTGACTGGTGCTGCATTGGGACAACTGTTTTCTTTATATTTTTTTGTGAAAATTGTATTAGATCTTTTTTTTTTTGGATTGTAAATCAAAGACGTTGCAGATTTATTAATATAGATAAATTATTTTTTAATTAGTTTATACTTTTATTGTGTGTGTACAATTTAATTTTAATATTTAGTTTATATAATTTTGTAAAACAGGTACAGGTATCCAAACAAAAAAAAATCCAATAACCAAAAACAAAATGAATTAGAAAAATAACAAAATCCAGTATTAGTGACCGCCTAGGCGGTCGCAAATGGCTTAAAAGGATGTTGCCTTGCTCATTCAGAACAGAAAATAGAAAATAAAAAAATTAAAAATATATAGTATAGCGACCGCCTAGGCGGTCGCTAATAGTCAGAAAATAAAAAATAAAAAGAAAAAAATATATAGTATTAGCGACCGCCTAGGCGGTCGCTAAAGGCGTTCAGGCGGTCGCTAATAGTTAGAAAATAGAAAATTAAAAAATTAAAAATATATAGTATTAGCGACCGCCTAGGCGGTCGCTAAAGTTGTTCAGGCGGTCGGTAATAGTCAGAAAATAGCAAATAAAAAAATAAAAAATATATAGTATTAGCGACCGCCTAGGCGGTCGCTAAAGGCCTTCAGGCGGTCGCTAATAGTCAAAAAATAGCAAATAAAAAATAAAAAATAAATAGTATTAGCGACCGTCTAGGCGGTCGCTAAAGGCCTTCAGGCGGTTGCTAATAGTCAAATTCTGCCCCCCCAAGCGGTCGCTCAAGCGGTCGCTAATACTATAGCGACTGCCATTGGCGGTCGCTAAAAGTATTTAGCGACGAGTTTCTGGTGGCCAGCATGTGGCTATCGCTAAGCGGCCGCTAAAAACTATTAGTGACTGCTTTTTAACTTTTAGCGACCGCCACAGGCGGTCGCTAAAATGTTTTTTTCTACTAGTGATAAGAAAAGCAAGGAGAAAGAGGAGACGGAGAGGAAGAGAGGAGGTCTACAATGAGCTATGGGAGGTATAACAGTAGGATTGTATTGCCTGCTAATGTTGTGGTTGAGAAGATTAAGGCAGAGGTGAGGATAGTGTGCTTCATATTATCATCCCAAAGATTTCACCCTCAAGCAAGGCTTCGTATATTGATGTCTAGTGAGGGAAGGGAGAGGCTTGTAAAAGTCCATCTTTGAATACTATTTTGTTAGATTGTCTTTATTAATTCGGTCTTTTTTGCATGATATAAAGTAATTGAAAGGAGCTAAAAGAATGAATTAGTTTGAGGCTTGGAACATTTGACAGAAAATATTGTAATTCTTGCCCTTTATAGATCATACAAAACGTCTTTTGATCATAATGTCTTTCCGTTGAAGCCATTGTTTTTGTACCATTTGACTTCTAATCCGAGGGGATAATGAACTTCATAGCTTCTTCCTCCTCCTTACCGTATCTTTCGATCCTAGATTATCTGAGAACCACTATTGATTATTATTAGTAATAGATCCATGAATAAGTTCTATTTTCTCTATTTCCAAGCCAAGATGTGGTGGGAGATAGGAAAGAGCAACGGGCTAGGATAACCTAAGAACTGATACCAATATAGAGTTGGATTAGTTTGGTTTGAAGTGTTAATAGTTCCAAAATCTTGGAATCAACTCCTTTTGGATTGGTTCTTAGTTCTAGAATCTTTAAATTAGTTCTATTTCGAGAACCAATTATTCCTTTTCTATAATAAACTAGCTTACATACTCATGTGATGTATGGAGACATTTGGTATTCTATCCGAAGAGAGAGAAATAACGACCAAAAGGAGATTATGGATATTTTTTTTTTCTAAATTCATAAAGATGAAATTGGATTGATTTATTATTGCCAATTTATTTACAAAGGAAAAGAAAAAAAGAAAAAAAGCTCATAAATTAGAGAGATGAGAGGAAGGGAATTAAGATAGATCAAGAGAGGAGGAACTTCAGCAAAGTAAGAACTAATAGTGAGAAGAAAGGTTTTCTAGCGTTTCTTGTTTTGTTTTTTATTGGGGTTTTGAAAATTAGGGTGGGAAGGGGAAAACGGAGAGAGATGTGCCTTGTATTCGGTGGTCACTCTTCAAAGGTAAAGAAAAAGGATATAGAGAGGCTTCAAATGAGAGAGAAAGAGAGTAGAAGGAAGCAACATAAGAACCTGATATGTGGCAATAACTAGGCTATAATTCTGAATACATGGCAACAACTTCTGCCATCATAACTAATTTTAATAAAATAGTATATGACTTTTTTAAAACATAATTGCTCCTAAGGTTCAAACTTGAGACATCATATTATAAATCATGAGTTGTCTACATCTCTATTAAAAATCTTTAAATACAATTAATTTAAAAAGATATAAATTCTTTTTATTAGAGATAATTAATAAAAAAATTAGCTATTAATTGTCAAACATATGCCAAACAAAAGAAAAGAAAGGACCTACCTTAGAACTAGGGGTGGGCATGAAAATATTAGAGTATGAGCCAAGGTTTTTGACCCATAGGTTCAAAATGGTCTTGATATTTTTAAACTTGTTCAAATTTAAGGTTTGAGAAAAAGTAAGCTTGACCTTATAAAAAATAGCCTTAGCTCGGTCTAAGAATATTGCCTAATACTAACCTTTTTAGAATTACTTCTTCTATTATCATAATTAAAATAAAGAAATTAAAGCATAAGTCATAGTCTAATATACGCCATTAATTTTTATAACAAAAATGTAGGTGGACTGGATTGGGCTTCAGTCTTGAGAGATGCTCGTAGAGTCAGATTTGGACTATCAAAACTATATATATATATATATATATATATATATATATATTAGATATCTTTGAAGTGATTTAGGCAGACAATACCTAGCTCAAGTTTAAGTCAAACCCTACCTAGCTCATGCCCGCCTTTACCTAGAGCCAATTCACAACTCAACCAATTTAATCAAGTTAGTTTTGGATCCGTTCTAAGGTAGAATCAACTTGATTTTGGGTTTAAAATTCTGAAACTAATTAATTATTCTAGACAATACATTTCTAGATTTCAATAATAATCTTATGTCATTTAAAATATTTTCCATCATGCCAAGCAACAAAGGATTTGCTCTTAGATTAATTGTTCGGATCGGTAACTAGAATTTCCCATTTAAGATCTACCACCATTTGAATGAATGAGTACACACTCCTGTTATTACCAGTGTCCCTTCTTGTGAAACCATCCATATTTTAACAGGGCTGAGGCTCTTGCATAACAAACAGAAGAAATTCCAGTGCATGAACTCGAAGAAATCTACAGTGACTGATGAAGTATAAGTTAAAAAGAAAGGCAGGCATAGTGTGGTAAATCAGACAGACTGTTGAATGGTTGAATCTTTTTTCTTTCTACAAAAATGGAACTCATATCAGAGTCTTCAGAGCCCATTATAATTGCTTGTTCTGTAATAAATTAAAGCCATACCTTTTCAGTCATGTCACAGAGCGTCCCAGTTACTCTTTGGCCCGAACTTTCCTGACTTGATTAGTTCCAAAAGCCAGACAAGAGGCACCAAAACTCTTCCCCAATGCAGTTCCTTTAATAAAATTAATCTTCAAAAATCTCGATTGCTCATGCATGGTCCATCAGGATGATCAGTTATAACATCATGAAAAAGAACTCATGCCAGATACCACAGTGGTAACATAATTTCTTCCATGCACAGATATGGTAGCTGCTGGTTTATCCAACAAAAACGAAAAAAGAAAAAGAAACAAAATTCACTGTAACTTTGTTTCTTTCTGCAAAAATCAATCAGTATGTTATAAGATTTTTGAAGAAAAATAGGAGAGGGTTACTAAACTACTCAAAATGGACCAAACTCTATACACCTCTTCTTTGGCAGATTCCATGCATGCCTTAAGCTTTCTATGTAAGTAATGTCATAGAGAACATGCATTCCAGAATGTGACCGAAACAGGCAATGATATGCGACCTACTCTGATGGATAAATGAAGGTTCTGAACTCAAATTTTGTTAGAAACAAAACAGGCAGCAATGTGGAACAACAGTGATGCATGTTTTACATTCGTATGCATTAAAATATAATTCAGTGGTGCATGTTTTACATTAAGCATGAAAAAAATGAGAAAATACAACAGTTTGTCTTTGCAGCACTGGCATCACATATGATAAAGAACTCTTTGAAAAAAATGCTGACATGTTAGAATTAGCTCGAAATTGATCTGAAGTTTGTAGGCTAAGAGAGACAGATGAGACAAATTTGCAGTCATGCATGTGCCACCATGTATGGTCATGCTTCCTTTTCTTCTACCACAGTACAATGCAGCCTTTGAAAATATATAGGTGGAAAGCAGCCACAGCTTGTAGTCACGTATCTAAAATAAAGTCCACTGGGCAATTGCCAAAATCAACTACTGAGCTCTTTAGAAAACCGATGAGGACCAAATTGCATGAAAAAGTGGAAACTGTCCAAATCTTAAATGAAATTGACTCTCCAGATGGTACAAAATATTCTGCAACAAATCTCTTGGCATGAAGAGATTAGCTTCCTCTAACCTTGAAATGATTATATACGGTTCTCACAACTTCATTGACCTGGACATTCTCCCTTCTTCATGTGATAATTTTTCCTGAGTCATTTACTCCCCTAATCTGGCTGGACACCAGTTGTACAGGCTCTACATGATCGTTATCTTAGATTTCAATTGTCAGAAGCTATTTCAACATCATAGATGTGCTTATCGTGAAACTTATGGGAATTTCCACCAGCATCTGAAACTCCACCACAAGATTTCTTGTTTCTGTTCCTCCTTGAACCCTCCCCTTTATGGGTTGAAAGGGCCATGGAGATCACAGCTAAGAAGCCTAACACTGAAAAAGCCCAAATCCCAACCATCAAAATCCTTAAGGATCTACCACCATTATTTGATGGATGTACAGATGACATATTTGATGCAATGAACGGCACAGGGACTTTTCTTGTGATGTGCAAGTTCTTATTGTTCCCTTCATGTCTTCGTCTAAATGATATGCCTTCATCTTCTACTACTTGATTTGAATTATTAATAGCATTTAAAGGTGGGCAATTCCTCCGCTTATGATGAAGATAGAGAGCCCTGTTTAGTGCTCTTCCACACTCAATACTTAGGAGATCCCTTTGAAGGATATTTTCATCTTCCATGGAGAGACTAGAAGGATCAGGTGGCTCAGGAAACTTAGCCCAACATGAGTTTACCATATCAACATCCCTCCAGTCAGCCTTGTCGAAACTCCAGTTCCCAACATCAAATCTCAGCCCATAATGGAAGACCTTGTATCTGAATCCAGCTTCTGGGATGTAACCTGGATATATCAGTATGTCCCGCTTTACAATATGCTTTAAATTTAACTGCATGAAAAGAGAATCAGGTGGTGTCATTCAGAATATCTAAGTGGGTTTTCAAATAACAATACGTTGATAACTCATACTTGATCAATGAGGGCTAACATAAACGCATCATGTCAAGGAGATGAGCACAAACATTCAATTAATCTTCAACATATTTGGATATATAAGAATTTGGCAGTGGAAGCTGTATGAAAAAAGAGATGTGGTTTTGGATTAAGATAAGCATCTTCCTTACTATTTTAAATTTTGCAAATACCATCCTCTTGAAATTTACACAAATGTATCTCAATTCGGTGATGTATGAAAGGAAATTTCATCAAAGCCAAAGATAAAGGTCTAAATGGTACATAAATGGGAATTTGAAGATGTGAAGTAGTTGAAAATTTATATTTGTATCCAATTATGGAACAGAAAAGATTGGGCAAAAAATCCAATCATAGAACACAAAAAATTGGGGAAAAAAAAACAAAAGTGTATATTGATGAGGCCAATGACCCCATAAACAACGATTCATCTGATGGTTGGTGGAACGCAGCAATGTTACCAGCTGCCTCCTCTCTTCCACGTCCATGTGGTGGAGGTTGATGGGACAATTAAGTCCCATCATAGGCTCAACTCAAAAGCCTTCCACCAGAGACCCGCATCTCTCTCTCCCTCTACTGCGCACCAAGGACGAGCCAGGCTCTCTGTCCTCGGCCAGCTCGCACCCCACGTGCTTGAGGCTTCTTCGCATGAAGCGATGCACGTGGGGTTCCTTCTTCAAGTAAAGCCAGACTCCATCTCCCGAGTCCATCCCCTGTTTCCCGAAGGGTCGGGTCCGGCTCGTCTCCCGTGCATGGAGGCTCCCAGCTCCAAGCTCCCCTTCCCAAGCTCTTTGCTCCATCTCCTCCCAGGCGACTTGGCCCCAGCACAGAGACCCCACAGAAGCTCCCAAGCTCCCCCTCGGCCGGCCCCGTCTCCTGCCCTCATCCCAAGTCCACGGACGGCTCCATCTCGCCTCCCGAAGGCCGAATTCGGGCCTTCGCCCAGCTCCGCCTCCACCCCTCCGAGTCTTCTTCCAGCTATCCCCACGAACAGCCAACTCCCTCGGCCCTTGCTTCGGCTGCGTCACAAAGAAACAGAGTCGAGAGCTTGTCGGCCTGGGCCCTCGGCCTCGGCCTGCTCCCCCTCGGTCTCGTACAGTCTCCGTCTCCAGCAAGACTGCTCCCTCGGCCCCTTAGCCATGCAAGCTCCCCTTGGCACTCGGCTCTCGGAGGCAGCTTTCGTCGGCCTCGGAAGGTCTTCGTCCCCAGCTCCCGTCTCCGCTGCCAGCTCCCGTTGGCCTCGGAAGGCCTCCGTCTCCTGCTCGGCCTCGGACCAGCTCCCCTCGGCTCCCGAATCGTTCCCGACTCTGCCTCGGCCTTGTACGGCCTTCATCCCCAGCTCCATCTCCGTTGCCAGCTCCCGTCGGCCTCGGAAGGCCTCCGTCTCTTGCTCGGCCTCGGACCTGCTTGGCCTCAGACCAGCTTCCCTCGGCTCTCGGACCGTTCCCGACTCTGCCTGGCCTTGTACGGCCTCCGTCCCTAGCTCCTGTCGGCCTCGGAAGGCCTCCGTCTCCTGCTCGGCCTCGGACCTGCTTTCCTCAGCCTCAAACCGCTCCCCTCAGCCTCAGCTTCGGACAGCTTCAGCTGTTAGCGGCCAACTCCTCCATGCAGCCAGCCCGTGTGCATGGAGGTGGGGCCCTTCTCTTCTCCATGTGATGATTCAAAGGCGAGATGACATGCGCATGGAGTCACCTTTTCTGGAGCTACGTGCGTTTAGAGGCCACGCCTACCTAATGGCGAGTAGCAAAAAGGATGACGTGAGGGACACATCTGGCAAGTGCTGTAACGGTCGGCCAGGCCTTGCAGCAGCCTGCAACAACTGTCCAAGCCAAGTAGCATCTGCCAACCAACTGCAGACACCTACTCTAACGGGACATGGCCTGCAGCCTGACATGTCACATGGAGACAAGCTCCACTATTGCTACCATCAATAAATGCTCTGACAAGTGATCATGCCCCAAGACTAGTAGGCTCTAAGCATCAATAAAAAGGGTAAGAGGAACCCCCGACTAGGTAACTGATAACTCACTATACTCCCAAATGCTCATTCTGGCCCATAGAGAGCACGGCTTTAAGCCTCTCTCTTCTTCTCTCTTTCGAGTTCCCTCAAGCTCATGGCTGTTGCCCAGAGCACTGGCTTGAGCATCGGAGAATCCTTGTCGGAATCTTCGGTCTTCGAGATTTGTTTGTAGGCTTCCGGGTGCAAGAAGCTCGTCGAAGGATCCCGAGCTCACTGGAGGAGGCGACCGGACGCTCGCGGACATTCGAGGACGATGATTTGGCGTCAACAGATTGGTGCGCCAGGAAGGCCTCCATTCCTGCTCGGCCTCGGACCAGCTCCCTTCGGCTCTCGGACCGTTTCCGACTCTGCCTCGGCCTTGTACGGCCTCCGTCCCCAGCTTCCGTCTTCGCTGCCAGCTCTCGTCAGCCTCGGAAGGCCTCCATCTCCTGCTCGGCCTCGGACCTGCTCCCCTCGACCTCGGACCTGCTTCCCTCGGCCTCGGACCTGCTCGACCTCGGACCTGCTCCCCTCGGCCTCGGCTTCCCCTCGGCCTCGGACCTGCTCCCCTCGGCCTGAACCGCTCCCCTCGGCCTTGGCTTGGTCAACTTCAGCTGTCAGCACGGGTCAACTCCTCCATGCAGCCAGCCCACGTGCATGGAGGTAGGGCCCTTCTCCTCCATGCAGCCAACCCGCGTGCATGGAGGTGGGGCCCTTCTCTTCCTCCATGCAGCCAGCCCGCGTGCATGGAAGTGGGGCCCTTCTCCTCTTCTTCATGCGATGATTCAAAGGCGAGGTGACATGCGCATGGAATCACCTTTTCTGGAGCTACGTGCGTTCAGAGGCCACGCCTACTAATGGCGAGTAGCAAAAAGAATGACGTGAGGACACATATGGCAAGCACCGTAACGGTCGGCCACGCCCTGCAGCAGCCTGCAACAACCGTTCAAGCCAAGCAGCACCTGCCAACCAGCTGCAGCCACCTACTCTAACAAAACACAGCCTGCGGCCTGACATGTTACATGGAAACAAGCTCCACTATTGCTACCATCAATAAATGCTCAGACAAGTGATCATGCCCCAAGACTGGCAGGCTCTAAGCACCAATAAAAAGGATAAGAGGAACCCCCGACCAGGTAACTGATAACTCACTACACTCCCAAATGCTCATTCTAGCCCATAGAGAGCACGGCTTTAAGCTTCTCTCTTCTTTTCTCTTTCGAGCTCCCTCAAGCTTACGGTTGTTGCCCAGAGCACTGACTTGAGCGTCGAAGGGTTCCTGTCGGAATCTTCAGTCCCCAGGACTTGTTTGCAGGCTTCCGGGCACAAGAAGCTCATCGGAGGATCCCGGGCTCGCTAGAAGAGGCGATCGGACGCTCGCGGACGTTCGAGAATGGTGATTTGGCGTCAACATATATAATGGCTAATAATAAAAATGTCGCTACAAATAGTTAAAGAAACTACTCCTAAATCTTTACACATGGTTTGGAAAAATAACAATATTTCAATGAAGTAGGCAAAACAACTTCATGTTCATGACTGGATCTCAAAGTTTATCATTCAAGGACAAAAAACCAGTCAAAGTCATCTCTAAAATAATCCATCTTTCACCATTTTCTACCACTAATAGTTCATTGTTTGAGGTTTATTTGGTCTAGGCTTACAAATCATTATGGCCCATTCACTTATTTGGGATATTTATCGGACAAATAGAGTTTTTTTTTAAATTTGCAACCCTTTTTGTTCTTTTATATCTTATTTTGGATGGACTGTTTTGATTGGTTGGCCTATTCAATGTAAAGTATGCAAAAACTTGGTTTAATTTACCTTTACTTTTTGAGTTTTGTTTCAAGTTGTTTTTCTATTTCTTTTTGGAGTCTTATTAGCCTTTTGCTAGGCTAAGTATTTCTTATTTTGTTGCAATTTTCGTACTAAGTTTTAGTGTTATTTTTTAAGTGGATTTTCAAGCCCTATTATGACTAACAAGATTGGATTAGAAGAGTTCCAAACTCATTAGGATTTTGATTTGGAAAGATTTTATGGTCTTTTACATAGGATCCTATGAAATTATGAATTTAGTAATTCTTGGAAAGCATTTAGTTATCTTTTTTGGGAAAAGTGAATATAATTGATATAATGGAATTTCTTGGTCAATAAGGAATATATTTTATGGTCCACTATAGGTAAGTTGGCAGTTCTATGAGTAGGAAATGTTGATTTCAGGCAGTTTGAATGTCTACAAATTATGGACCAAAGACAAGTAACTAAAAATGTATAGCTTACATATTTTATTGAATGAAATAACTGCTTTCTGGAAATTCACACTATTATTATCTCCTTTCTCCATCCTTCTCCTCTATGCAAACCCTTTTTTACTCTTCCTCTGCTTTTACTCATTTTCTTGTTGCTTTGTCTATAGAAAAGAAAAAAGATAAATGTTCAGATCTACTCAAATCTGCAATTTGTTTCAACTCATATCCAGGTTATTCATAGTCCTCAAGGACTCGTTACTAGACCATTGTCTGGGTGAGTGGCAGAGTATGATCAAATGGAGATCTGCTAAGAAGATAATAGTGACTTGTGTAGTGAAAAGGGCAAATGTTCTTTCTAATTTTAGATCTTTCTTGATAAAGCTTGGACACAATGACTAGTGCTTCCTACTCTTCTATCCATTCCAAGAGTTCCCCTTACTCTAAACCTTTCTTTCCCGCCAACTTCCATCCAGACTTCTATCTTTGTCTTGAGTGCTCTGTGAAAAGCTCAATCTTGTTATTCCTTTTTTTTTCCCTCACCCACTAGGTGTTAAGAGGGGTTGCTTCCTAATGTTTCTGTGCCATGCACCTTGGTGGAGCATTAGTAAATCCAGGTCATCATATCTCCAGGGAAGATCACTATAACTCTACGCAACAGAAGTGATGAGTAGTAAATTTTATGACAGCTCTTAAGCCTTTCCTAATTATTTTACTTCATTTAATTTATCAAAATTCACATGCAATTAATCTACAAATATACTTAAGTAGATTTAAATTTTCCAACTTAATTTTATGAAGAATTTTTTATTGGATTATTCAATGTTCCTTTTAAGATTTTATAGAGTACAATAATATCTAGAATAGTAAAGATAAACATTTGTAGAATAAATATTTGTGGAACTGACGAGAGAGAGAGAGAGAGAGAGAGAGAGAGAGAGAGAGAGTAAAAAAAGACTTGATAACTTAAGATCTCTTAATAAATATAACCCTAAGCCAAGCATAATGGACGAAAAGGATTCGTGTAGTCGACCCTAACTAGTTCAGGATTGAGGCTTAATAGAGTTAAGTTTTTAAGGAAAATTTGTATTTAATAATCATCTTAATTGTAAAACATCTTAGGTACCATTAAAAGGTTGTAAATAAAAATCTAAGTATATTCTGATTAAAAGCAGCATCAATTTATCTAAAGTAAGTCTAAATAAATTATTGCAAAATTTCTGCTGGCATGAGCCAAGAAAAGGCCCAGGCATCAGGAAAGGAGATGGAAGCACTTTTAGGGGTTTTTTTGGTGTTTGCATCAGACTGTATAGGTTTAATATAAAACGTTCTCCATGGAGTGTGTGACAGCGTCACTGTGTGTGCATGTTACTGCATGCATGCATATTCATATCCAATAAATTAAGAAATCTTCCTGAACTGTCAATGAACAAGTCATTAGTATTGACAATAATGTATCCCATACCTCAGCTGCACCAAAGGAGTAACCATACATCTCACTAATCCAACCAGATGCATATATGTCACCAGTGAAATTCGTTGCATAATGAGCTTTGTCAGCTCGAACCTCCTCCGTCTTGTGCAGCCATAACAAAGCAAACTTCCGCAGGTCATCATGTGCATTATTATAACTCCACCAACCTTGTCACAAGCTGAGGGATTGCGGGTGTGCATCTTTGCAAGCTCATTGTCACATCCAATAAGGTAGCTGAAAGAAAGAAATGAAAGAACAACAATGAGAACAGATAAACAATAAAATGAGCTCCAGTTTTAAAAAAGCACACTCTTCTTACTCATAGGGAGTTGAAACAGGACGGCCACGTTCTGCACCATACTCCCATGGTGTAATGGGACCTCGCATTATCATATCAGCATCCAAAATAACTATGAACTCAGCATCGGTCTCCACATGGTTAAGCCAGTGAAGAACAGCTGCTGGTTTATTGATAGCTGGATACCTAACATAACAAAAAAGTATACAGATTATCTGTAATAGCATATGCATGATACAACAAGCCTTCAGTAAAGCAACAAAATCCACCTGGCAGATGGTAAATTGTTAAGCAGGTTGATTAAATTAAAAGGAAGATTCATGAATGATGGTTTTGCAGTCCTCAAGTTTCTTTGTTTACAAGAAAACTACATTGAAAAAAACATCTGATTTAACTGAATCAGTGGACACAAACACCAGGGTAATGGTCTAATATAAAAAATTAACATTCATTTCAGGAATATGGATGACATAAGAAAAGAACACCAAAACATTTTCAGATCAATATTCATATTAGAAAGGAAAGAATCACATTGATATTGTGCTATACTGCACAGCTCAAAGGCTTTCAAAATAAGCCTTAGGCTTTGTTCAATAGAGGTGTTAGAAATTTACATGTGTTGTATCAAACAGTACTACTGCAGTGAAAGAAAGAGAATTTCTTGTCAGAAGTCTGACAGCATTTTCACGGAAAATGCTATGAAAGTATTTGACCGATTTAGGTCAAGACATACATAGTGCATGTATATATGAAATTTGAAAAGATGACTATTTCTGCACCCATTTGATCCATGTTTAGGCAAGTGTCAAAATTAATGATTTTTTATCTTCAAACATTTTTTGTAGTTAAGGTCAAGATCAATGGTGTGGATCTCCAATTTTGATGTTTGTCATCAGTTTTAATCATTAAATTTCTTATCAAAGATTTTGATGTCTAGACAACACAATGGTGTTTCATTCATATTCAAAATTCTCTTAACCGCTCTTGTACAGTCAATAATATATAAAAGACACAACAAAATTTTAAACAAAATCAGTTACTTTTCTATGCAATATGCAGCACTAAAAAGGAACATGAACAAAAATATGTTCTAGAGCAAATAAAGTAAATGTATTACATATCAGAAAAAGAGAGGACTGTGCACTATTTTAACTCTTCAGGGGAATAGATGATTTCTAATTAACGTATACAAATTATCATCCCAGCACAATCATTTTCCCAGTGATCACAGACTAATAGACCAGTTCTCAGGAATATGTACTGCTGGATGCCTATGTTGTCTTTTTCTTTTTTCTGCTAAGATACTTATGTTCTCACCTCAGAATGCCAAAAAGCTTACTATTTCAATTTGCTCTTAGGTTGCGAGTGTATGTGCTTCACAGCATTCAGAATCAGACAATCTTACATAATAATATTTTATATTATAAACGCTGAAATATTTGACTAAATACAGTTTTTTAAGCTTAAGTTCACCAATGGTGTGAATGGTAGTTTACCAATCCCCTGTCAGTGGATGTTGGCTCATAGATGGAACATAATGCGTGGGAGCCAGGTCATGGCCCTTGTATCGCTTCAAGTCTTCATCGGTACAACTGAGAAGGCGTGTGATATTACCAGGCTGGCCACTCAAGTGAAAGCTACGGACAAGGCCTACTGTTTGCCAATCAAAATAAGGTGAACATTCAGTTGAGAAAAGGGTATGGATTTTTGGATGCACCCTTCCTGATTCATCTGAGAGTTGTTTTTGCTCAGCAATCTTGTTGTGCATCTGATGTTGATTTAGGAACTTTGGCTTGGTAAGTTCTGAAAATCTCTTACTTTTTAAAAAACTTAAGTATTTTGACCACTGCAATTTGGGACACCCCATTGATGCATGGTGCAATAGAAGTCCTTCATTTAAAGTGTTAATGCATTCTATGCTCAAAAATAAGCCCCTCTTTTTGTTTGGATCAGATTCCATCATCTCAACCTGCACAATAGTAAATGTCATAATTGCAGTTGACAAGGCATGGTGAATCAACTAAAAGAAATAGGAATAGAAAATATTTTTGAGCAAATAACTTTTACCACTTAAGGCATAAAATTGTAAGTCCAAGTTGTGATACAATTTCAATGTCCCCTACCTCTCTAGGATATGGGGGTGGAGGGAAAAGTCGGTTGCAATCATAGACAATCCCATCCTCATGATGCTCTAGCTTACTAAAAGACCATGTCCCAACTTTAAATGGCAGGCCATAGTGCATGAGAATTGGCTCCGTACCACGTCTTGGAACATAGCCTGGATAGATCATCAAATCATCATTTATCTTGTGGTGAAGGCCCACCTGTTCAAGCAGATAATGAAGTGAGAAGAAGGTCAATTCATGTTAAGGAAAATATATCATAACAAAGAAGCAACAACATATTGTGGCTACATTTTTTTTTTTTTAAAGTCAATAACAAATTATCTTACTTCTGCAGCACCAAATGAATATCCATACATCTCACTGATCCAACCCTGGCCATAAATGTCACCTGTTATGTTTGTTCCCCAGTGGGCCCGATCCTCTCGCACTTCTTCTGTCTTTGAAAGCCACATAGGTGCTAGTGCCCTTAAATCATCAATATGCATAGCTAAAAGCCCACCAACCTTGTCACATAGTTCTGGATGCTTCGTGTGCAATTTTGCAAGAATATTATCGCATCCCCTTAAGTATCTAATTAAAAGAGAGGCAAAATGGATAAATGTTGGTGAACAATCCATAAGATGATAAAAATCAAATATAGAACAAATTAAAAATTTTGATAAGTAAAAACCAGTTGTAGCCATTATTAGGCGATAAAAGTCCAGTGAAAAATGTAGATATCTGCCAACCTGCATTATGGTAGTTGTTGGAGAAATAAACAAGCAGGGGGTCAAAGAAACTTTGGATATTTAAGATGATAAGTGCTGCATATATCATTCACAAATCACCAGTCTTATTAACTGTTTCCTCTATAATAACTAGAAGGCAAATTGTCTTGCAGCAACTGTCAGTATCATAAACAAAACATAAAATCTGAAATCAAGGATCTGATGGTAAACAAAAAAAAAAAAAGGAGAAGAAAAAGGAAAAAAAATGATAGGATCAACTTACAAAAAAATTTAATCAGACAATCATCACATGAAATAATATTTATAACCACATGCATGATATAGTTTTCCACCAATGATAGGTCCTCAGCTGAAGACTAAATTGTGTCCACAGGCAAAATTCAGACTACTTATATCATGACTTCAGTTCGGGCTTGGCAAATAAAGAAATTCACAAGGCAAGTGAAGATACCAGTCTGCCTAAGGACATAAAAATTCTAATAGAATATAACTGAAGAAACAGCAAGCACTGACCTCAATCAATGATAAAAAAAACAGAAACCTCACCAACATTTAACAATTAGGAATCCTCTGCCGATTTAGCAGCTTAGATTCCTTCAACAAATATATACCTAATTCTTATTTTTTTCGTTATTACATGGTTGGAATATGATATGTAAATAAAAATAATCATGAAGTGAATATCCATACCCATAATATGCTGCAACTGGTTTGCCTTTCTCTGCGCCAAGTTCCCAAGGAAGTATAGGACCTCGAATAATCATATCTGCATCTAAGATCACAACCCAATCGACATTATTGGAATCTTTGCTATGTTTAAGCCAATGTACAATCCCAGCTGGCTTATTGATAGCAGGGTACCTGCAAGTAACAATGGACAATACTGACAGCTTGTTAAACACTGACCCTAGAACAAGCATTTGAGACATGATAGAATAGCTCTATCAAAGAAGGAAGATGAAAGATATTCCTCTGATGATGGAGAAAAAGAAGGTAGAGAAATTAGAGTCCCACTTAAATACAAAATGTAATGCTTTGAGGTAGCAAAGCAAATGCACAAGAAACAAGACAGTTGCTTGATGGCTAGGGGAAAGAAAAAAGAATCAGTTCAAGATGTCATGGACATGTGACCAATAAATAAGGGCAACTTTCCATAAGATCATCAGAAGAAGACAAAATAAAAGAAATACCGACAAGATGACAAAATTCAGATGAAAGGGCAACACATCAAATATAGGGGGAAAAACAAAAATCAAAGTGTCAATAATATGAGATTACTAAAACATTAGTGACACTGAAATGGGATTAGAAATAAATCAGAAAGCAGTATTTTTTGATTTTGCATGATAGTAAACCAGGAGCATATCAAACCTATACAACCCACCAAAAAATATTTTCACATGCATGTAGTTGAGATTAGGTTACCTAGAATAATCTTCTTTCCCTTTTTCTTGCTACACACTTTTATATCCAAAGAATATCTTTGAGCAAAGTTAATAAAAATGTTAAAGACCTAAAATTACCTGCTTCAACCCCAAGAATAAATTGTGCAATAACTGTTCAACATCATAGGATCACAAGATCAAGTTGCCAACATTGTGTCATACAGCTACCAGCAACCATACGTCACCCTTAGCCAGTTCACTGGAATCAGCAGGGTCAGTCTCATGTAAGTTGTACAATCTAGGGAATTTGCGATATTTTATTTATATTTTATTTACATACTTCTGAATACAAAGAGGTGTTTAATGGTTCATCATGGTTATCTAATGTCTTAATCTTTTGGTAGAACTCATATGCATGTAGGAAACTTAATATTAAATTGGTCGGTTCAACTAGATAAGCCTTTAAAAACATCACTTAAATTATTCATGACCAAAGAGAAGTCAATGCTATGAAGTTATCTGTGAAAGCCTGCACTACATGACAGGCATCAATGTGCATAAGAAATTACTCCTATATGTGGTTCCAATAGTCCATTTTATGCCATTTGACAAGAACTTTATTTCATTTGGGCAACCAGCCTAGAGCTAATTATTCTACATTAAGAAAAACACTCTATGATGTAATTGCTGTAAAATTTATGGTACAATATAAACAATGTGATTGAAGTGTGCCCTAACCAGCCTGTTAGGCTTATCGCATAAACCAGCCTGTAAAATTCCATATCAAATGCTCATGGATTTATGACTGTACACTGTCATACTTTTTGGTCCTCTAGATTATTGTAGATTTATCCAAGCATAGAAATATAGCAGGATCAGTATTGTGGTTTCTCAAACTCAAAACTTACATAATTGAAGAAAAGGCCATACACTTCATTTGCATGGCTGCCATTGGTAGATGGGTCTAATTCTTAGACTTGTCTATGGTCCATCAATCCCCCACACCCCCCCCCCCCCCCCCAAAAAAAAAAAAAAAAAAATTTAGAAAGGCATGTTTTAAGACTGGCGTGCTTTAAACAATATGCCAAAGATAACAGTCTGCCATGCTGAGACCCAGACTGTCGAGAGGCTTGTGATTCTCAAATCATAATTTGCATTGCTCCTTTGACATGAGGAAATTCAATCCAATGCAGATTTGACCTCATTGTTCCAAGAGCTAAACCACAAACCAACAATTTCATTAGTGGAATTGGTACAGATTTTTGAGCTTCAGCCATAATAAGAATATTTTAAACAATACAGATCTGTTTCTCCTTTTTTTTTTTCCTTTTGATCCCAAATTGATCAGATTTCAGCATTTATTCGCAGTTTTGGTCAGTTTCCACACACTTTAATCTTTGCCCATTTTGGCCATAACAGACTGTTCTTGTTAAAAATAATGAATCTTGAGATTTTAACGTTATTTTTTGGCCATTTCTTTGCTCGTTGCATAAACTTGGAACTGATAATTTGGTGTCATTTCCTCATTTCTTTTAAGTTAAAAGAGGACTTTCCTACAACCAGTGAGTCTGAACTTTTAATAGTAATTTCTGAAATGAAGCTTGAATTTGCAAAATATAAAGGCATCAGAAGCGATTAGGTGCATGGTTCCAAGAAATTTGCATTTTTATTTTTCTGGTTTAAGATACACTCTTAGGGTGCCAGAAATTTTTTAAACAATGGAGAAGATATGCTTGCAAAGCAGATAAGGCTTTCCACTGAACAGTTCATCATACTTAAATCTAATTTTTCATTTTTTTTGGTAAATTTTTATGCTAGTTTCAGATCAAAATTCCAAGCCAACTCAACTCAACTCAACTCATCTAAGCCTTTTCCCAACTACATGAGGTTCGGCTACATGAATCTGCTTCATCCACTCTGCTCTATTCAGGACTAAGTCGACATTCAAATTATAAATAGTTATATCTTTTTTAATTATTTTTGTCCATGTTAGTTTAGATTTACCTCTACCTCTTATCTTACCATGGATTGTTAAATGATCACTTTTTCTAACTGGACCATCTAAAGGTCTTTGTTGTATATGTCCAAACCACCGTAATCGATTTTCTTTCATTTTATCTTCAATTGGGGCTGCTCCTATCATTTCTCTTATATGTTTATTTCTAGTTCTATCTTTTAAATTTTTACCAAAATTCCAAACCATACACTTAAAATCTCAAAGAGAAAAACATACTCCAAAAGTTATTTTTATATAAGTTCCCAATTAATTTCCTTCAGTAATTTATTTATTTTCTTTTTCTATTTTGTTACTGCTTTCTAGTTTTAGCTAAAATAGGAACCAAGACCAATTTAACCAAAAATCATTTGACTCTGCTAAAATCAAACCAAAATCAAGGTTTGAAACCTTGGACATGATAAATGTTTAAGATTGATCTTCCAGCAGAACATGAATCTCCAATTGCAAAACATTGCATGTATTAGTCAGTCACAAAGCATATACATGATATATCTATAAAAGAATCTCTGGATGTTCACAATCTGATATTAATGATCGATCATGGTTAGCTAGCAGATCTTTTTATTATTTTTTCTTCTTCACAGCTAGCTTATATAGGTCCTATTAAAAAGAGCAGGAGCAAGAGAATGAGTTTTGAAAGAGAGGATGAATGTTATGCTTTTATTCCAACTTATTATGAGGCGAGGATGCATCGAAATTACGGTGGAATGCATTATATACTATGAGAGAAAGGAAAATCCAAATATATCTATTGTCCTCTGAATCAGAAAGGAACATCTTAATGGCCTTAAAAATCTATTTATGAAACTTGGTGGATTAAGAACTTAAAAATTTGTTAAGTGAAATAAACTAATATCATGGGCTATAATTATCTTGGGAACTATGCAACATTCTCCGGGTGATCTCATAGTCCTGGAAATGATAGGAGAAATCTGGAATAGAAGAGGCCAAGAACTGTGTAAGGATGAGACAGAAAGAAGAACAGAATGATTTCTGAGGAGATGATTCAATTTCTTTTGACACATGAAGCGTGGAAGTTATGCTGGAATGCATGGTATAGTATGACTAAAGTGAGTATTCAACCCTTGCTTCAATGAGGGAGATCTTAATGATCATAGAAAACTATGCACGAACGCTGATGATTATAAATGCCTTAATTACGTGGATACAGAACTGTCTCCTCAAATGGTAAGGTGGAAGGCGCAGCAAAGCTTAAAGAAGAGAGAGTTATAGAACTGTGCAATGAATCTCACATACAGAAGAAAAAATTTTACGGAATCCACCGGGAAATTCATGACAGGAATGATAATAAAATAAAATAAAATAATATTGCTCAAGAAATCAAGCAAATGACAAGCCTGGTTTAAAGAGATGCATTAACTTCAGCATTTTACAGGAGGAAGCAAAATAAGCAAACTAATGTCGAACTGGTTTAAAGAAACAGATTCTGTTGTACAATAAAGAACAGCATCACTTGGTCCAGAAGGAAAGACACATTCATTTCTTAGAAGAAACTTCATAAAATTAAGAAGAACCTACATACACCTCATATGAAAGCCATAATGTTGAATCACTCAAACTATTCTCAGGAGTTATCTAGTTGTGTAAAATCCTCAATTACACAAAATTTCATTACAAAAAGCCAACTTTACTAGGAACCAGGTCCTGCACAAGCTCCCAAGTAGCACCATTTGATGTGATTCCAACAAAATTCTCGACAATTTCACAATTCAATGCCAAATGCATCAAAACAACCAATTATTCCCGAAAAAAAAAATGACGAGAAGGAAAGCAAACAGACGCTCACCAATCGCCGGTCTTGGGGTGCCGGCTCATAGAGGGGACCTCGAAGGTGGGGGCAAGGCTCATCCCTCGGTACCGGCGGCGCTCCTCCTCGGTGCAGCTGAGGAGGCGGGTGATGGGGCCCGGCTGGCGAGCCTTGCGGAAGCTGTGGACCAGCCCCACCGTCTGCCAGTCGAAGTAGTCTTGGCACTCCACCGAGAACAGCGTGTGGATTCTCCACGGCGCCTTCTGTCCCTCCTCCGCCGCCGCCGTCGCCAGCCCTGCTCCCAGCGTCACCACCGCCACCATCACCGCCAGCGCCGCCGCTGCGGCTCCTATTCTCGCCATCAGAGCCGACGTGGGAATTGGGCCAGAGATCTAAAATTCATGTCCTTGGGGGCAGGGGGAAGGCGAGATAGTTTCAGAAGTCAAAAGAATTATGTAATATATTTTGGTTTTTCTGATAAAGATTTTAATGAAAGGTTTAATTTTGACTTTTGTTTCTTAGTTTTTTTGCGCATTTTGATGCAGTTAAGGATCCAACATAAGATTTTATTAAGAGAGGAATCTAACAACATGAAGTTAAAGCCAAGTTAGAATAATTGGAGCTTACCAAATTTATGTCACTGCATTTAAGCAGGGGCTTAATTATCTTAAGAACAGAGCTTTCTAAGCTGATGCTTAACATATGATGGCATGTGTTATAATTCATGGTCTAAATCAACTTAAGAACTAGTTAATTTCTAGTCTTCCACATTGATGGATGATCAGTACATGTTCATGCACAGAACCCATGTATGGAGTCCCTAAGATCACAGTTGATAAAGCTTATGAGATATAACATCTCCAAAAATCTGAATCCCTATCATGTTTTTTTTTTTTTTTAATCAGATGCACATGATCAATCTAAATTAATCTGGAAATCACCGAATTCTTTCAATCTAATACTAATATTGGTAAATAAAAGATCGTGCGAGCGGCTCTCCGGCTCTTCTCTGTTGCAGTGCTTTAAGATTCGTGATCCGATTTTCTCCTTCCCCGATCTTCGGCGATATTCATCGCCTTGCTGCGTGCTTCTCGTTCGTCCTTCGTCCCGCCTCCCCCTGTCTTCCTATGGCTTCTGATGGGAGTAAGGAGGATCAGACTTCCAGGAGTAGGGTATCGGAGAATAGGTTTTCTTGGGTTTCGTCGCCCCCCTCTCCGGTGGAGGTGGCAAGGCTGGAGTCCAGATTCCCGGAGGTTGTTCGGATTCCGGTGTCGGAGCTGGAAGAGGAGATAGCAGGGTGGCAGCACTGTGCTGTTCTGGCTCGTTCGTTCCTCAAGTGGGTACCGGTCGAAGCTTACATCCGGGAATTCAGACGCGCTAGAATTCCGGAGCTATCGTCCCTGTTTCCTTGGCATTTCGCTGCCACATCTTCCGCTTTGAAGATCCGGCGGCTTGCAAATTGGTCCTTAATCGGCCATGGGTGATCAACGGACAGATCATTGGGACTGAAGCTTGGCGTCCGAAATTCTTTCCGGCCAAGAATTCCATCTTCTCTGCACTGGTTTGGATGAGGTTGCCCAACCTTCCAATGGAGTTCTGGAAGGTGGACATTCTCAGAGTAATCTCGGAGCAAGCGGGGTCCTTCTGCTGTGCGGATGCTGCGACATTGTCTAAGAATAGGGGAGGCTTCGCTAGAGTGGTGGTCCGTGTCGATCTGCGCTGCCCTCTCCGGCCTGGGACCAGGGTACAGGAGATTCGAGGACCATTCTGGCAGCAATTTGTCTTTGAGGCTTTGGAGGGTTTCTGTCCGAAATGCGGCTCTTTGCATTTGGACGGTCTTTGCTCGTCAGTGGCCATGGTTGAGAAGGAGGATGCAGACGGTAGCTTCGTCTTTAGGCCGTGGCTGGCGGCGGTTCGTCAACGGAGGTCTCCTGCTGCTCCACTGGGTAAGCCATCTTCCAATGCCTCTGCTCCCAGTTCTGTCCCTCGGCCGGATTCAATGGGCTTGAGCCAGAAGGAGGGATGGAAGGCTCCGTCGAAGTTGGGTCATCGTCGCCCCCTAGCTCTGTGAAGTCTGTTTCAATCCAACAAGATCTGGGATGGGGGATGGTTGGAGCTGATTCTGTGGCCAAGCCTGGCCACCAGGAGGGCGTCGATCTGAAGGGCCCAGATAAAGGGAAGAAGGTGTTGGTTACAGAGGGAGGGGAGAAGGATTCATCCCCTCTGGTGGCCGTGCCGGTCTTTCAAGGGCGTGCCAGTTTTAAAAATTCTGAAAGGGGGAAACTTCAGGTTAACCAGATTGGCTCCTCTGAAGCAGTTATGCCCCAATCATTGGTTACTGCTAATCCGTTTGCATCTCTGGCTTTAGTTTCCACTGATGGTGGCCAAGTGGAGAATAGGGTAATGGTCTCGGGCCCCCTAAAGCGGGCGAGACCAGTTGATTGCCTGCCTCCTAGGTCTATCCCCAAATTGGATAAGCGAAAAGGGAAATATAAGGGCAATATGGTCAATTGCAGAGTGGATTTCATTCCTTTTTCACACAGATTGCCCCAGCCCGCCTGTGGCCAGGTTATAGGTCGGGAGGAGGAGATGGTCAACCCAGATAGGCCTGTAGACGAGTGTGTGAGCCACCTTCTGCAGAGCTTTTGGGCCAGGGGTCATCTAGCATTGTTGCTGACTCAGAGGTCTTGCAAGATTGCTCTATTCATAATTCAGTGGATGGCTCGTGGTCCGCAGGACACCATTCTGATAGTCTGATGATAGAGGACCAGGAGGGGGTCCCAGCTACCTCCAGTTAATTTATGAAGATCCTAATTTGGAATGTTAGAGGTGCTAATAAGCCCTCATTCCGTTCCTCTTTTGGTAGATTGATACCGCTTCATAATTTTGATATATGTGTCCTTTTAGAAACCAGGTTGTCGGGAGACAGTTTGGTGCGGTTTCGGAGGCAGATTGCCCGGTCCTGGTCTTCTTATGCGGTGGAGGCTGTGGGACTGTCTGGAGGCATATTGGCTATTTGTGTTGGGAATTATATCCTAAAGCCAATCATTTGATGATTGAGCAAATGTAAATATCATATAAATTGATATATTAATAAAAGATATTTGGCAGTTTATTCATTACAAGAACATCTTCTTAATACTCCTGATAGTAATGAAGCCTTTAGGATCTTCTTTCACGATAAAGGAGGATTTATCTTTGAAGGTCCTCAAAAGAGTTCGCGACCAAATGATATACTATGACAGGGCCATAATAATATCAATTATAGGACGTTGTATATCATATTTGTTGGTTGTCCTCTTAACCAAGGAGTGTAGAGACATTGGTATGATATACAGGTGAAAGTGTATGATATATTTCACCGAACGTGACTCATTTCTGGATACTCTGCTGTCAAGAGTTAATCCGAGAAGATATAGGTATAAGTATCCTTCAGACCTGAAGATCACAACCAGTGACTTGCAAGCAACTCATTATACTTAGGTGCCGGACCACCTGGATTTCTAATCCAGCTATGAAAGGTTACTGGGTGCAGTCAAGTACTTGTGGTAGTCAGTTGTGGATCAAGATGGAATTTGACCTATCCCGTTAAAAGGAGAAATGCTTGTGTTTCAATTTAGCAAGACCTTGGTCAAGGCACTTCATGTGAAGGTCACATGATCACTAAAATTGAAATCACTATATGGATTTGCTGTTTAGAGTTAACAGGCTCTTAAGCCATCCTTAGCATTTGTGGTCAAGAGGATGAATTATACGATAATTGTTTCTTAGGGTTCTTGAAGTTTGCTCAGCAACTCTTCGACCGATTCGGACGTCGGGTTCCATTGCTAGATGGGCACATTGATTAGTATAGAAAGTTATTTCTATGCTACCGGCTTAGATTCGAACCTAGAGAGTCACACACATAGAAGTTTCCTAGGATGATCTATTTGCTGATCAACGATTGAGAATCGTAAATGATTTAATTAATCAATTTGATTGATTGAATTATCTCAATTGGGTTAAGTACAAGCGAATAAGATTCAATTTGGTTTAAGTTTATTAGAAGGACTAATTAATTTTAAATATTGATTTGAAATTAGACTTGATTTGGATTTAAATAGATTCAGGACTAGCCAAATTTGATTTGGGCTAAGACCATGATCCATGTAGGTTCAATCCAATAAATTCAAATCAGCTTAAACCAAAACCCAAAATTAAACCCCATATGTGAAAATAGTTTTCTCGCATAAGGATCTCACGAGACATTAAATTCTCATGCAGAATTTAATGTATAACATTAATCTTCTCCAAACAGTTCCATCGGAATTCTAAGTGTTAGAATTAAAGTGGAATTAATGTGCCTCTTTGAATTAACGAGACTATGGAATTCTAAGTGATTAGAATTCATATCTCTTTGGTTTTCTCTAACCTCAGAATTAAACAAAAGGTTACGTCTCTTTGGTTTTCACCGAACGTCGGAATTAAACAAAAGGTTTCGTCTCTTTGGTTTTAACCGAACGGCAGAATTCTAAGAGTTAGAATTGAGCATATAAATTGGAGGACATCCCTCACTAGGTTACAACAACGAGATGTTATGGATTGAATTTCTAAAGAGTTAGAATAAAAAATCATGATGTAATTCTGGTGTCAGAAAAGGTTTGGTGGATCTTGGAAGAAAATTCAATTGGGAGGATTCAAGGTCAGCAAAATTGTTTTTCCATGAGCTAGCACTCCCGGGAATCCGATCATTCGGGGCTTCGCGTGGACGATACTAAAGGCCGGATGATTGAACGGCTGCAGAGCACAAAGGATTTACCTACTATTCTTAAGGTGAGTGATTTGATCCCTAGATCTTAAGGCAGACTTCAAGATGAGTGGTATGACTTCTCATCTTGAATATTAAGATATGATCTTAATTATTTAATTTATATGCATTATTTAGATCAAATGATCTTATAATATAAGGCAAAGATATGATCTTGATGCATGTTAGATAGATTAATATGTAATCTTTAAATTTCTGCATTGATAATTGTTATCAAAATTAAAATATGCATGCCTCAGGGATTATTTCTCCCTACAAATGGTATCAGAGCGATGGTTTCGTCTTGATCTAATTTATTGCATAGAAATTAATGTTCTTATTAATTATGTAATTATGGCTAAAATGATTCACCTAGCTATTCGGTCACAGATGAATTAAAAATCTAAATTACCCATTCAACGAGGTATTCTGTGACATATTGCCGTGCGGTTGATGCTTAGTCAAAAAAATAATTTAAATTGATCTTTGGCATCAAAATGCAGATTACACACACTCTCAAGAGAGGTTTTATATTTGATACATATTGATGTTGTATAAAAGCATGATATTTGCATGTTTAGTATAAAAACATAGATATGAGATATGATGGCTTGTAGTCTATGTTATGAAACATACAAATATTTATGAGAGATTTATTTGAATGTCAAATATTAATTCATAATTTTTAGATATGATCTAAATATAGGAATTATGAGTATTAACCTAATGCAAGTGATGCTTGATTGAAATATATGACATGTAAACATGAAATATATTTAATCTTTTGGGTTAGATAAATCGGGTCCATAAAGGGTTAGACCCTAAGGTTTAAATCAACTGGACTAAAAGAGTATTTGATCAAATCTAAATTAATTAGATTAGGTTAAGAATGCTCTAAATCAAACAATAGTTGTAGTTGATCATGTCCTTCTCTTTGATTAAACCAAATGGAAGTAGATTAGGCTCCGTGGTTGAGCATGAATCTCTTAGATGGTCAAATCAAAATTGGTTAACCATACGATGTCAAGGTGAGTTGGCAAGTTGCTCTAGGATCAACGATTGAATGATTTTTAATTGGGAGCTACTCGTATTGATGCGTCTTTAACGAGTTAATGGCATATCCCTTCCATCGGTCTCACTTACCTGGTCATCATGGTGAACCATTTATGATTCAGATTATTTACCTGATTCGGGTTGACCCATGCCTATAAGAAAATCAGTCTGACTAATTAAGGTGTCACTTAAACTGACATAATCTTGTCTCATTAAACTGACTTCATAGATTCAGTGGGAGAACTTGATTAGTCAATTTATCTTAGATTATTAAATCCTCTAAAATTATTAGGTCCTTAAAATGAAATAGTTATATGATAACTAGATCAAAGCCTCCCATTAAGGTGGGTGATAATGAGTCCGATGTCTTGATAATCATTGGAGGCACTCCATGCCTGGTGCTTGTCAACCATCGGAATTATCATTCATTATATGATAAGTCAGCGTAACTATTACATAGACAGTCAGGTGGGCCGAGCTTCACTCGGGCTTGGTTGTCTATTGATAGGTTACACTGATTATATCATTTAATGGTTGGACCTAATCAAAACTTTCAGTGGAGGCACTCCATGCCTGCTGAAGAGGAACATGGGGCAAAACTGAACACTAAGAATTGTTTGGGAAAACCATTAGTTTTGAACCTACTCTTAGATGCATATAGGTTGGCCAAGCTTCACTTGGGCCTGTATATAGTTTATATAGATCTTAGTGCCCGCTAAAGAATTAAGAATAATTCTTCGAATTGGGGCGTAGAGGCTGCCAATTTGAACAAAATAGTGAAAGAATCTTTAGACTAAAGTCCAAGTCTTTAGACTGAATCAATTTATATACTACTAAACTTTAGTTTTTCCTTATACAGAATATGATCACTAATTTATCATTAAGGTCCCTATTGGATAGTGACAAGTTGAATGGTTTAAATTTCAATAGCTGGTTTAGAAAACTTAAGATCGTCCTTGAGCATGAGAGGATTCTATATATTCTGAATAATCCTGTACCAGAGGTTCCTAATGCAAACACCCAAAGTTATGAGAGAGACACTTATCAGAAGTGGCTCAGTGATAGAACTAGCATGCATTGCATCATGCTAGCAGCAATGAACGATGAATTCGGTCACCGGTTCGAGAATGCTCAGCCGGAAGAAATCATTCAAGCGTTGAATGAATCTTTCGGTACACCCGACGATGTTGAAATGCACAAGACTAGTTGTGCTATTTTTAATGCTCGAATGAGGGATGGATCTCCTGTCACTGATCATGTATTGTACATGATCGAGAAGATAGAACTCCTAAGTAAGCTCGGCTTTCCCCTATATGAGCAGTTGGGAAAAGATGCGATCCTGAATTCCTTGCCTCCATCCTTCCGACCTTTCCTTACTCATTTTCAAATGACAAAGCCTACAGTCAACTACCACGGTTTGTTGGGGTTGTTACAGAACTTTGAGAAGGATAACCAGCTCTCTAAGGGTTTGGTTAATGTGGTTGAAGGATCTAAGGTAGGGCATCAATCCTTTAGGAAAGGGAAGAAGAAAAAGAATAAGAAAAAGGTGCAACATGCTAGGACATCTATAAAGGGTCAGATGCAGAAGAAGAAAGTTGACAAAAGTCAAGCTGAATGCTTTCATTGCAAGATGCAAGGGCACTGGAAGAGGAACTGTCCTCTTTACATTGCCACACTTGATCCAAACAGGCCAAAGAAGAAAAAGGGACAAGATGTTGCTTAATAAGGTATTTATATGATAACACCTTGTAATTTTTCTGTATACGATAATCAGACCTGGGTATTGGATACCGGGAGTCCTTTTAACATTTGCAATTCATTGCAGGGACTACAGGTCACTAGAAGATTTGAGGACAATGAAAGATTCCTCAATGTCGGCGATGGAAGATTAGTTCCAGTTCTGGCATTAGGAGTTCTTGAAATAGTTTTCAATAGAAATGTCATTTACTAAATGATTATCATTTTTGCCCAACATTCTTGTTGAACGTAATTTCTGTAGGCCTTCTGGCCAAAAGTCATTATGAAATTTCAATAAAGGATGTTACTTTGAATATCTTTATGAATGGAGTCACTATAATGACTGGGCATTTATCTAATGACATTTATATATTATCACAGCCTGTGAATGTAGTATACAAATCAAGTAAGCACCCTAGAATAAATGATGTCACCGATATTTATCCTTGGCACCATCGGCTAGATCATATCAACAAGAACAGATTGAACAAGTTAACTCAGGAGGGCATCCTTCGAGTTGATGATTGTGAATCATTAACTACCTGTGAATCCTGTCTTCTTGGTAAAATGACCAAGTCATCTTTTACTGAAAAAGGTGAAAGAGCCAAAGAGCTATTGGGTTTAGTACATACTAATGTATGTGGACCAATGAGCACTTGTGCCAAAGGTGGATATTACTACTTCATTACTTTTACAGACGAACTTTCTAGGTTCGGTTATGTCTATCTTATGAGACATAAATCTGAATCATTTAAAATGTTCAAACTATATCATAAAGAAGTAGAAAAATAAATAGAAAAATGTATTAAGACCCTTCGATCAGATCGAGGAGGCGAATACCTTTCAAATGACTTTGTGACATATATAAGGTAGAATGAGATTCTCTCCCAATGGACTCCTCCAGGAACACCGCAGCATAACGGTGTGTCGAAAGAAGGAATCGAACTCTGTTAGACATGGTTCGGTTCATGATGGATTTTGCAAGCTTGCCAATATCATTTTGGGGATATGCAATAGAATCAGCTTGTCATATTCTCAATAAGGTTCCAAGTAAGTCTGTTTCTAAAACTCCACATGAGATGTGGTATGGACATAAACTGGTTATCACCTATCTGAGAGTCTGGGGGTGTCCGGCTTATGTGAAACATGCAAAATCAGACAAACTTGAACCCAAATCTGACAAATATTTTTTTATCGGCTATTCGAAAGAAACCAAAGGATATTACTTCTACAATACTGAAGAACAAAAGTTATTCATTAGTAATAGAGCAATTTTTCTTGAAAAGGAGTTCCTTAGTGAAGGAACAAATAGCTCTAATGTTGAACTTGAGGAAGTTCATCAAGTAGAAGGAACAACACAAACCTTTGAACCATTAGAATCTGAGTTGATTAGATTAAACTCAAAACCCATTTTAGATGCACCATTAAGGCGATCTGGTAGAGTACCATATCAACCGGACAGATACTTAGGTTTTCTGGTCCAAAACGAAGATCCTGTTGAGCTTGATGAGAACAACGAGGATCCAATCACCTATATGGATGCTATGCAAAAGGACTTTGTGACATATATAAGGGAGAATGGGATTCTCTCCCAATGGACTCCTCCAGGAACACCGCAGCATAACAGTGTGTCGGAAAGAAGGAATCGAATTCTGTTAGACATGGTTTGGTCCATGATGGGTTTTGCAAGCTTGCCAATATCATTTTGGGGATATGCATTAGAATCAGCTTGTCATATTCTCAATAAGGTTCCAAGTAAGTCTATTTCTAAAACTCCACATGAGATGTGGTATGGACATAAACCGGTTATCACCTATCTGAGAGTCTGAGGGTGTCCGGCTTATGTGAAACATGCAAAATCAGACAAACTTGAACCCAAATCTGACAAATATTTTTTTATCGGCTATCCGAAAGAAACCAAAGGATATTACTTCTACAATACTGAAGAACAAAAGTTATTCATTAGTAATAGAGCAATTTTTCTTGAAAAGGAGTTCCTTAGTGAAGGAACAAATAGCTCTAATGTTGAACTTGAGGAAGTTCATCAAGTAGAAGGAACAACACAAACCTTTGAACCCTTAGAATCTGAGTTGATTAGATCAAACTCAAAACCCATTTTAGATGCACCATTAAGGCGATCTGGTAGAGTACCACATCAACCGGACAGATACTTAGGTTTTTTTGTCCAAAACAAAGATCCTATTGAGCTTGATGAGAACAACGAGGATCCAATCACCTATATGGATGCTATGCAAAGGACTTTGTGACATATATAAGGGAGAATGAGATTCTCTCCCAATGGACTCCTCAGAAACACTGCAGCATAACGGTGTGTCGAAAAGAAGGAATCGAACTCTGTTAGACATGGTTCGATCCATGATGGGTTTTGCAAGCTTGCCAATATCATTTTGGGGATATGCATTAGAATCAGCTTGTCATATTCTTAATAAGGTTCCAAGTAAGTCTGTTTCTAAAACTCCACATGAGATGTGGTATGGACATAAACCGGTTATCACCTATCTGAGAGTCTAGGGGTGTCCGGCTTATGTGAAACATGCAAAATCAGACAAACTTGAACCTAAATCTGACAAATATTTTTTTATCGGCTATCTAAAAGAAACCAAAGGATATTATTCTACAATACTGAAGAACAAAAGTTATTCATTAGTAATAGAGCAATTTTTCTTGAAAAGGAGTTCCTTAGTGAAGGAACAAATAGCTCTAATGTTGAACTTGAGGAAGTTCATCAAGTAGAAGGAACAACACAAACCTTTGAACCCTTAGAATCTGAGTTGATTAGATCAAACTCAAAACCCATTTTAGATGCACCATTAAGGCGATCTGGTAGAGTACCACATCAACCGGACAGATACTTAGGTTTCTTGGTCCAAAACGAAGATCCTGTTGAGCTTGATGAGAACAACGAGGATCCAATCACCTATATGGATGCTATGCAAAGGACTGACTCTAATAAATGGCTTGATGCCATGAAATCCGAACTTGATTCCATGAAGGACAATAATGTATGGACATTAGTTGACTCACCCGAAGGGATAAAACCCATAGGGTGTAAGTGGGTTTTCAAGAGGAAAAGAGGCGCAGAAGGAAAGGTAGAGACCTATAAAGCACGTCTGGTTGCCAAGGGGTATCGTCAACGTTATGGTATTGACTATGACGAAACTTTTCTCCTATAGCAATGCTGAAATCCATTCGGATTATGCTAGCCGGCCTCCAGCGTCGGCCTCCAGAGCCGGCCTCCAGTGACGGCCTCTGGCTCCGGCTTCCAACAATGGCTTCGGTCCTAACTTGATGCCTTTTTCGCATGCACAATGACCCGTCTCATGCAACAGATCCCGTGATTCGAGGTCTATTACCGTGTACCTCCCTCACTGAAATCACGGGCAAGTGCTAGCACGCTCAGCAGTTACCGCTACAAGCGGCCCTCATCCAGCAACGGCTTAACCACTTGCCGTTCGGAGAAACTTATCCCAACGAGGAAGATTCGACGGTTCCAACGGAATGAGGTAAACGGAACCCCCCAGACAGGTATAAGAGGAGGACCCGAGCTCAATGCAAGGGGATCTCTCTCTCTCTAATTTCTCAACTCCTATCTCACTACTAGAGAACTGAGCGACAAGTTGACTAACTTGAGCGTCGGAGGGTCCTCGCCGGGAACACCGGCAGGGGACTTCTTGCATGGTTCCGAAGAAGGGAGACGACCCCTCCATCCACTTGGAAGCCCACGACAAACCTCAGCATGCCCGCCGCTCAACACGGTTGATTTGCCTGCATCAATATGCATAAATAAAATAGTTAAGGGCATGGTTATAATTTAATTATATAAATACTACAAGATAGCTACTTATAGAGGATCTTTCGCACATCAATTAGATTAGATTATCTTTATTTATATTTTATATTTTATTTTAGTCCAATTTAATTTATCCTAGGAATAAATGTGACTTAATTTTTATTAATCCAACCCTTACCATCATTCTAATTAGAGGTATTATGATAGTAAAAATTCTTAAAACCCTAGTTTATTTATTTAACTCACTTTTTATTTTATAACAATGGCATGTCCGTATGGTAAAGTAATTCCATCATATGATAGCTTATGATCACTCCAAAGTCTAGCTAGTACAGGATCAATCTCAATCTGTCAAATTCTTCTATGTATTAAAGAAGGAGGAAATAGGTTAAAAAGGGGGCAACATATGGTAATTATAGAAAAGATGCATTTTCTTTCATATACTTCACTCTCTAAGATAAACTATTATTTTTTATATAATATCCTCGGCATAAACATAAAAAAATAAATATATTTTTACTTTCCTTTCATCATATCTACAATGATTTTATTTTATCTATCCATGCACTATTTTGATTCTCTTACTCTTATTAATACAGTATGAATAAGTCCTAATTTTTATTATTTTTGAAAGATTTTCAAACACAATAAATTTTAGATGGGGGTCCTAATTTGCAAATCCAATAATTAAGAATGCCCTTTTTTAGTACACTTTATCTTTTAATATTTATAAATTAAGTTATAATAGTTAAAATAATTTATCTAATAGTTAGAATGCTATTGAATCAAATAAACATATTCATAAATTATGAAGTTTTTTTTTGGCATTCATTTCATATATCAATTTTTTGGTTTTTGTAATACAACACTAGTGTAAGTTATTTTGATAGTCTTATTAATAAATTTTGCTCACTTGATTCATTGTAATTAGAATTAGTGAAATTTAAAATTAAACTATAATTGTTATATTTTTCTACTTTTAAATAGTAATGATTATTGATGTATTTTTTGTAGTTAAATCTCAAATTTTATTACACTTTATTTGATAGACAATGATGAGGTCTAGCTTAGTAACACACCGCGGTCGTAGTATGCGATGACGTAAACCAAGTTTGACTTGATCTAGACTTCTTGATCTCTTATCCTCCTCTCTCGACAAAATTGAGTTTGCCTTTCGATTAGGAAGGCTCCACTTCTTTACCTCTCCTCCATCGATGATCACTATAGTCAATTTAAGCTGCCTCTCACCTTCTCCTCTCTTCTCTTGCCATCTTTTTTGAAGCTATATTTGGATTGGCTGTTAGGATACCTTTAAGTAGCTATTGATTAGAAAGGTTCTACTTCATCACCTCTCCTCCATCGATAATTATAGTAGTAGATCTAGATTGCCTCTCACTTTCTCCTCTCTTCTCTCATCATTTTTCTTAAGCCCTATGTAAGACCCCGCCTTAAAGGACTAGGTTTGGAAATTCTAAAGCAAGGTTAGGTTAGATAAAAGGGTTCTTAGAAGTAGTGGGCCTAAGTTCAAATGAACAGAGAGAGAGAGAGAGAGAGAGAGAGAGAGAGAGAGAGAGAGAGAGAGAGAAAGACCTAATGAAATAGGGAGACTAATCAAGATAACTGTTGTAGAAAAGAAGCCGATGTGTTTTGGTCGATGGCAAGGAAGAAGAACAAGCGGCCATTGGGTGCTAAGTGGAGTGTTTTCTACTTGGGATGTTGCTGAAGAAGACCATTTAGGAGGTAAGCTTATTCCTTCTCTTAGGATAGTATTTTTCTTCTTTCTTCTTTCCTTTGTTTCGATAAGTCGTCAGATGGCTGCGAGCATCGATTTCAACCAAAATATGAGCCAAATATCATATTCTGCATTTGTAAATAAGAAGTCCGACAATGATTGATCATCACTAAAATTTGGTCTAAAAAAGTAAGCCAAGAAAGATCACTGACGATCCTTAGTCAAGATATTGGATCGAATATGCTAGTGGGAAGTTGATTGGTGGCTGATCGACCAAGTGGATTATGGAGGAGGAGCTTCGGCTAATCGGAAGGTAGCTAGAGGTTGGCTTAGATGCTAGAGAACAAGAGGATAAAATCCTCTATTTTGAAGCCATAAAATGATAAATTGTGTGTGTCCCTTAGTTGACCAATGACCTAAATGCCCTTCCAGGCATTAAAATACCATGCATGACCTTTCTTTTAATAAATCGATGCATGTGTCCCTTAGAATCAAAAAATAATTATTGATGTGCATGACGTCCTTATTCCATAAAATGATGTCCATGCCCCTCTAGCCATTGTTTTGACTTGCATATCCTTGTTTTCATAATATGATGTGTAAGTCCTTTTAAACAATTTAACAAATGATGCTTTTATCCCTAATTAAATGACATACATGTCCTTAGGGGTTTAACGTTAGGAATAAACTTGGAATAACTATTCTAGGTTAGTTATTCTAGGGATAAGTGATGAGGATAGGTTATTTAGAACCAAATTCATGAAGAATGACATATAAATCAAGGTTAAGATGAATTAATTGACTAATTCATGAATAAATCGTAACCTAAGCAAGTGAAAATATTTAGAATTATCAATAATGAATATTACTACCAAGACCTAGGAGAAGACCTTAGGCACTGGTAAAAAAAATCCATAAATTGATGAAAGAGATTTAAATTAAGAAGAATAAATTTAGATATTTGCTAATTAATCCTAAATTATATGTTAGGTTTGAAAGAGGAGTCCTAAGTTAAGACGACTGATTTCTTTGCGTTTATTAGGTAAGCAGTAATTGATCAATTTTAGAATTTATCATATTTTTAATAAATAAACACTTATCACTCTATGATGCTTAGTTTATAATTACTGCATGCTTTGCATATTGATCATGATTACAATGATTATACTTGATATTGATTATTTATTACTCAAGATGAATTGATAAAGATATTGGATTGATTATGAGTAAGATTTAATGAGAGATAATAAAAAAATAAAGATTTCAAACCTAATTATGTTAGATAACTTAGATACCCTACCAGTAGGACTATATGCTGAAAAGACCCATGATCTTGGGGGATATACTCGGTTGATACTCTATCAATGGGAGTTATATGTTGAAAAAATTCATGATCTTGAGGGATATACTTAGTTCAGACCCTACATATGGAGATTATACATTGATAATATCTGACTTTGGGGGCTATACCTTGATTGATACCCTGCCTGTGGGACTAAAATACCAGCGATATGATTTTAGCATAACATGATTGGTTGACATAACATAATGAATACTAAGACTATGAAAAATACTAATTATTTATTTTGACTGATAAATGGTATCCATATGCTGATATTATATTATATTATGGATGACTAATCATTGCTTACTAGGTTGTGGAGCTTAGGATTATTTTATCTTCTTTTTAAGATTCTAGTTAGTAGTTGTGGGGAACATCACAGGGAGAGTGCGTAAATGTGCAAGAAAAATAAAGAAATTTGCTTATTTAATTTTATTAAGACCTAGTCTTTTAAACAGTAGTTTGCAGCTAAATGTTTATTTTTTAATTACTTGAGAATTTATAAATTTTAAAACTTAATACTGCTGAGATGTAATATCATGTGATGATACTTTGCATATTTATAAGAAATTCCTTTTGAGTATGCGGTAATTGTTATATCTCCCAGCTTGATATTTAAATTAGAAGTGCGACATCTTATTTGGATTGGTTGTTGGGACACCTTTAAGTAGTTGTTGGCTAATAGCTATCTAACAACTATGGCTAATAGCTAATTCAAACATGCTCTTAGATTCTTCTTTAGAGAGATGATCAACACAATTCTCTCCCTCTCCTAAGTTGTTCGATGACGACTTGGGCTGCACCCCCTTCGCCCAGCTCTCTGACGAGAATAACAATGACAAGAAACCCAAAGAAGATTAGCCAACCGTTGCTCCAGTGCTAGTAGTGGTGACCCACACAAGGACCATCAACATCATCTACCCTTCCCCAGCATCTAGATGATCATAAAAAAGATGGCCACCTTGGTCACCAAGAATGGCCACAAGTTTGAGAAGCACATCCTCACCAATAATATCAACAATGCTTAATTTGATTTCCTCATCACCTCTGACCCCTACTAGGCCTACTACTAGCATCGCATCTCAAAATTCCACTCCCAACTATTAATAGATTTTTCAAAATAATAAAGGATCCTTTCTTGCTTTTTTATCCATGTTTTTCTTGATTCCTTAAGGACTGATTTGGGAGAGGGGTTGGGAGGAAAAATGAGAGAAAAGTAAAGGAGGTGTATCGGGATACTCCTATTCGAAAGTTTTTTTGATAAAAAAAGAAGGGTTTAGGAGGATCCCAATATCCTTCCAAACTTTTCAATAGAAATAATTTTTAAACCCTCAAATCAGGAGATTTGCAAGGATTTGCCTTACTTTCTTCTATTTAATTAGGTATATAACCCTTCTTTTCCTCTTTTATTTCATAAGACTTTCATACAATAGAAGGGTTTCAACCTCACATTTGCCTTCTTTTTCTTTACCTTTCTTTACATTAAAAGCCCTTCCTTTCCTTTTTCCTCTAACTCCCAAACAGAGGGTAAGAGGGAGAAGAAGGGACTTGAAAGTTTAGTTCTATATTGGAAAGACAAGAAAAGAGAAGGGTGCTTATAAACTAAGACAAGGTGGACCAAATTATGCCATCCATAGATGCTAGTGGCCATCCTAAAAAGATATCAAAAGAACCCTCAAGCACAAAAAGAAAGACCTATCTCTTAAAAAATTCAAAGCCACAAATGCCTTTAGGTTCAAACTTATATCCCAGTTAGATTGAGTATTTCAATTTATGACATAGCAGATTAAGCTATGTGAATTATAAAAAAATGCATGCTATGTATGATCTAGATCTCATATCTAAATGAATATCAACAAAGAGAAATGTAAAACATATATACTTATTATAATGCCTTTTTCTTAACATAGAAAGAACTTTTAATATTTTGGACCTAGTACATAGTTAGTCATTGGACTTGCATAGCATTTTCATCATAGGAGGGAAAAAGTACTTTGTAACTTTTATTTATGACTCTTCAAGACATTTATGAGCTTTTTCTTTTGCATACTGAGGATGATGCATTAAAACATTTCTTTATTTATAAAAGTGAATGATGCAGGACCAATTCGTATGCAAGTAAATTTTATATGATTAATGATTGCAGTTGATTAGTCTTTCGAAGTAATAGCCTAAGAGGGATTCAGAAAAACTCACAGTAATTCCGCACGTGAAACAGTTCCATAGAAAAGTAAAGAAGAAAGACCGCCAGGGCTAGTAGGGCTTGCTCTCCTTCAATAAAGTTACTAGTAGATTAGAGGGGGTATACCTGACATGAGGGAAAGATAAAAGTGCTGAAGGAGTCGCTCTGCCTAGTGGATGCACCCTAGATGACCAAGCCTCGAGCCCACAGATCTGCGGTCAAGTATCCGCTGACCTGAATGATGATCACCTTGATTCCTGGATTCATGGCTACTGTGACATCTGCAAGATTACCAAACAAGAGCTAATAAGAAAAGAGAAAATCAGAATAAAGGTAAAGAGATGAAGAAGAATTAAAGAAGGAGGTAGGTGTGGCCGAGGGTCCTTGAGCATCCCCTGGATGGGGCAAGGCGGTGGCTAGGGCTCTTGGACTGCTGCTTGGAGGGGTGCAAGGGGCAGCTAGGGTTTGGGACATCCACTGATGGATGGCAAGAAGGTGGCTAGGGTTTAAGGTTGGGCGGCTTGGATGCAGGCATACACAGGAGCAAGAACACAAGAACACAAAGAAAAATATGAGTCAAAATAACTGATTGATTGTATTGATTGATTGAAAGGTTTGATACTTTTTTTTCATACAAGAGGGTCTCTTTTATAGGACAAGAGACTTGGGGTTCAAGTAAATACAAATATGAAAATAAAAAGAGGCATCCCTTTTTATGAAAGAAAATTCAAAATAATTCCAAAATTGATGCCCACTTTCTTTCTAAAATATGAATTAAGTGGCATCCTTTGAATTTGAATACATGAAAGAAAATTTAAAATTTAGTAATTTGGGGTGGCCATATTGGGCGTCCTTCACTTGCTTCTTTGGACTGAATTCAGGGTTGAAATTTTCAAAAGAACTAGGCGGCAATATGGGCATCCTTCATTGCTACAATTCAGGGCTAAAAATTCAAATCTGGGCGGTTTGCATTTGGGCGTTCCTTCACTGCTTCTATGTGTAGGCCTTGTCTTCTTTTCCATACTGGTGTCTCCTCTTGTAAGCTAAATAAACTTACTACAAGACTTACATTAAAATAAATTAAACTGGACAGGAATCAAATTAAAATAAACTGAACTGAAAAATAAACTGAACTAGACGAGACTCAAATTAAACCTAATTTTTCAACTCAAGACTTGAATCAATACTAATCAGATATCCACAGAGGGTTAAGAATTCTTTGCCTGATCCTGATGCCCGCACCAATTCTTTCAGAGTGGGAAGAACTCGACCCCGTCGAGTATGGATCGTTCTGGCTCTGGTATCTCTCTTATAGGTCTGAGTCGAGGCACTGCAAGTCCTCTCGAGTAATTCATGAATTGTCAGATTCGGGGCGACCCTGCCATCGAACTAGGTTGCGTTGATAACCGCGGTTCCGGATCGTAATGGCATGATTGTCTAGGATATGCTCGATCCGCTCTCCTCGCTCAGGCAAAATTGGTGGTGGACACTCTTGGATAGGTTCGCTCATGAAAGAAGGGTTAGGTCCAAAGTACTCACTAGGAATCGCTGTCGGTTCTTTATACTCTACTAGGTCTGTAATATTGAAGGTTGAGCTAATGCCCCAATCCAAAGGCAGATTTAGCACATAGGCATTGGGTCCTACCTTTTCTATCACTTTAAAGGGGCCAGCTCCATGAGTGTAAAGTTTCTTAACGGTTCCTGATGGGAACCGTTCAGGCCTAAGCCTAACCATGACAGAATCTCCTACACTGAACTTTTTGGCTCTTCTTTGGGAGTTAGCCAGTCTTTTATAAGTTTCATTACTTAGATTTATTTTATGGCTAATATCCTTATGTAAGTCTTTGATATACTGTGCAAATGCTTGTGCTGACTCTGAGACTCGTGTGTGGAGGGGTAAAGGAATTAAATCAAGTGGACGATTAGGCTTGTACCTGTGAACTATCTCAAATGGATTCTTGCCCGTAGATCTATTCACTGAGCTGTTGTAGGCAAACTCTGTACGTGGTAGCAATAGATCTCACGTCCCTAGGTGTTCGCCTACAAGGCACTTAAGAAGGTTTTCTAGACTACGATTCACCATTTCAGCTTGTCCATCCGTTTGGGGGTGAAAGGCTGTAGAAAAATTAAGTTTGGTCCCTAACAGATGCCATATCATTTTTTAAAAGTACCTGGTGAACCTAATATCCTATCAGAAATAATGGTCTTGGATAGGCCATGGAGCTTGACCACACTGTCTAAGAAAAGTCGGGCTACCCTAGATGCGTCGAACAAGGGATAAAGTGTGCAATCTTAGAGAACCTATCGACCACTACAAAGATGGAGTCGTGCTTCTTTTGGGTCATAGGTAATCCTAGAATGAAGTTCATACTGAGGTCTTGCCAATGACGATCAGGCACTGGCAAAGGAGAATATAGGCCGATGTTCTACTTCTGCTATTTTGCAATGGCACAAGTTTGACATCGGGCTACTATCAGGGCAACGAGCCTTTTTAATCCTGGCCAGTAAAATTGATCCTCTATTGTTAGAATAATCTTATCTCTTCCAAAATGACCAGCTAATCCCCCAGCGTGCGTTTTCTAGACTAGGAACTCTCTAAGTGACGTTCTAGGGATACAAAGTCTGTTGCCCCTAAAAAGATAACCATCCTAGATGGTATAATCTCCACTGGTATTGGATAGTCCTAGCTGAAGGGTCTTATGAATTTCACTAAAGTTAGGGCAGATCTCATACTCATCTTTTATTCAGTTGAACCCTATAAATTTGGTGCTAACAGTACTCAATAACAAAAACTTATGGCTTAGAGTATCTGCTACCTTATTTTCTACCCCAGCATGGTATTTCAGGACAAAAGTGTATGCCTGAATGTATTCAACCCATTTGCCGTACTTAGAATTGAGCTTCTTTTGGGAGTTCAAAAATCGGAGTGCCTCATGATCAGAAACTAAAACAAACTCTTGCGGCAGTAAGTAATGTCTCAAATACTTAAGGGCCTGTACTACCGCATAGAATTTCTTATTATAGGTAGAATATCTTCATTTAGTTTTTACTTTAAAAAGCTATAGGGTGATTTTCTTGGCTTAACACTCTACCTATGCCTACTCCCGACGCATTGCACACAACCTCAAACACCTTAGAAAAGTCTAAAAGTCTAAGTATGGGTGCATGAGTCATCATATCCTTAAGCTATAGGAAGGTCTTATTAGCTGATTTAGTCCACTCAAAATTATCCTTTCTAATACAATCAGTGATGGGTGCGATGATGGTACTAAATCCCCTAATGAATCTCCTGTAAAAGGTTGTTAGGCCATGGAAGCTGCGGACATCGTGGACATTCATGGGTACTGGCCACTCTACGATCGACCTAACCTTTTCAAGATCCACTGAGTCACCTTCTGGGGTTACCACAAAATCTAGAAAGATAATCCTATGCATCATGAAATCACACTTCTTAAGGTTTGTATAAAGGCTATTCTCTCTAAGGGTCTGACAGATTAATCTGAGATGGTTAAGGTAGTCCTCTTTGGTCTTGCTATAAATTAATATATCATCAAAATAGACCACTAAATTTTTTTCATGTATTCTTTTAGGACTTGGATCATGATTTTCATGAATATACTAGGTACGTTTGAAAGCCCAAAAGGCATCACGATCCATTCAAACAGACCATATATAGTCTTAAATGCAGTCTTTCACTCATCCCCTGGTCTAATTCTAACCTGATGGTAACCATTCTTAAGGTCTATCTTGAAAAAGATGGTGGCACCCACCATCATGTGTAACATGTCATCTAATCTGGGGATAGAAAACCTATATTTGATAGTGATTTTATTGATGGCCCTACTATCCATGCACATTCTCTAGGTACCATCCTTCTTAGGGGTTAAGAGTGCAGGAACTGCACAAGGGCTTAAGCTCTTCCTAATGAATCCTTTCCTAAGTAATTCTTCCACTTGTTTCTGTAGTTCTTGATGCTCAGTGGGATTCATCCTATAATGGAGAAGGTTTGGGAGGGTGGATCATAGGATCATGTCAATGGCGTGTTGGATGTCTCTTAGGGATGGTAACTGATCAGGCAACTCTTCAAGGAAGACATCCTTAAATTTCTCTAGAGTCTCAATTACTTCAGTGGGTTATTCCTTTTGGACTGATTCATGGATCTCTTTAGTGGTCAAAATCCACATAGAGTTACCCTCAGTGATTTTCTTTTCTAATTCCTTAGCTTTAATCAGATTAACTCTTGGCTTACTATCCTTAAGGCTACTAGATCCTTTCTTGATTGGGTCCCTAGGTAGAACTGGATGTATTACATACTTGTTTCCATTATGTTTAAAAGAGCAGATGTTGGATCGACCAAACAAGGTGGCATCGTGATCATAAAGCCAAGGTCGACCTAATATAATACTACTAACACTCATAGAAATTACATCGCACCCGATCTTTTCTTCATAATTTTGCAATTTGATTAGTATTTGGCATCTAGACTTGATTGGGATAGAGGTGAAATCTACCCACGAGACCTTATAGGGACTAGGATGAGGAACTATGGTCAATCCTAATGATTTAACTGTATTAGCAGATACAGCATTGACACAACTCCCGCTATCAACTATTATCTTGAGCACCTTATCCCCTATCTTAACAAAAGTCTGTAGGATATTAGTCTACGCCAATCTTTCTGGTCCTTAGTTTGAGTCTGGGTCAAGATACATCTAACCACTCCTAGTAGATCTTCAAACTCAAATGTTTCCTCCTCTCCATCGTACTCATCTATCAGATGGGTATCAGCCTCATAGACTTCTCTCTCAGGCTCAACTAGGGGCTCGGACTCAGTCTCAGGTAACTCATCCATATGAAGGGATCTAATTGGGCACTGGCTGATCATATGCCCTGGTTTGTTGCATCTAAAGCATTTGATCTGAGGGTTGGGATTTCTCTGGACCTCTACAGATTTGCCCTTATTCTCTCTCTGGGGTATAGGGGTACTATTCTGGGATCGACTCAACTCGATTCGGCTTGTACTGGGTCAGCTAGTGTTGGGTCGACTAGGGTAAGTCTGGTGGGGGTCTAAGTACTGGGTAGGTCTGGGATGACTATGATAGGCCTGGTTAGATCCTAGATATGGACTCTTGATAGCCTCTGATCTACGATAGGGTGGCCTTCTCTGAAAACGTTCATAATCCTTAGCAACTTGGTAAACTTCTTCTAAATCATGTACCCTTTTCAGGTAGAGTTCTCTTTGAATATCTGTTCTCAAGCCATACCTAAACTTGGATAGGGTGACTTCCTCAGACTGAACGATATTACACCTCATGGTATACTCTTAGAATGTAGCAATGTATTTATTCACAGTTTTGTTACCCTGAATTAATCCCTACAACTAGTCCAATAGGCTTTGGTCATACGATGTGGGGGCATAATTGGACCGAAGTCTAGACTTCATGGCACGCCAGGTGACTATGGGGTCCCTATCCTCTAGTGCTTGCCTTCGCTCTATAGTGGCCCAGTATAACCTAGCTTGTCGTACTAACTTGAGCTTGGAAAATCTAAACTTATGCTTCTCAGACATGTTGTACCAGTCAAAGTACTGGTCCATCTCTTCCTCCCAATCTAAGTAGTCCTTAGGATCCATAGAGCCATCAAAAGTAGGTGCTTCAAGTCTGATACTTCTAAGAGCTCTTTCTTCTTGGTCTACTGTCTCACGATTGGGTCTCCTAGGGAAGACATCTAGGACTGGATCAGATCGAGGTGGTCTCCTAGGCCCATCTCCAAAGTGAGGATCATGATGTGGAGGTCCCCTAGGGTTTGGCCTTATGTAGAGGTCAGGCTGTTGGGCTCTCCTAGGATGAGGTAGGGTCTCATGATTAGACTTAGTGTGGGCCTCACGGGCTTCTTCTAGAATGCCTAACCTAGTTTCAATTTGATCGAATCTGGATCCTAATCTAGCCTCAGATTGCTTGATGTCTTGGTTCATTCAGGCTAGTTATTCAGTGATGATCCTTAAGTGATCCTCAATGTTTTGATTAGCCATGGGTTCAGCCTGTAATGAAGGTGGTGACGGGCAAAAGATGCTCCTGATCTAGTGCACATGCAAGCACAATCAAGCACACAAGACTCAGACTGACTCAGACTATGGTATGCTAGACCTAGTCATCCAGAGTAAAAGATTTGGCTTAATGCAAGCCAATCTAACAGTAACTCTTCAATTGTTCAGTTGGGATATATGGGAGGAGGGAGGCTCGTCCCGCAAATTACAAGTGCCTAATTAGAATAATCCCAACACTCCATTTAAGTCGTTTGATATTTGACCTTCCTTCTAGATATCAATTTCAGAGCACACGCCATATTGATTTGTATTAATCTCTTTCAGTACACTAGACCGACTGTTGGTGTCCCTAGCCCTCTAGGGCAAATATCAATTAAGTTGCTACTCAGTTTTAGATTAGAGGCATGGGATCGGAATGCACGGGTGATTGTTTTGGGCCAAGGAAGGGGTCTCAATCCCTTCCTTATCTGACATCAATGAGAGCCCTTAAGAGTAATTTAATGCAGATGAATGATATGCAAAACACAAACCCTAATCCAAAATCTATAAACAGCAATAAATCTCAGAAATTTTTTTTACAGATTGAACTAAATCCTAAAAAAAAAAAAAATACCTTCAATTATATTAAATCTAGAGAAATAAATTCCATAATTTTTTGATGTGTATGCAGGCAGAAATAATTCAATTAACAAAATCTCAGAATTTTTACATTTTTTGTGAGTAATCAGGCATGCAATTAATTCATAGATCGAATTAAATTCTCAAAAAATAAAAAAAATACTTTAAATTATAATGAATCCATAGAAATAAAGTTTGTAATTTTTTATGTATATAGATAGAAACAATTTAATTAACAAATAATATACTGATAATAATGTGAATTAAAAATTAAGCCCTAACCATGCCCTGATATCAAACTGATGTAGGACCGATTCACATGTAAGTAAATTTTATATGATTAATAATTATAGTTGATTAGTCTCCAAAAGTAATAGCCTAAGAGAGATTCAGAAAAACTCATAGTAATTCCGCACGCAAAACAGTTCCACAGAAAAGTAAAGAAGAAAGACTATCGAGGCTAAGAAGCTCGGGTAGGACTTGCTCTCCTTCAATAAAGTTACTAGTAGATTAGAGGGGGTGTACTGACATGAGGAAAAGATCAAAGTGCTGAAGGGATCGCTCTGCTTGGTGGATGCGCCCTAAATGATCAAGCCTCGAGCCCACGGATCTACGGCCAAATATCCGCTGACCTAGATGATGATCACCTTGAATCCTGGATTCGTGGCTACTGAGAAATCTATAAGATCACCATACAAGGGCTAATAAGAAAAAGAAAATCAGAATAAAGGTAAAGAAATAAAGAAGAAGTGGAGAAGAAGGTGAGGGCGGCTGAGGGTCCTTGGGCATTCCCTGGATGGGCCAAAGTGACGGCTAGGGCTCTTGGGCAGCTGCTTGGAGGGGTACAAAAGGCGGCTAGGATTTGGAGCATCCACTGGTGGATGGCAAGAAGGCGGCTAGGGTTTAAGGTTGGGCGGCTTGGATGCAGGCATGCACAGGAGCAAGAACACAAGAACACAAAGAAAAATATGACTCAAAATAACTGATTGATTGTATTGATTGATTGAAAGATTTGATACTTTTTTTCATACAAGAGGGTCTCTTTTATAGGATAAGAGAGTTGGGGCCCAAGTAAATATAAATATGGAAATAAAAAGAGGCGCCCCTTTTCATGGAAGAAAATTTAAAATTCAGTAATTTGGGATGGCCATATTGGGCGTCCTTCACTTGCTTCTTTTGGCTGAATTCAGGGTTAAAATTTTTAAAAGAACTGGGCAGCAATATGGGCATCTTTCACTACTACAATTTAGGACTGAAAATTTAAATCTGGGCGGCATGCATTTGGGCATCCCTTCACTGCTTCTATGTGTAGGCCTTGTCTTCTTCTTCCATACTGGTGTCTCCTCTTGTAAGCTAAATAAACTTACTACAGGACTCACATTAAAATAAATTGAATTAGACATAATTCAAATTAAAATAAACTGAATTGAAAAATAAACTAAACCAGACGGGACTCAAATTAAACCTAATTTTTTAACTCAAGACTTGAATCAAAACTAATCAGATATCCACAGAGGATTAAGAATCCTCTGCCTGATCCTAGTGCCCATACCAGTGAAGTAGAAGTTCATTATAAGGTCAAAATAAAATGTCTTATAACTAATAGGAGAGGAGAATATCATGATCAGCTTTCTTTGAATCTCATGCTATTATCCATGAAGTTATTGCACCCTATATACCATAACAAAATGGTGTAGTAAAAAGAAAGAATTAGACATTAATAGAAATAGTTAATGCCATGCTTTTCTACTTAGGTCTAGGACATAGGTTTTGGAGCGAAGCATTGCTAATAACTTACCACATCATGAATAGGGTTCCTAATCAAAAAAATAGAATAAAATCCTACGAACATTAGAAAGAAAGGAAAGTTAACTTAACTTACCTAAGAGTATGGGGTTATATTGCTATAGTTAGAAATTTAGAACTCAAAAGATCAAAATTGGGAGAGAAAGGAGTAAATGCATTTTTCTTGGTCCTACAAAGCATGGTAAGGCATATAGATTTACGGTAATTAAATCAAATGCTAAAATAGCATGGCATACTATCATAGAGTCTAGGGATCATATTTTGATGAAAGTAGATTTAATTTCATTCCTAGAAATATTGCATGTGGAAATTATCATGATGCTGACACTTCAAAAGAAGACCATTTTAAGTCTAAACCAAGAAGAAATAATAGAATGAAAACTCTTAGGACTGTTGGATCGGATTTTTATATGTATATGATAGAAGGTTCTAACGTTAATATGTAACTCTACTCATATTATCTTGAATATAAAATATGACTCTTAATCATATGAGGAGGCAATGAAATCTCATGATGTAGCCTTTTGGAAAGAGGTACTAAAATGATGAGATAGATTCTATAATAGACAATCGAACATAAATTTTGGTAGATCCACCATCTAGTAAGCCCATCAAATATAGTTAGATCTTCGAAAGGAAGATAAAGATTAATGAAACCATCAACAAATTCAAGGCAAGATTGGTGGTCAAGGGGTCTACCTAAAAGGAAGGTGTCAGCTATTTAGATACCTATGCTCTAATTTCAAGGATAGCCACAATCAGAGTCCTCATTTGCCTTGGCTATGATATATAGCCTAGAAATTCACCAGATGGATATAAAATTGGCTTGCTTAAATGGTGAATTAGATGAAAAGATATACATGGAATAGCACAAAGGATTTGTGGTTCTAGGTCAAGAACATAAGATTTACTAGTTGATAAGGGACATTACATGGATTAAAGCAAGTGCTAAAACAATGGCATCAAAAATTTAATGACATTGTCTTGGCAAATAGCTTTCATATCATTGAATAAAATAAATGGATATATAACTAGTTCTATAAAGGCCAAAGAGTTATCGATGACATGCTGATATTTGGCACAGATCAGAGAAGTATGGTTGAGACTAAAGAACTTTTGTCCTCTAAATTTGACAAGGACATGGGTGTTGCTAATGTGATTTTAGGTATAAAACTTCTGAGAGAGAATGATAGCCTAACTATGTCGTAATCTCATTATATTGAGAAGATTCTCAAGAAATTTAATCATTTTGATTGCACACTCATAAGCACGTCATTTGATAGAAATATCAAACTGATGAAGAATGAAGGAAGAGTAGTGCTCAATTAGAGTATTCGAAGGTTATCAGAGTTCTAATGTATGTTATCACATGCACTACACCCAATATAGCATACATAGTTGGAAGACTAAGACATAGCTATGTAAGGCCATTAATTACTAATGGTCATCATCATTGAATATGTTAAGTCGGATCAAAACCTTGCAATGGAGGTGGTGATCAAAATCTCACAAAAGAAGAGTCTCAAGCTCATATCAACAAATAACCCATGATGGAACCTCAATTCAATATTGCTAAAGTCAAGTCTTGAGTTTAAAAAGAAAGTACATCATTAGAGAGATTATAAGAACCGAAATAAATTTCATCCCAAGGAAAGTAGTGTTTGGTAACTATAATGATAAGAGGAAGGATGAAGTATAATGCTCTTAATAGACTTATAAAAGATTAACTTTAAAGTGTTATTGTAGACTTGATAAGCTCTACGTAGGTGTGAATTATGACTGCTTCTGTGAAATTAAAGGGCTTGATTCTAGAGCACTAATGAAAGCAAGATACAAGACTTAAGGCCATAAATGGGTCGCATTATTTTTGGATACTTGTATGAGGAGAAATTTTATATGAGAGATTTATTCGGTTAACCTAATGGAATGATTGATTCAAAGCTTAGTTTACCAACTACTCCTGCTTAACTTTGATGTGTCATTATTAAGTGAGGACTCAAGTTTAGAAGACATCTTTGATGTATGCACAAGTTTCATTGAGTTGTTTGGGATCTATAAATATTTTGAAAAATATTAGGGGATTGTTAAAGATTTTTCAAAATAATAAGGATTCTTTCTTTTTCATTTGTGTTTTTCTTGATTCTTTAAGAAGGAGAAGCAAGGACTTGCACTACAAGAAAATATTGAAATAGCGACGCAAATTTAGCGATGCATCATTGCGTCGCTAAATTGCGACCACTTTGCGACGCCTCCTTGACAACAAAACATTGCGACGCAATTAGCGACGCATTAGCACTCAAT
>UESW01001417.1:419328-470677 GCA_900491605.1 Calamus simplicifolius | reverse complement strand
TGGGATCAATGTTTGTAAGGCTTTCTAACCTGGTCCATTTTAAAAATGGCGAGAAGAGTTTTTTTTTTTTTTTTTCCTTTGAAAAAAGAAAAACCACTTTAGTTTTTTGATAGCTGGTTTTGCATTCAAAAGCATTGTTTGCTTGATTAAACTTGGATTTTGCGAACTTTAAGGAGATTTTGAATCATTTAGGGCTCGTTTGGTTCATGGTAAAAGAGATCGCAGAATTTTGAGGCATGTTTCTTTAAAGAATTGCAGAAATCTCATAATTTCATCATGCTGTGATTTCGCTACTTTTTTTCTATTTCTAAGATGGTTTGAAGATTTTCTTATATATTTTTTTATTTGCCAAAGGATAGCCTTGCGATGATTTGATCCAAGTTTAGAGACTTGAATAAATATCCTATTTCTATTTTTCTTCTTTTTCTTGAGTGTTTTTTCTTGAATAAATGGAAAGACTAATCCAGCAAATAATAGTTACAAGTACATTCCATCCATAGCTCATCTTGGGTTTTTAACTTGTATCTTGATCTATAACTTTTATCTTAATTTAGAATTTTGGTGTCTTGATTTCTTGACCATTTTTTATAACCCCATATAGAAGTTAAAAAAAATTAGATGGCAAAAAATGTTTTAAGAAATAAAGGGTATAATTGGTATTTTACACTACTTTTCTAAGAAAAAAATTGTTCAAGCAAACGTGATAGCTTCATTCTTTCCCAAGAAAATGCATGTTTTCCATGGTCAACCAAACATGATAGTTTAGACATTCTATGCCTGAAAATTTAATTTTTAGACATCTTATTCTTGTCTGGAAGTCACTTCCTATAAACCAAACGAGTCCTTAGGTTGTTGGGTTTCATGAAGTTTAATTGAAAAGAATGTTCTTTTATTTCTTTAAAATGATTATCAAGTTTCTATGGAACAAATAGTTTTTGTAGATCCTACCTGCCGAAAATATTAAAAATCCAAAATTTTGGCTCATAGAATTTGAAATTTTTATTTACCATTTTTATCAGGTATTTTGAACTATGGATTTTACATGTTTCGAGTAACATATACATGTTGTCACATTTTATGAAACTTCCTAACTTGTAGATCAATTTTTTTTTTTTTAATATTCTTATTACTCTTAAAAAATTGAATACGTATTTCTTGAAAAACGATCATTATGGCCAGCACAAGTGCAATTATTGACTTCATACCTTTGGTTTTTAACAATAGGGAGGATACATTGTGCTTACTAATATTGTATCATGTGATTGTGTTTCAGTCTGATCTTTCATTTATCATGCATATGCCATAAATGAAAATATCTCTCTATATCAAACTTTACTAAAGTCTTCGTGTAGATTCTTCCAAGCTTACAAAAATATTTAAGGTTTGCTCCCACATGAGCTTCTAGAGTTCTAAACAGTTTTATAGGTTGCATTGTGCTTGCAAGATTTGTATATTACATAATAGCTCCTAATATGTAATAGCCCTGAACCTCACTCAAAAAAGCTAGTCGAAAAGTGTTATTTGGGTCATTACAAATAGTATCCAAGTGGACTTGGCCCTAGTCCATATGGACTAGGGTACATTGTAGATGGGCTCTTCTGATGCTGACCATGGGCCAATTGTGATTTTTTATGATGGGAAGAGTATGCAAGGACCCAGGCTAGTATATATTTAATCCAACATCTGCCAAGGAGATCTTGAGAATCCAAATAATACTTTCTGCTGTCTTTTTAGGTAAGATTCTTGGTCATTATACATTCTTTCCTAGTGGTTTGACCATAGTAAGTTTTTGATTTATTTTAATCATATGTTGATTCATTGAATTGAGTCCATATTAATGGGATTAGGCATGTGGTTTAATGTTAATATACTTACATGTATTCATGCATTAATGATCCTTCTATAAATACAACGAATACCATGTATAATGAATCGGCACTAGCTGTTATGTTTTTACATATTTCTTATTTCTCTTCGGTCTTGGTCTTTGGCCCATTGTTTCCTATCAAGCTCACCATGGCATAATAGGTAGTCAAGCACGGCTGGAGTAGAATATGACTTGTATCATGAGTCTGATTGATCTAAGTTTTGTTCATTCGTAGCTTTCTTTTATTTTTTTTTACTTGAATAGTTTCAATTTTTTTATGACCACAGAAAAATGTTATTCTTTATATCTTTCTTGCCTCATTTATTTTTGCATAGGCTGCTCTTCAGATGAAAGTGATACTTCATTGGCTGTTCATATTTTGCATCTCCACTCTGATTCTGATAGTTGTCACATTTAAAATTTTATTTGCAGCTGCGGGAATATATTGATGACACAGAGGACTATATCAATTTTCAGGTAGCTTCTGAATACTAAAAAGTTCTTTTACCTCATTCAGAAAAATGTAAGTGGTTCTTATAAATAGTGTGGGGAACACTGTCATATTCTAAATTATGCTCATTTTTGCAGCTTGACAATCACCGAAATCAGTTAATTCAGGTGACAATTTCTACCTCTGTTTGTTTGTCTGACTTTGTTTAAACTGTATTGAATGTCAGAAGATCCACATTGTTCTGATGGCAGATCATACATGCCATTCTACAATTGCTTGTTATTTAGCCAAACCAAGCACTTTGTTTGTTGTCTTCTTTTGTATTTGCTACAACATATTCTTGTTTATATGCTTTTGGAGGTGCTTTGATTTTCTTCCTGGTTGGCGCATGCTGGGTCCGTACTTATTTATTCCCTAATACCAATTGCAGTTAGAACTCTTATTGAGTGCTGGTACGGCTGCCCTCACTCTCTACTCGCTAGTTGCTGGGGTTTTTGGCATGAATATCCCTTATTCATGGAATGATAATCATGGGTATATATTCAAATGGGTGAGCATCTATGAATTAGTTGATGGACGGGCTATTGGACTTGCATAAAATGCTGCTGATATCTTGCCTACACTTACGTTTTTGATTGCTGAACAGGTGGTTGGCATGTCAGGACTTGTGTCTGGATTGCTTTTCATTTTTGTTGTTTTCTATGCTCGCTGCAGAGGTCTTATTGGGTCCTGATTTCCAGAGGTATGCATGATTGTAGAGTCAGATTATAAATTCTCCTATTGCAATCACTCGCAAGATATAGTCCATGCAAATGATTTACAAATCATTCTCTCAATTGGAATTGCTTGCTTCTTTTGTGTTGATGACTGCATTTTTTTTTTTTTTTTTTTTTTCTGTTTTTGCTTTACCAGGATTTGTGAGAGTCAAAAATTCCCAATATTTGGCTACCCTTGCATCGTAGTAGCTTGGTGGTTGGTTCAGAACAACATTTCACTTTCAATGGGTCATTGTCTATATAATTTCCTTTCTTCCCTTTCTTTTTTGTCAAGCAATGTGATTTTTTTTTTTTAATCAATGTTTCTTCTAAATTCAAGTTATTTATACAAGTCAAAAGGTCTAGAAAGAGTTCGTTGCTTTGTTTTGCTTGTGATAAAATTTTTGATCAGTTCCTTCTATCATATAATTGCTACGTTATTTACCTGATGTTCATTGTCATGGGGTTCATGTGTTCTGATGACAACGGTTAGCTGTACTCACTCAACCTGCTTATCTATGGGGACTTTGAGAGTGCATACAGGGTAAGAGCTAGTCATTGTTTTATTTTCAGATTTATTTTGTTGGTTCTTCAGCTTGTGAATAACGTGGGCTACAATCGAGAGCAGCCCTCCCCGTGCCTACTAAACCAACCGTACGGGTTGGTCTACTAAACTGCCTCCTGCTCTTACCTCATGTTTCTTTGAAAAAAATGGTGTCTAGCACGTTGGCTGGTCAAGTCGACCTAGAGTTGTGATATCATGTGTTACAAAATTTTCTCATGCGAATCTGAGTCATGCATCCTGATAACTTTTAATTGATTCACATTTCTTCTTTCCGTCGGTCTAAGGAGGGATGCACTCTCTCTTTTTAAAAAGATTGCATCATGCTTTGAAACTTAACATTTTGATTTGACATGTTATTATTTAGAGAAAAAAATTGTGGCGACTTCCTTCAAATTTGATAGATTTTTATTTTTCTCAAAAACCTACGACCTTTGTTTTGTACACGAAGACTCGAGCAGGACAGCTGAATTCGTACTCCTATAAAATCAGGGCAAAATTGGTATTATTTAAAAAGAGTTGCTATCAAGGTCATTAAAACAGAGGTTTTGACTTTTTTTTTTTAAATTAAGGTTAATCTTTAAGGTAATGTTTGATAGAAAAAATATTATTGATGGATAAGTGTGCGGGATAGAGTTTATCCCCTGATATTCCTAGGGATATTCCTTGGCTATCCCATTGATCATTTCAAATGTAAAAAGGTAAATTCATAGGATAACTTTTTTTTACTCTTATTTGGAGGGATAACCAGCTATTCCTATATTTTTTAGGAAATAAATTGAGGGGATAACTCATGGTATTAACCATGAATTATTGTTTTGGTTAACTTTATTCCAAGTTATCCTTTATAGTTATGACTTTTGAGAATAGAAGGGAATATTTTCTGAATATCATTTCTTATTCCCTATTTGAAACACTATCTAAAGGCATCTTATTGTAATTTCTCATATTATTTATAAAATTTGATGGTGCTAGAAGAAGTTAAAATAAGCTCATAAAATTTATGTATATTTTTTTATTATCATTGTTGTTTGTTGATGTTGTGAAGGTCCTACGCTATTTTTGGTACGTATATGTAGCTATATTTGCATGCTGAAACTTTAAATTAATGTAGCTATATTTTTGGTATGTATATGTAGCTATATTTGTATAAATTTTAAATTAATTATTAATCATTATTAATTATTTTTTTAAAAAAAATAAATATATTTTCATAAAATGAGATATTTAGTGAACATGATTTTTCTATATTTATAGTATAGTAGCGTGGGGATGTGGATATATAATGGCATAGAAATATATGGATATGATATAGTATAATGTTTTATCTAATAAATGTGAGTTTTATCTCGTAAATATATTTTTTTAAAAAGAAAATGTTGATTAACTTATGGCATTTTTGTTTTTGGAATATATGATGATGGAGAGGAGGTTGAATTTGGATGCGACAGCGTAAAGGGATTCATTAAAGCAAAGGCAGTGTGCATGAGTGTATGGTCTAAACGAGCAGGGAATGTTGGAAGGACGTCATCCCGTCAGCTCCTTGTTTATTTTACCATGTTGGAAGGATGTTATCCCGTGAGCTCTTTATTACTTTCTTACTTTTTTACTGCACAACAAAAGCCATGGTCGGAGCGTCAGTCAGGGATTGAAGCCTTAAAATTTAACGCTGCCAAAAGAGGATTCTTGTGGCTTTTTAAAGGCAAAATTTTATCTAACGGACCATATCGTTTCTGCCCCAACGTAAATTTAGATGTATTTTAGCAAAATTCATATTTTTTTAAGGCTTTTGTTTTTGTACGTTTATCCGCTGTCTCATCATTTTTTGCAAATTTTCTTATAATGTGAATTTTCTACCTAACGTTCAGTCTACCTACCAAATGACCAAAAAAAAAAACCATGTTTACAAAAATACCCTTCCAAAATATGTCTAATAAAATATAGTCTCTCTCTCTCGTACTTATAAATGCCCCATGTGAGGTTGCCACTCAAATGCCATATACCGCGGCCTCATGGCAACGAAGAGGGAGAGTGGATTATTTGAGAGGTGATTCTAGGGCAAGGCCAGGAGGAGGTGAATATTTGAACAGATATATCACCTAGTGTTTTGAACACGGGACCGGCTTAACATTATCGGTTTGATCGAATAAATTAATTTTATTAGATCAAATAATATTATAGTTTTTTTGATTTAATAACATTAAAATATAAATATTAATTTAAATAAAAAATTAAAAAATTAAAAGTTGGATTGGATCGATTTGAAACTGGATTGATTCAATAAATTTTTTTAATTTTTACTGGATTATATAAAAATTAATTTTAATAATAAATTAATTTTTAAAACACTGGTATCACCAAATACCCTAAGAGCAATTTTAGGGTGGCGATAAGACTTCCAATTAAGCTAATTAATGAGAGCATTACCTAGAAATTAGAAGAGGTGGGAGAGGTAGCTGTACGATGCGTAGAAATAGAGGGTGAATCATTTTGAGAAGGAACACTGTGGGCATACATACTGTTGTGAAACCAACGAGAGAAGGCATGGGTAGACACTGGAATCCTTGCAAGTAAAGAGACGCCAAAGAATATTGGAATTATGATCAGAGAATGAAGTAGCACAAGTTATGGTGGGGCCATGCTGAAATCTGTGAAAAAAAAAAGAGAAAGAAAGAAAAAAAGTTAAAATTTTTGCTGCCACAGGCGAACAAGCCGGGTCAACACCCATCACCAGTCACCACCATTGTCTTGTTTTGATTATTTGAAACTGCCATAATGGCGTCTCCCAATTAGGCCACCTGCTCCCTTGTGCTCTATCTTCTTCTCGGTAGCCTTCATGGCGTTGCCCTTGACCTCTCCCGCCATGTACATAGCTACCATTACGATGCATCATGCCAGTACGTATACTGCTTTCCTACACTCTATCGATACCTTACCGCTTGCTCTTATTGTTTTTTTGGCATAAAACTTCTCTATGATAGTGTTTGACTCATAAAAAGCTATCCTTAGATAAATGTACAAATTAGTATTTATCCAGAAAATAGCACAAAGGATAATCATCTTTTTAAATAACAGCTTTGTCATCAATAGATAACTCTAGTTATTCATGCAATCCCTAAGGAATAAGTTTAACCATGGGTTATTCCCTTTTATTAAACTTTTTCAAAATTATCCTTCCTAGTTATAGCTTTTGAGAATAATAGAGGATATCCCTGGATATCCTCCCTTATCCCCTATATCAAACACAAATGTCAACCTACAATTCTTGCATTCATATTCTCCTCTACCAACCCCTTCGTTAGCTAGCTTTTTGCATCTCCCCACTATGGTTCTTCGTATCTCCATTGATCGTGCCTCTATTCACTTCAAATGCCTCACCAATTATATCTACCTCTTTGCTTCTATTGAAGAAAATATCTTATAAGATTCTGCGGCCTCACCAATTATATCTACCTCTTTGCTTCTATTGAAGAAAATATCTTATAAGATTCTGCGAAAGCCCAGATCTTTATCGGCGGAGTTTGCTAATCGCCATGCTGTTGATGCTGACACTCCTGGCCACTGGGGTTCCCCTGCTGTTTCGGCAGCAAACCGGCATATGGTTTTCATTTCTTAGAAACCCCCACCTTCAGGATTTGTCAAAATTAACTTTGATAGCAGTGTGCGTAGAAGACTAGCTAGGTCAGTTTTTGTTATTCGTGGATTTGATGGCGTGCTTCTAGCAGCTAGTGGCTTTGGCGCTCTTGACTCCACGGTCCCCATGGCTGAGCTTTATGTGGCTTGGACTGGCATTACTTTTGCTGTTCGGATTCTTCATGCCTGCAGCCTCCTTATTGAGGGGGACTCGCTTATTGTTGTACGGTGGATTTGCAACGATAGCAGCAACCAAGTCCCTAATAATCCACTTCTCCGCGACATTTGGTCTCTTCTCCAGGGAATACAGAGAGCCTATATCCGATATATCTATCATGAAGTCAATTCGGCTGCTGATTGGGTAGCAGCATCTGCGGCTCGTAATAGGAGGTTTTGGGTATGAAAGTAGGGAGACCTGTGTCCCCTAGTGCTGAAGTAAATTTTGTATTATGATATTTTTGGATTGACTCGTACTAGATTAGTGTGATCATCGGTCTGTATCAAAAAAGAAGAAGAAGAAGAAGAAGAAAATATAAGAAACATCGTTAGTCACTTGAAGCCATGAATTCATATATGGATCCTCGAACGTACGTAAACAAGGCCGTTATTTAGGATCTCATGGGTGAGAGCAATTTAATCATTGTATTTAATAATAATTGCTTAACAACAAGCTAGTATTGTTGGTATGGTAGAAGTAACGTGTATAATTAATAGAATACGACGACATGGAAAAATAACTAAGAAGAGGGAACGATATACACACATGTACGTGTGTGTCTAGAAAAAGAAACATTTGAAAGGGCATATATATAAAATTTATTTTTTTCATTCCATCATGCATGATTTTTTGATGTATCTTCGTTAGTTAGGTGGCAACTGCCTAGATTCTCTCTCTCTCGCTCTCTCTCTCTCTTAGCATGAATTACGTGAATTTGTTGCTTCTTAAATGCAAGGGATAATCTCATTAGACATAGGGAAAGAAATGTTAATTAAAGCACTGATCCGGAACTGTACGTTCTATTGTTTGCTGATCACCAACAAAAACATGCAGGATCGATTTCAGTAAATAGAGTAATATAAGAATCAAACAGTCATTACATGTTCTTTTTTTTTTTTCCTTGTTGAATTTATATGTTATATTATGTTGCTCATAGATAAAAATAGGGAGGCCTTAATTAGATGTAGGGCCATTAGGTAACTCACACAGAATTTAGGTGCAATTCGATAAGTGCTAATATTTCAATTTCAATCTTTATGAAAAAAATAAAAGAGAAAAGAGAAATAGCTAGCAGGGGATCCCTTGTCTCATTTCAACTCATGAAGTCAATATATTAATTATACATGGGTCACTGAGATCAAATGCTGATGCAATACATGCATGGATGAGAAGCAATTACTCTGGGAGAAGTCCCATGATGCATCTTTATTAATTATTCTCTGGGGTAAAAATTAAGATACCGAGGCTTAATCCAACCAGTTGGTAACATCCTATTAAATGAGTGCAGAATGCTTCATTATAAAGCCAGCCAATATGGCCTAACTGCCAGCACCTCTCGGTACGTACGTGCAGTGCATGGTGTTGAGGGCGCACGCGCATCTCCATTCCTTGTCTGCGGTCATCTCCAACCCAGGCAATCCGATGATGATTCCCAGCATGACAAATAACAAATAATTTGAAATTAATGTGCCAGATTAATTAATAACCACTTTTCTTGGTGCATTTTTGTTCTTTCTTTTTAAGAGAGAGAGAGAGAGATAGAGAGAGGGAGGGTTAAATAAATATAAATGCCTCACTTAGCAGTGCTGGAAGAAATTAATGAAACAATTCAAAATATCTAAGAAGAAATAAGATATAATGGTCGGACAACAGCTATCCTAGAAGTATAATGTGCTATATGATGCAGTGATTGTGTACTAGCGATATACAAAAATATGGGCAATAATTCAATAAATATGATACATAGATTTCATTTTATTTTATTTTTCCTTCTTAGAGAATAGCCTAATTAAATGCGGGCTCCAATTGTAATTTACTTTTCTCGAGAGTTAGTAACTAAAAATGGATGGAATATCCTACAAAAAAAAAAAATGGGGTACTGATTAGATAACAAGGTTGAGAGTATACCAGAATGTGTGGCGAATATATATACATATTACTTAGGCACTTAAAATTTTGCAGCAAACTAGACAAATGAGATGCATAAAGATTAATATTATATCAAAAAAAAAAAAAAAATTGTAAGGTTGAAAAGCTTGCCAAAAAAAAAAAAAAATCATTATGACATGCTTTGCATTGATTAGGAAGCATCTAAATCTATTTAAGAATTATATCGCTATATGGTATGTGAGATTCGAAAAGTACGAGTATATATTTATGCAACAGTGTTATACGCTTCACATGGTAAAGTAAAATAATTAATTTTTTTTCTTTTTTTTTTTTATCTTTCAAGATGGTCCAGGTGGCTGCCCCGTCATATATTCTAGTAGGCTTGGCAATATTTAATATTAAAATTATGCACGTGGCATGAAGAAGGACTACATGGTTTTTTTCCATTGGATGGTTGGAGATTGATTATAAGCTGATCCTCTTTCCATATGCGTAAGAGGCTGTTGAACCGGCGCTGACCTCTTCTTTATTAAAAAAAAAAAAAAAAAAAAAAGTGAAAACCGGTTCACGCTAAACTAGCTCTAGCCAACCCGTCGCATAACGGCAACCAAGAACCAAAAGCCTTTCAGATCCTTCTCTTCTTCTCCCTATCTTAGCCGTCCAATCCCAAATTTAGCTAATCAGAAGGAGAAGAGAGAGAGAGAGGGCGAACCGGGTTCATACCAACCCAAACGGTTCAATCTTGAACCACAACCCAAAGGACGGCTTACGTTAGCGTCGTGCCTTGTCCCAGGAGAGGCAGTCCAATTCCATCCCCTCCCTGAAGACACGTTGTTTTGGCCCGAGCACGCCAAAAACCTCCTCGTTCCGTGCTCTCCTCTTTTTTTTTTTTCTTTTCCAATTTATAATTTTTTAATTATAAATATTTATTCTCCACCCCCACCCTCTTCCCCTGTCTTCCCTTCTCTCTCTCTCTCTCTCTCCTTGGGGGCCTCCTCGTCGTCGCTCGATCCCTCTCTCCTCCCCCCGCTCTTCCCACTCTCCTCCGCCCTTCCCCCCTTCTCCAAATCCACCCTCAGACCGCTCTACCCTCCCACTTCTCTGCATAAAACCCGATCTTTATCGTTTCTCGTCGTCAGATCCCCCTCGTTTCCTCTTTCCCGACGTGATTCGGCGATCAATGCGGGTTCCGGAGCCGTAGGGATGGTCGGTGACGGCAGGCTGTGGCGCTGCGAGCTGGCATGCAAGGGGGCGTGCTGAGCGACGCGGGGTTCGGGGGCTGGCGGTGCCGGAGATGGCCAACGACAGGTCCGGGACGGCGGGGCGGCCGCCGCAGATGGTGATGGTCAAGCGAGAGCTGCTGGCGTCGTGCCTGACGTGCCTCCTCTGCCACAAGCTCCTCCGCGACGCCACCACCATCTCCGAGTGCTTGCATACGTGTGAGCCCCGCTCCTCGTCATCTCTTCTCCGTCACTTTCTCTGTTGTTCTCTGGGTTTCGCCATCTCGGTTGCTTCGTTTCATTGAATTTGCCCCCCGACGTGGGTGCCTTCTGGTTTCGGGCTCTTCGATTCTAGTTTCACGTGTGTGCGCGTGCGCGCGTGTGTATATTTTAATTTTCTGGTTTTGTGATCCGTTTTTATTTATTTATTTATTTATTTATTGGGTTATCATTCGATCTCGCGATCTGGGTTTTTCTTCGTTTTGCTTGGTTTCTTGAGATCGGAGGGTGGTCTATCGTCGAAACTTGTTTCAAAGGTGATTCTTTTGTGATGTCGGTTCTTTCCCCTTCGGTCTGTGGCTCTGCAGTCGCATGCATCGTTGTCTGTTTCGGCTCTGTGTTTTCTTCGTCCATCTCTGCTGCCGTAGTGAGGTAAGAGGAGGTTGATGTCTGTTCGCACATGGTAAATGATGGTATCTTCATCTTGTTGTTAGTGTCATAACTCATTCGACACCTGCAGAAGCTATTGAGATTAAAGGTGGAAATTTTCGAGTGTTTTTTAGTTGATTGAAGCAGGGAAGCTCCATGCATGCTGTTGGTAATTCCATTGGAAATTAAGTTTCATCTTGCCTGTGCCCTCTGCTTCTTGCTAATTTTGTATGGAAGCTACAAACTTTGGCTATTTTTCCTTTTCAGAGATAAGTAGACATCAACTACATGATCGTACCATACGGTGTTGAACGTCCTCTTGTATATTCTAGAATTGAGTTGGGAATTGCATTATTGTCCTTATGGTTGAATCTATGCTCTGTTGGTCAAAACAATGCTTCCGAGTCCTCTGACTCTATCATAAATGTCACTTGATACTCGATAGACTTCTGTTCTCTTCTTCAATTTATATTTCATGATTTTTACCAATAAAGGAAAAAATATCTCTGTACATATGCGTAACAAATCCGGTACTTCTCCTTGGTGCTTTAAAAAAAAAAAAAAAAAACTGTGCAGAAAATCGCTATAGCTGCATGCCTACTTGCTTCTGTTCGGTTGAGGCTGCTTAGCTGTTAATTGTTGATTAATCATGATGCACCAAGTTTCTTTTTGCCATCCGTCAGTTTGTAATCTTCATTGGCTTGGTTATTAGGTCGTCATGCCAGTTGAAGCTTCTTAGTTGTAAACACTTAGCTAATCATGATCTTGAAGCTACTAATAATGATTAATTAGTTTTTCAGGTTGGGGGCATATTTTTCGAAGGAACCTTTATTTGAGTTGAAGTTTCCTGATTCTGATATAAGTGCATTGCCATCTTTTCACTGAACTTTCTAAACACTTCATTTCAGCATTTCCTAGATGAAATAACTATTCTTGCTCTCTTTTCTGGTTAAGGATGACTCTGAAGGCTAGTGATTAATCTGGGGCTGCATTGCATTGAAACATTTTATACTTAGCTTGATTAGAATATATTTAACGCAAACATCTACTTAACCAGGTTGAATAGCAACATAAGAGGCAACTCAATAATAAACTTTGATATCAAAATAGAAACCCCAATTCAACTTCAAAACTTTTTAACTCGAGCATGGCTTTAAAACTTTTTAACTTCAACAGGGTTGATATAAGTAAGGTTTAGGCATCAATGTAAAACATATTTTGAAGTGGGGTTCAAGGTTTAAAGCAAAGCTGTAAATAAGCCGTGTTGGCTAAGTCAATTCTGATCTGATCAGAACAAAAAGAAATCTCATCATTAAATCTCTTGCAATTGTAAGTATGCAAAAACATTCTTTTTTTTTTTTAATCTTTTCCTTTTTTTTCATTAAATTCTTTTAAAATACTAAAGCTATATTAAAATAAAATAAAATATATTCTCTTCCCCAAAACGCAAAGAAAGATTATCAATGAATATCTCTTATAACTTTAAGTCTATAAAAACAATTAAAACTCTATTTAAATAAAGTAAAATATATTTAATTAAAGCATACAGTCCTCCGATGTCCAAGAGGTGGTAATAGCATTTTATTTCTATTCTAAGTATTGAATTGTATGAAATTGATTTTTTTTTTAAATATATATTTTAATAGCTACCTATAAACATAAAACTTAGTATGTGCTAAAAAGTTAATTCATGCGTATAATATACATTATATGAAAAAAGTGATATGAATTATTCATAGCATATTATTTTTTAAAAATATATATTTTTATACATTATAAGCAAATAAAATAAATCCGTTTAGTTAATTTGAGCTGTCTATTTGCAATTAAAACTTTATATACTTGCCTTGATTAGAAAATATTGGAGCAAACAATTTATAATATATTAATAATATATGCATTATATCAAAACCCTAGACCCAGTTGAGCAATGTAAATTATAAAATATTAATTATAATTTAATAATGAAAATTATAAAATATTAATTATAATTTAATAATGATATATGATATCTAAAAACATATTTTAAATTTGAATTTGATTGGATTAAAAAGTATACAAATGTGCTTTTGAATTTAATAAGTTTGGATAGAGCGGATCAAAATAATCCAAGATTATCAACGGTCCAGATCATTTTGCATAACTCTTATATACTCTATGTTGTTCTTCCGATTCAATCGTCTCTTCCGCCGCCGCCCTCTATCTGTTTCTTCCGCCGTCGTCCTCTTTCATCCGCCACCTCCTTCAACTGTTTCTTCCACCGCCGTCCTCTTTCATCATCGAAGTAGAGAAGAGCGTTCTTCCGCTGCCGTCCTCTTCTATCGTCGATAAGATCTCCGAGAGATCTCGTTTTCTCGAAAACGGTCATTCTTTTTCTTGATAAGATCTTCGAAAGATCTCGTTTTCTCTTGAAAATGGTCAATCTTTTTCCTTTGATAAGATCTCCGAAAGATCTCGTTTTCGAGAAGTCATTGTTTTCTTTGATCCCATCCCGTATTTTCTCCATCCCTTTGTTTTCCTTGATGCCCTATCGAAAACGAAAACGGGCAGATTTTTTTTAAGAATATTGTATTGTTACCGTTTCTTCCGCCGTCGTCCTCTTTCATCCGCCGCCTCCTTCAACTGTTTCTTCCACCGCCGTCCTCTTTCATCATCGAAGTAGAGAAGAGCGTTCTTCCGCCGCCGTCCTCTTCTATCATCGATAAGATCTCCGAGAGATCTCGTTTTCTCGAAAACGGTCATTCTTTTTCTTGATAAGATCTTCGAAAGATCTCGTTTTCTCTTGAAAACGGTCAATCTTTTTCCTTTGATAAGATCTCCGAAAGATCTCGTTTTCGAGAAGTCATTGTTTTCTTTGATCCCATCCCGTATTTTCTCCATCTCTTTGTTTTCCTTGATGCCCTATCGAAAACGAAAACGGGCAGATTTTTTTTAAGAATATTGTATTGTTACATGTTGATTTTCTGATCGCAGTATTGCTTACAATTTTTATTTTGGATGACTTCTTGGTTGAATTGCAGTTTTTTAAAGAAAAAAATGAGTTTGATTTCTCAAAACCCTTTCTATGATGTTCTATGATGTTCTTCCGATTCAATCGTTTCTTCGACCGCCGCCCTCTCTCTGTTTCTTCCGCCGCCGTCCTCTTTCATCCGCCGTCCTCTGTCATCGAAGAAAAAGAGAAGAGCGGCGGCCGCCGTCCTCTTTCATCATCGAAAAAAAAAGAAGAGCGTTTTTCCGCCGCCGTCCTCTTCCATCGTAGAGCTGAGCGGTAAGATCTTCGATAGATCTCGTTTTTCTCGAAAAATGATCATTCTTTTTCTTGATAAGTTTCTTGATAAGATCTGCGAGAGATCAATTTTTTCTTCCACAGTCTTCTTTGATCATCGAAGAAGAGAAGAGCGAGCGGTATATCCTCTTTTCTACTATGTCATCTTCCTTGATATCTCATCATAAAAAAATATTTGAAGATCTAAATAAAAGGATTCAAAGGAGATGTAGACATAATGTATATTTTTCGCTCAGTTCCCTCTAATGTCCAAATATTAGTAATAACATGTTACTATTCAATTTGAAAGAGAGAAACCAAAATTTCGAAAGAAAGAAAAAAAAAAATTGCTTAATTTAATAGTCAATTGTAAACATACAATTTTTATGATAAAAAAATGCACATATACAATGTGAAATTATTGCATGATATATCTTTTGTATATAAAAAGTGGATAAATATTTTGAGTCATGCAAATGTTATCATTTTTCAACAAATTTGTGTTTAGCTAGTCACAATAATTTTATGCTTTTAGCTCAACCGGCAAATCAGTTGAATTACTTAATTTTAAATTGATTGTTTGTTTGCGATTGAAACATTTTATACTTAGCTTGATTAGAATATATTTAACGCAAACATCTACTTAACCAGGTTGAATAGCAACATAAGAGGCAACTCAATAATAAACTTTGATATCAAAATAGAAACCCCAATTCAACTTCAAAACTTTTTAACTCGAGCATGTAGGGCTGAAAATGGGTCGGATAAAATCCGACGTATTCGAATTATATCAAATTCAAATATTTATTTTATAGTTTAATCAGATTTGAATATGAATTTGGATATCTAAACTAAAAATTATTCGAATACGGATACGAATATAATTTTACGTATGTTTTTAGATTCGGATACGGATATCCGTTACGAAATCTCGCTTTCCCGAAAATTCTCGCTTCCCAGCGATCCTCATCCAAACATTTCAACCGAAGAGAGCTCGCGGATTGTGTGTTTCTTCAAACCCATTCTTGCCCGTCCGATCCCCCAGCAACGACCCCAAATCCCTCCTCCCCCAGCGGGTAACCTCCCTTCGCATGCCTCTCCTATCCCTCTCTCTCCTTGTAATCTCCCCATGGCCCTCGCGAGGGGAAGGGTACTGGAGCTGGAGAGGATCGCCAGGTGACTTTCGCGAAGCGGCGGAACGGGCTGCTCAAGAAGGCCTACGAGCTCTCCGTGCTCTGCGACGCCGAGGTCGCCCTCATCATCTTCTCCAACCGCGGGAAGCTCTATGAGTTCTGCAGCAGCTCCAGGTAGTGGGCAGCGGATGAGAACTTGGTAAAAAGCAGCGAGGTAAAAGCTTCTTCTTTTATTTATTTATTTTTTGTTTGGATGTTTCGTTCTCTTTCTTGGTCTTGATCTGTTTCCGGTTTTAGATCTCGGGGGAAGGGGCTGTTCCCGTTGCTGTTCTTGTGTAAAAGCTTCTTCTTTTATTTATTTGTTTTTTGTTTGGATGTTTCGTTCTCTTTCTTGGTCTTGATCTGTTTCCGGTTTTAGATCTCGGGGGAAGGGGCTGTTCCCGTTGCTCTTCTTGTGTCCTTTTTGGTGAAACAATAAAGGAAGTCAGATCTGCTGAGAAAAGAAACTAGTGATCTATAAAATTCAGAACTTTCTGGTTTTTGATTATGTTTTTCTTCCTCTACTCAGGATCGGAGCGATCTACAATTCTTAATTAGTTAGAGAAGGATCTACAATTCTTAAATTTTGGCCATGTCGTTTTCTGGGCCTTGTGAATCAATTGAGACAGAACCCTTTGTACCTTGCCGCTGATGTATTTTACTTTCCGGCTTCTGGCTTGAAAAAACACAATCGATCACACTGAAAAAATAAGCCGATATATTAACGTTTTTATCAACAAACCACCAGCTAAAATCCCTAAAAATATTTCATTTTTTTTTTAATTCAACTAGTAATGGTATTATGTCACAAAACTTGCTGACCATCAAAAATTCAAATTATAACCGAATGACCCTGCCTTTATATTTATTTATCATCAGATAAATAATAATAGGAGATGGAAGCTAATATGCCAGGATGCCAACTTATATTCTTTGCATGAGTTTTCTCATACTGTTTATTTAATCTAGACAACTAGTTAAGTCTTCATCCTTCTGTTTAAGTTTCACTAATTAATTAGTAGGGAGTAATTAGTTAGGATAGACTATAGAGGTAAACTTTATTGAATCTAAAGATTAGTTCTCAATTTTCTTACTATAACAAAAATTAGATTTAAAAATAAAAGTAATTGCCAAGAAAAGATATCTATGAGTGATTGCTGAAAAATAGCTTTTCATGCTTTGCAAATATAAATTTTAGAATGCGTAGGTAATAAATTTCATGATGGTGTTTGTTTCATGTGTTGGGCGTTTCACACTTTGTATCTTGGCAAATTTAGTTAGACAATGTCCTTAATTCATAGTTTGTAATTTTTTTAGGAATTTTTATTTTATATCTGCTTATGAAATTCTTTTAAGTTGAAGTGGACTAATTATACTTGCAGCTTGTTTTCGCTATTTCTCTAGAAATTTCTATCTTACATCTGCATATAGAATTCTTTTGATTTGATTTGGAATCGATACACTTGCTGATTGTTTCTTCTTTTCAAGGCTTTTATCTTGCTTCAAAATTAGCCAGAATTAGTTTTGCATATGTGATGTTATTTATATATAGAGGTCCTAGAGGCCAATTCTCTTCGTGATTGGTAAATAAATGGACTAGATAAGCATTGAATGAGCATTCTGAGAAAGAGATACAACATATGTTTGTGGTGTTGAAATATCTAGTCAAGGTATTTTTCACTTGACCTTCTTTATTGATTCATGCGATCCTGTTGTATTTATGCATTTTTTGTATTAGTGAACTGCAAATTCTTATATATGTCTACATTTTTATGAAAATTCTTGTCTCAATGCTTAATGATTTCCATCTCAAATATTTTAGGTCCAGTTACAATGTTGCTTAGTTTGATTTGTTGTGGATTTCAACCTATTTCAAGTTTCTTAAGAGAACATTTAGGTAGCCATATTCCTATGTTTTGCTCTTGTGGTAGACAGTGAGTATTCCTCTATTTATTAACTCTTTCATAATTATTCATCATATAACACCATCATAAGATCATAGAAGTTTTTATCTTCATATCCGTATCCGTATTTGTATATAACATATATGGATATGCTTGATATCTAATTCGTATTCGTATTCGTATATAATAAATACGGATATACTGGATATCCGATTCGTATCCGTATTCGTATATAATAAATATGGATATACTTGATATCCGATTCGTATCCGTATCCGTTTAGAATAAATATGGATATGAATTTTAATATCCGTTTAGTATTCGTATCCGTATTCGTATCCGTTAAAAAATATGGATACAAATATGGATATACTACTATCCGATCCGTATCCGATCCGTTTTCAGCCCTATGCCCTATCGAAAACGAAAACGGGCAGATTTTTTTTAAGAATATTGTATTGTTACATGTTGATTTTCTGATCGCAGTATTGCTTACAATTTTTATTTTGGATGACTTCTTGGTTGAATTGCAGTTTTTTAAAGAAAAAATGAGTTTGATTTCTCAAAACTCTCTTTCTAAGAAAAGAGGGAAGATTGATGGACATGATAAATCGGAGGAGGGGAAGAAGAGGATAAAAGATTACGAGTCGTCGAAGCGAAAGATAGAACAAGAGAAGGAGATGAAGAGACTAGAGAGCTTCTTGTTTGCTAACCTTTACTCCCATGTGGAGTTTGGTAAGGAAGCGGGTGGTGGAGAAGAGGAGGTGTCTCGAGATGGGCCTTTGTTCTTCATGGATAAGTCCACCAGCGATGACCTGGTGGTCTATGAGGAGGACTTCGACTCTCGGATCGAGGTAGAGCGCGAGGAAGGGAGGAAGCCAGCATGGCTCGATGACGAGGAGGAGAGGACGGAGGTCGATATAGTGAAGGTCAATAGGTTGAGGAAGCTTAGGAAGGAGGCCGGTGAGCGTGTGATATCTGGTGCAGACTATGTGGCTCGTCTGCGAGCCCAGCATGCTAAGCTGAATCCTGGAACTGAGTGGGCAAATATCGACCGGAAATCTTCCCGTGTTGGTGACTCCGATGATGAATCCGATGATGAAAGCGGTGTCACAGTTGCCCGTGGATACGAGGATATGGAGGGTGATGATATTCTCCGGAGCAATGACGAGCTTGTCGTTAAAGGTGGAGATAAGCTGTTGCCAGGGTTGCTGGAGTACTCGAGGTTAATGAATGCCAATTCGGAGGAGCCTTCCAATGGTCCAATCAATTCAGTTCAGTTCCATAGGAATGGCCAATTGCTGCTGACCGCTGGACTGGACAGAAGGTTGAGGTTTTTCCAGGTTGATGGAAAACGCAACGCCAAGATTCAGAGCATATTCATCGAGGACTGTCCGATTCACAAGGCTTCGTTTTTGCCTGATGGGTCTGAGGTCATCATTTCAGGAAGAAGGAAGTTCTTTTACTGCTTTGATTTGGTGAAAGCGGCCGTCAGTAAGATAGGTCCGTTGACGGGGAGGGAGGAGAAAAGTCTTGAAGCTTTTGAGGTTTCCCCTGATTCGAGCACCATTGCATTTATTGGCAATGAAGGTTATATTCTCTTGATGTCATCGAGAACAAAGGAGCTGATTGGAACCCTGAAGATGAATGGAAGCGCTCGTTCTTTGGCTTTTGCTGATGGTGGGCAGCAGCTGTTGAGCAGTGGTGGTGATGGTCAAATTTATCACTGGGATCTTAGGACAAGGCGGTGCATCCATAAGGCTGTTGATGAAGGATGTATAACGGGTTCAGCTATCTGTGTTTCACCAGATAGCACTTTGTTTGCGGCAGGTTCAAGCAGTGGAATTGTGAATGTGTACAAAAGGGAAGAGTTTCTTGGGGGAAAGAGGAAGCCATTGAAGACAATTGAAAATCTTACCACAATGGTTGATTTTATGAAGTTTAATCATGATGCACAGATTTTAGCCATCAGCTCAAGAATGAAGAAGAATGGTCTGAAATTGATACATATTCCATCTTTTAATGTCTTCTCAAACTGCCCCCCACCTAGATTTAGTCTGCAGTATCCACGTGCCTTGGATTTCAGTCCTCATGGAGGTTTCATGGCCATAGGAAATGCAGGTGGAAAGGTTTTGTTGTACAAGTTGCATCATTACCGAAACGCATAAATCATTGCGGCAACTGATAGGAACTCTGGCTTGTGGTGGCATTCTTTTCTTTAACCTATTGAGCTGGTAGTCTGTAAGACTCTTCATGTAAGAGAGCTGTATTGGATCAACTGCTTCAGAGCTAGAAGGAGATGTCTTGATGGTGGTTGTTTTTGTTTTTGAGTTACTTATTTTGACAGACCATTTTGAAATCCTCATATGGAGATGCTATAAATTTTTTTCCCTTATGCTGTCTGATGTCTCTTGAATGCTTTTGTGATTCAGATTCGTGCTGATTGCTGGCAATCAGTTTTAAGCATGTAGCTAAGTAAAGATGCCGAGACTTCAAATTCTTGCATCAATTGACTTGAAGCAAATGTTTGTTATTGTTTGTTCTTTCATGTTCATGTTGTTGTCTGGATTTGTTATTTCCATCAATCATGCTACGTTGTTGATATGCCCTTTTCCAGGTAGAAACATGATGTATTGTTGAAGAATTAGGGTTCTCATTTGTTATGTTCGATGGAGCTAACTTGTTCTTCCTTTTAGCATGAGAGAGATGCAGGAGGGAAGGAGGAGATTTCTCAAAACGTGGTTTTTACTTATTTTAAGCAAATATCATGTGTCATCAACTAATTCATTTTACTTTAGGCTCCTCCATGAAGCCATTATAGGTAGTTACAAAACCCTAATTCTGTTTCGAGATTTCTTTTCCTTCTCTCTAGTTTCTTGCTTTTTTTTTTTTTCTGTATCAAATCATAATTCTTGCTGCTTATATGCAGAACCTGGCATCTCTATCAATTATAATTCTTGCTGCTTGTATGCAGCATCTGGCATCCCTATTGTATCTGTTGAGTCTATGTCAGGTTTTACACCCAGGATTCGATCCATATATATATCTGGAAATAAACAGTTGGATTTTGTGTCACTTGTTTGGTATCCTTTTTCAGTTGTATAGAACAATGAGGGGGAGGCAAATTGGGGTTGCTAAGTTGATTGCCTTCAACAAAAACAAGCACTGTATTTTATTTCTATATATCATAATTTGTTGGATATGATTTGCACATTAATCCAGTTCTCTCCTCAAGTGCTAAGCCAATCACAGGGCAATGTCTCATTCCAGTGCTGAGTTGCATGTTGAATAACTTAGGTGTTCCACTAATCCCTTTCTTGTAGGCTTCTGTTGGGCATTCTTTAGGTCATTATGTTGTGCTGAAATCCACTTGGTCTGTTTTTGAATACTGAAAACAATGGCAAAATCATAAAACAAACTGTATTTAAGAAAGAAAGTATGACGATTTCAGCTGTATTAGCTTGCAACTTCTACTAAAATTAGTTTGCGGAGGCCCCATGGCAATATGGCATGGGTGAGAAACAAACTCTTTTCTAGGTTTACAACATCCAATATGCCTGGGGAAAAGGAAATTCAAAATTCTGTAGATGTGTGGATTTAATATTCTGCTGGCTGCCTAGACTATCAGATTCCAAAATAACTCAAGAGCGTGGTTGTCATCACTGGAGATTAGGTCTGCCATAAGCTATCATCTGATTATCAATTTAGTTGATCAAGACCTTATCAGTTGGACTCATGAGTGCCACCCTCCATGGCACCATCCACACCTTACCATCCAAGTCCAACCCTATGAAGAGAAACCTTTGAATATTTACATCATCTGAGTTTTGTGAAGGTTACAAAATTTTTCCTTGGTTGCCACCTGCATCATTAATTCTGGCATCTAACCTCATGTAGATTTTCTTCTGTTTTGCTGCCATTCATAAGATATCCCTTTGCCTCAGATAATAGAAGCCACCTTGTTCTTCCAAGGTGTAAATCTCTCTGTTCTTATTAGTTGATCAAGCCAGTGAGATATTCATCTTTCCTCTTGCCGCAGATGTACATGAGGGCGGACTATGACCATTGAAGATAATTGTGACCTGAGTTTATGATTTGTGATGAGGAGGGCCGAATTCTCTTGAGTGTTTATTGGAGGAATCTGCTCAGATTTTGAGCTAACTTCTTATGCAAAAGAGGATTGAGTATTCATGCCATACTTGGTTATGATGACTGAGGGTGAGAAGAACAACATAGAGAAGATGAAAACGAAAAAAATTTTGGCATGGGAATTAGGGTTCAAAGGGTGGCTTTGATACCATGTGAGTTTTGGAGAGATTGATTTTATTCTTCTTCTTGAATTATAGACTCCAAAATTTTTTATATAAGTAATTGGCATACCAACCCACTGAAATAAGAAGAAATCCCTCAAAAAAAGGCATTCTTCTGAATTAGGAAACTAATTAGTTATTGCAAAATCATTCACCAAATGATTCCATTTATTTAGGAAACAGAAAAATAATAAATAAATCTGGCCTAACTAGAGAATAAACAAACTTTCCTAAATTGGTTCACAATATTCGATTATATTCTACAGACACTATTGGCAATTTTGAGTTTTAGTTATACTCGTTCTCTACCAAATTTCTTGGAAAAAAATTGCAAAAGAATATCAGCATATCTATTCATTATAGGGTATTATGGGGCAGCACTGGATTATATGTTGAGATAGGTTACCAAAATTCTTTCCATATTAATGCATTCTAGGATTGGAATATTTATTTTAAACATTACTAGCATGGCATATTGTTAGGCTTATTAATAAAGCATAAATGATAGTCAGTTCATTCAATTTCTGTCTAAAGAAGACAAGGTAATGTATCATTATTCATTGATTAGTAATTTTATTTGTACCATCATATGTGAGCATGCCAGCGTGTCTGCATGAGCGATGGGAAGTTATAGCAGAGTTAAGGTTAAAAAAAAAAAAAAAGAACCACCACCCAATTATGGTCTTCTCTTTTTTAAAGTGTAATTTGTGAGAGAGGCATTATAATTTCTAAGCCCTGATAACACTTATATCATGCAATATAGAATCTCCATTTGAGTTCCGGGCCCTTGAAGTTGCTTTAGAAGCAATTTGCAGCTTTCTTGATGCTCGTACAACAGAACTGGAAACTGCTGCATACCCAGCATTGGATGATTTGACCTCCAAGGTATGTGAAAACTAAATTTCTGTATGACACATCCTTTCTTACACTTGAACATCACTTATTCATTTGTTTCAAAATTCTGTTTAATTCATTTTCATTTTCTGTCATGTTTTCTTCTCATAGCATTGTGTGGACGATATTCTAATGTCTAAACTTGGCCAGAAGTCTATACACTTGCACTAGGCCATATCTTCACCTTAGATGCTGGTGGAGACCATAATTATTTTTTTAGCATTTTTAAAATAGTTAGGTAATGAGAGATTGTTTCCATTTTCTGTTTTATGTGTCTCAAAAATAAATATTTCATCCATTAAATTAAACTTTGATGTTGATGCCATCCTAACAACTTTAGTAGTTGATCTTGCAATTTGTTTGGATAAATTCATTTGTCTTATTTAGAACTCTTGAGTTTTTTGTTGTTAAAATGATCGCTTGCAATTCCATGATTTCAATTTTTGCACTCAACTTCTTAATGCCTTTTTATTTATATGCTTTGATATCCATATAATTTGGGTTGTATCATCTTCTTTGCTTACAGCCTTCTGCTTTCCCATAGTGAGAGCATTTAGTGGCCTTCTTTAGTTTTAGGCTTTACTCAAGAAGCTTCTTTTGGATTATGTTTTCACACTGTATTTGTGACTATGAACATTTCTTCACTTAATGGCACCAGTTATATGGGATGTTCAAGCTGTTCAGTTATTATAGGTAACCATGATTTCTTAATGCAAATTCATGTTGTTATTATTGTCTGATAAGAAATAACCCTACATCTACAAGACTTCTAGGCTTAGATACCAAAACTAATTCAGGCTAGGTCCCTTAAAAGTGTCTCTAATCTTCTGGAGGATAGAAGACATCATCATTTTCTACCTATGTACTTGTTTATGTAATTCTCTCATCCATAAAACGTGTATGACCTATAAACATGACCATTAGGTAATCTGTGTCTCGGAACATATTGTAATGAATTGATTCCAACTAAAATATGACGAAGACGCATAAACACAAGGAATGCCATCTAGCTCTCCTAAAAAGTAAAATCACATGATTCATATGATTAAGCTGCATGGAGAAGTCGTTAAAATTTGATATATCACCAGCAAAAAATGCAAATTTTGGCCCACTAAAGTAAAGGATGATAAAACATGTCCAATAATTTCATAAACTAGTATACTTAAGCAACTTGTAGACTGTCTACTGATTTAAATCCTTCTATTCTCTAGTTTATATGATGCACCTTACTGACACAAAAGAAAACAACAGTATTAGTGGTGTCTAGGATGAATTATCTTTTTATAGCTATCTATATGTTCAACCTTGTGCTCGTGGCACTTTGGTTAACAATGGTAACTATCTGCAGATTAGCAGCCGCAACTTGGACAGGGTGCGCAAGCTTAAGAGTGCAATGACAAGGTTGACTGCTCGCGTTCAAAAGGTGCAGATTCTTTAAAAACCTTCTTAATGTGCACTGCTGACATATATTAATTATCTAGGTGTATTCACATACTCTGCCAAGGGTAAAGAATGTGTCCTGCAACATTCATGGCTGTATTAGGCTGCATCTATACTTTCAACTTTGTTAACTTGTTATGGATGTCTTTGATAGTTATTCTGATTTGTACATTACTGTTTCATTTTATTTTTGACATTTCTTAGAAAAAATGCAGTGACTTAGGTATCTTGTTCTGTTTTATTTGCATCTCATTTGCTAATCAGGAATAATGACATAGGGTGATCCCTGTAAGAACCCATTAGTTCATTTGCTACTTTCTGGAAATGTTGATCAGATGACATGGATTAATATCACTGTAGCAAATAAGGAAATCTTGTGCTCAATGAATCATTTTCCAACTGGTGATTCATGGGTACCATGAACTAGTCAATCTATCTCTGCATGCTTATGTACCAACATGTTGCTATTTATAGTGTTTACTGTGATTTCTTTGGCACTGCTTGATGGATAACAAAAGGTTATTTTATTAATGATCTACGTCTGCAAGATATTAGGCATATTATCAATTGTATGTGATATAGTAACCTTTTCTAGTTTCCTTCATTTGTATGTCTTAATTGCAGACATTACGTGGCAGTTGTGTCATCCCTACTAATGGGACCTTGCCTTGATGGTAATGGGAAGGGTTCCATAAAAGTTGATTTCAAGAATCTGGGATCATACATTTAGGTCATATGCATGCTTTCTTGGAGATGCCGACCCCATGTAGTTGGGAAAAGGCTTAGATGAGTTGAGTTGAGTTGCATGCTTTCTTGGAGATCCATTATCATTATCAGCATAAGCTTCAAGGTTGCATCGTTAACTGATCTTGTCCATTTACTGTTGTCTCAATTTCTAGGTGAAACAACACTGGAATGTAATTTGTAGTTTTCTTGTATATTCAAGTGTTGATCTCTCTCTCTCTCTTTAAATTTTGACAACTGTAGAAATCTAGAGAGTTCTTGAGTATAATATTTCTGTTACTTGCATAATAATCATAATTTAATTTCAGTTTTAATATCCATGTGCGGATTTTGGACATGCTGATTTGTTGCATATTTAGAGTCTGGACTGCACTTCATTTCTTTTTTCCTTTAATAATCAAGTTCCCTGCCTTCTCCAGGTAAGGGATGAACTTGAACGGTTGCTGGATGATGACAATGACATGGCTGATCTATACTTCATTTTTTTTCCCTTTTAATAACCAAGTCCCCTGCCTTCTCCAGGTAAGGGATGAACTTGAACAGTTACTGGATGATGACAATGACATGGCTGATCTATACTTGTCAAGAAAGATGGCTAGAGCATCCTCCTTTAACAGCAACTCTGGTATGCCTAACTGGTCACCTGCCTCACCAACTGTAAGTTCAAAAATGCATAGAGCAAGCAAAGCAAGTGCAGCAACATTTCATGGAAATGAGAATGATGTTGAGGAACTTGAGATGCTACTTGAGGTTATGAAAATATTTCTACTCCTCACAATGAATTCCTGATCTGGTATAAAATTGTTAGAAACCATGCTTGTTCGATAAACTGATTCTAATGTGTTCTATATTCTAGCCATGCAGGCCTACTTCAGGCAAATTGATAGCACCTTGAACAAACTGACCACAGTAAGCATCCCTTTCTCAGTTGAACTGACTTCAGTCATGTTAATGTCTAAACAAACCTGAATTGTCCCCCAAAATTTGTGCTTTCTGCTCTAATGCCACCTTTTCTTTTCTTATGGCTCATGCACTTATTTATGTCCGACAAGGCTATACAACCTCTGGTATTTTAACGTAGCGTCACTTTTTCATTGATCTTAGTGGTACAGTGACATGCAATACTCTGCCAAAATTATATCTTAAAAATGATCTCTAACTTTTCTTATTCAAAATTCCGACTTTTAGGTAGTGTTTGATAGAAAAAATATTATCCATGGATAAGTGTACGGGATAGAGTTTATCCCCTGGCTATCCCTAGGGATATCCTTTGGCTATCCCATTGATCATATCAAATGCAAAAAGGTAAATCCATAGGATAACTTTTTTTTTTACTCTTATTTGAAGGGATAACCAGCTATTCCTGCATTTTCTAGGAAATAAATTGAGGGGATATCTCATGGTTAACCATAGATTATCCCTTTGGTTAACTTTATTCCCAGCTATCCCTTATAGTTATGGCTTTTGGGAATAAGAGGGGATATCCCCTGGATATCCCTTTTTATCCCCTATTTCAAACACTACCTTAGAGAATAGATGCAGAATTTTCATCTTTTTTATGTTTTTCATGTGGCTAGGAAATCCTTGATATTGTGGTCTTTCACATAATCTTGACGTTAATATGTCAAATAATACACACTTTTACATGCCAAATATCAAATGAAGTATAAAAAAATAATTGTTCATGCTACACTTTACAATACAAAATGATAATAAGTTTCTTGATAATGAGCTGAGTTTTCATGAAAGATTAAGACCTCCAATGCAGTTGACTGTGGAATGCAATATCTAATTGTGAAATTGTTTTCGCCCATTACATTCTAACTCCATTTATGCTTAAAGGTAGTGAGCTGGATTACTGTTACTTGTTTGAGATTCTGGAACTGAATTTGTATGACAAAACTGGAAAGCATCTGTTTTGAAACGGGGACATTAGTGGGAGCAGTAGAACTCTTGTTAAAAAAAAAGATTATAGAGAATTGAATATGATGTGACTGACAGTGCACGGCAAAGATATGACTTCTGAGGAGTCTATGGCAAGGATAACTGCTATTTTCATTATGGCCAGGAAAAATTAGGGAAAGACATAAGACAGCACTTATTTTAAATCTATTACAAGTTGAAGAAGCAAAATAAAATTGACACCTTATGCTAGTTTTAGTATGTGGTAGCCTTACAGGACATCTTATCATTATGTAAAGATAATATTAATGAAGTGCCATCATTTTACTTCATGTGTATTTAAAAATGATGGTGGCCATTTTGCACTGTGTGATCACCTAAGAGAACCTTTGTGATATCCCATTTTGTTCTATGCAGAAGTAAGAAGAGAATTATTTTAGCTATCATGTCATTCATACTAAAATCAGACACAATTAGGTTGTTTTGGGCTGAAGTTTGGCTTGACCCATTTACATTGGTCCATGTTGGATCCTTAGTAGCAGGAATGTTCTCCTTATGGTGCGACACATGCTTTAGAATCTCCTTGAAAACTCATCGTGGCAACTGCTTGCTTATTTAAAAAAAAAGGAAACCCACTCCCCACACCCACACCACAAGGAATAGACGTTATGATCATCATTGACACCAGTTATGGGAGATTAAACCATCAAATTTAGGTCTGGAAGGAGTTGTTTGCTTGATTGATCTTACATATAGAGCATAGAGCCTTTTTTTCCCTTTTTCTATTTGCTTAACAAGAGGTTTCTAGTTGATTAGGTGAGTTGGGATGAAGTCATCTAATTATTAACATTTTGTTTGGCAGATTACATCTGATATTTTGGTTGGGGGGAGGGGTTTGAGGGAGATGGCTGACTGGGGTGATCCATCTCCCTCCTCCTTAGGAGTATATGCCCCACTTCCCTCGCCCACCTGTTATCCTTAGTGGCCAACCACTCATAAGGGCTCCAGAATAAATAATAGTTCTTCAATTCCGTTGAAATCCAGTGCCCTGTTCTCCAAAATATGACCTCTAATTTCTCATATTATACAAGTGCTCACATTCATACTAGTGATGCTTGTTGGTGTAAATTTGATGGAGGCAGATGTTGATTTCACTAATATAATTAGTTGGATGGGGAACCTAAATGTTATCATTTTCATTGGCAAGTGAGTTTTAGTGGTTGCACTCTTTTAATTTGATGCATGTTTTGAAGTTTTGATTGAAGCAGAAATTCTGTGATCCGATTAGTTTGGTTTCAATGGGAGCTCCAATAGAAACAGTTCCCAATTGAAACCAACCCTGATTGGGGTTTCAGCTGTAAAGGCGGCTGGGATCAATGTTTGTAAGGCTTTCTAACCTGGTCCATTTTAAAAATGGCGAGAAGAGTTTTTTTTTTTTCCTTTGAAAAAAAGAAAAACCACTTTAGTTTTTGATAGCTGGTTTTGCATTCAAAAGCATTGTTTGCTTGATTAAACTTGGATTTTGCGAACTTTAAGGAGATTTTGAATCATTTAGGGCTCGTTTGGTTCATGGTAAAAGAGATCGCAGAATTTTGAGGCATGTTTCTTTAAAGAATTGCAGAAATCTCATAATTTCATCATGCTGTGATTTCGCTACTTTTTTTCTATTTCTAAGATGGTTTGAAGATTTTCTTATATATTTTTTTTATTTGCCAAAGGATAGCCTTGCGATGATTTGATCCAAGTTTAGAGACTTGAATAAATATCCTATTTCTATTTTTCTTCTTTTTTCTTGAGTGTTTTTTCTTGAATAAATGGAAAGACTAATCCAGCAATAATAGTTACAAGTACATTCCATCCATAGCTCATCTTGGGTTTTTAACTTGTATCTTGATCTATAACTTTTATCTTAATTTAGAATTTTGGTGTCTTGATTTCTTGACCATTTTTTATAACCCCATATAGAAGTTAAAAAAAATTAGATGGCAAAAAATGTTTTAAGAAATAAAGGGTATAATTGGTATTTTACACTACTTTTCTAAGAAAAAAATTGTTCAAGCAAACGTGATAGCTTCATTCTTTCCCAAGAAAATGCATGTTTTCCATGGTCAACCAAACATGATAGTTTAGACATTCTATGCCTGAAAATTTAATTTTAGACATCTTATTCTTGTCTGGAAGTCACTTCCTATAAACCAAACGAGTCCTTAGGTTGTTGGGTTTCATGAAGTTTAATTGAAAAGAATGTTCTTTTATTTCTTTAAAATGATTATCAAGTTTCTATGGAACAAATAGTTTTTGTAGATCCTACCTGCCGAAAATATTAAAAATCCAAAATTTTGGCTCATAGAATTTGAAATTTTTATTTACCATTTTTATCAGGTATTTTGAACTATGGATTTTACATGTTTCGAGTAACATATACATGTTGTCACATTTTATGAAACTTCCTAACTTGTAGATCAATTTTTTTTTTTTTAATATTCTTATTACTCTTAAAAAATTGAATACGTATTTCTTGAAAAACGATCATTATGGCCAGCACAAGTGCAATTATTTGACTTCATACCTTTGGTTTTTAACAATAGGGAGGATACATTGTGCTTACTAATATTGTATCATGTGATTGTGTTTCAGTCTGATCTTTCATTTATCATGCATATGCCATAAATGAAAATATTCTCTATATCAAACTTTACTAAAGTCTTCGTGTAGATTCTTCCAAGCTTACAAAAATATTTAAGGTTTGCTCCCACATGAGCTTCTAGAGTTCTAAACAGTTTTATAGGTTGCATTGTGCTTGCAAGATTTGTATATTACATAATAGCTCCTAATATGTAATAGCCCTGAACCTCACTCAAAAAAGCTAGTCAAAAGTGTTATTTGGGTCATTACAAATAGTATCCAAGTGGACTTGGCCCTAGTCCATATGGACTAGGGTACATTGTAGATGGGCTCTTCTGATGCTGACCATGGGCCAATTGTGATTTTTTATGATGGGAAGAGTATGCAAGGACCCAGGCTAGTATATATTTAATCCAACATCTGCCAAGGAGATCTTGAGAATCCAAATAATACTTTCTGCTGTCTTTTTAGGTAAGATTCTTGGTCATTATACATTCTTTCCTAGTGGTTTGACCATAGTAAGTTTTTGATTTATTTTAATCATATGTTGATTCATTGAATTGAGTCCATATTAATGGGATTAGGCATGTGGTTTAATGTTAATATACTTACATGTATTCATGCATTAATGATCCTTCTATAAATACAACGAATACCATGTATAATGAATCGGCACTAGCTGTTATGTTTTTACATATTTCTTATTTCTCTTCGGTCTTGGTCTTTGGCCCATTGTTTCCTATCAAGCTCACCATGGCATAATAGGTAGTCAAGCACGGCTGGAGTAGAATATGACTTGTATCATGAGTCTGATTGATCTAAGTTTTGTTCATTCGTAGCTTTCTTTTATTTTTTTTTACTTGAATAGTTTCAATTTTTTTATGACCACAGAAAAATGTTATTCTTTATATCTTTCTTGCCTCATTTATTTTTGCATAGGCTGCTCTTCAGATGAAAGTGATACTTCATTGGCTGTTCATATTTTGCATCTCCACTCTGATTCTGATAGTTGTCACATTTAAAATTTTATTTGCAGCTGCGGGAATATATTGATGACACAGAGGACTATATCAATTTTCAGGTAGCTTCTGAATACTAAAAAGTTCTTTTACCTCATTCAGAAAAATGTAAGTGGTTCTTATAAATAGTGTGGGGAACACTGTCATATTCTAAATTATGCTCATTTTTGCAGCTTGACAATCACCGAAATCAGTTAATTCAGGTGACAATTTCTACCTCTGTTTGTTTGTCTGACTTTGTTTAAACTGTATTGAATGTCAGAAGATCCACATTGTTCTGATGGCAGATCATACATGCCATTCTACAATTGCTTGTTATTTAGCCAAACCAAGCACTTTGTTTGTTGTCTTCTTTTGTATTTGCTACAACATATTCTTGTTTATATGCTTTTGGAGGTGCTTTGATTTTCTTCCTGGTTGGCGCATGCTGGGTCCGTACTTATTTATTCCCTAATACCAATTGCAGTTAGAACTCTTATTGAGTGCTGGTACGGCTGCCCTCACTCTCTACTCGCTAGTTGCTGGGGTTTTTGGCATGAATATCCCTTATTCATGGAATGATAATCATGGGTATATATTCAAATGGGTGAGCATCTATGAATTAGTTGATGGACGGGCTATTGGACTTGCATAAAATGCTGCTGATATCTTGCCTACACTTACGTTTTTGATTGCTGAACAGGTGGTTGGCATGTCAGGACTTGTGTCTGGATTGCTTTTCATTTTTGTTGTTTTCTATGCTCGCTGCAGAGGTCTTATTGGGTCCTGATTTCCAGAGGTATGCATGATTGTAGAGTCAGATTATAAATTCTCCTATTGCAATCACTCGCAAGATATAGTCCATGCAAATGATTTACAAATCATTCTCTCAATTGGAATTGCTTGCTTCTTTTGTGTTGATGACTGCATGTTTTTTTTTTTTTTTTTTTTTTTGTTTTTGCTTTACCAGGATTTGTGAGAGTCAAAAATTCCCAATATTTGGCTACCCTTGCATCGTAGTAGCTTGGTGGTTGGTTCAGAACAACATTTCACTTTCAATGGGTCATTGTCTATATAATTTCCTTTCTTCCCTTTCTTTTTTGTCAAGCAATGTGATTTTTTTTTTTTAATCAATGTTTCTTCTAAATTCAAGTTATTTATACAAGTCAAAAGGTCTAGAAAGAGTTCGTTGCTTTGTTTTGCTTGTGATAAAATTTTTGATCAGTTCCTTCTATCATATAATTGCTACGTTATTTACCTGATGTTCATTGTCATGGGGTTCATGTGTTCTGATGACAACGGTTAGCTGTACTCACTCAACCTGCTTATCTATGGGGACTTTGAGAGTGCATACAGGGTAAGAGCTAGTCATTGTTTTATTTTCAGATTTATTTTGTTGGTTCTTCAGCTTGTGAATAACGTGGGCTACAATCGAGAGCAGCCCTCCCCGTGCCTACTAAACCAACCGTACGGGTTGGTCTACTAAACTGCCTCCTGCTCTTACCTCATGTTTCTTTGAAAAAAATGGTGTCTAGCACGTTGGCTGGTCAAGTCGACCTAGAGTTGTGATATCATGTGTTACAAAATTTTCTCATGCGAATCTGAGTCATGCATCCTGATAACTTTTAATTGATTCACATTTCTTCTTTCCGTCGGTCTAAGGAGGGATGCACTCTCTCTTTTTAAAAAGATTGCATCATGCTTTGAAACTTAACATTTCGATTTGACATGTTATTATTTAGAGAAAAAAATTGTGGCGACTTCCTTCAAATTTGATAGATTTTTATTTTTCTCAAAAACCTACGACCTTTGTTTTGTACACGAAGACTCGAGCAGGACAGCTGAATTCGTACTCCTATAAAATCAGGGCAAAATTGGTATTATTTAAAAAGAGTTGCTATCAAGGTCATTAAAACAGAGGTTTTGACTTTTTTTTTTTAAATTAAGGTTAATCTTTAAGGTAATGTTTGATAGAAAAAATATTATTGATGGATAAGTGTGCGGGATAGAGTTTATCCCCTGATATTCCTAGGGATATTCCTTGGCTATCCCATTGATCATTTCAAATGTAAAAAGGTAAATTCATAGGATAACTTTTTTTTACTCTTATTTGGAGGGATAACCAGCTATTCCTATATTTTTTAGGAAATAAATTGAGGGGATAACTCATGGTATTAACCATGAATTATTTTTTGGTTAACTTTATTCAAGTTATCCTTTATAGTTATGACTTTTGAGAATAGAAGGGAATATTTTCTGAATATCATTTCTTATTCCCTATTTGAAACACTATCTAAAGGCATCTTATTGTAATTTCTCATATTATTTATAAAATTTGATGGTGCTAGAAGAAGTTAAAATAAGCTCATAAAATTTATGTATATTTTTTTATTATCATTGTTGTTTGTTGATGTTGTGAAGGTCCTACGCTATTTTTGGTACGTATATGTAGCTATATTTGCATGCTGAAACTTTAAATTAATGTAGCTATATTTTTGGTATGTATATGTAGCTATATTTGTATAAATTTTAAATTAATTATTAATCATTATTAATTATTTTTTTAAAAAAATAAATATATTTTCATAAAATGAGATATTTAGTGAACATGATTTTTCTATATTTATAGTATAGTAGCGTGGGGATGTGGATATATAATGGCATAGAAATATATGGATATGATATAGTATAATGTTTTATCTAATAAATGTGAGTTTTATCTCGTAAATATATTTTTTTAAAAAGAAAATGTTGATTAACTTATGGCATTTTTGTTTTTGGAATATATGATGATGGAGAGGAGGTTGAATTTGGATGCGACAGCGTAAAGGGATTCATTAAAGCAAAGGCAGTGTGCATGAGTGTATGGTCTAAACGAGCAGGGAATGTTGGAAGGACGTCATCCCGTCAGCTCCTTGTTTATTTTACCATGTTGGAAGGATGTTATCCCGTGAGCTCTTTATTACTTTCTTACTTTTTTACTGCACAACAAAAGCCATGGTCGGAGCGTCAGTCAGGGATTGAAGCCTTAAAATTTAACGCTGCCAAAAGAGGATTCTTGTGGCTTTTTAAAGGCAAAATTTTATCTAACGGACCACATCGTTTCTGCCCCAACGTAAATTTAGATGTATTTTAGCAAAATTCATATTTTTTTAAGGCTTTTGTTTTTGTACGTTTATCCGCTGTCTCATCATTTTTTGCAAATTTTCTTATAATGTGAATTTTCTACCTAACGTTCAGTCTACCTACCAAATGACCAAAAAAAAAAACCATGTTTACAAAAATACCCTTCCAAAATATGTCTAATAAAATATAGTCTCTCTCTCTCGTACTTATAAATGCCCCATGTGAGGTTGCCACTCAAATGCCATATACCGCGGCCTCATGGCAACGAAGAGGGAGAGTGGATTATTTGAGAGGTGATTCTAGGGCAAGGCCAGGAGGAGGTGAATATTTGAACAGATATATCACCTAGTGTTTTGAACACGGGACCGGCTTAACATTATCGGTTTGATCGAATAAATTAATTTTATTAGATCAAATAATATTATAGTTTTTTTGATTTAATAACATTAAAATATAAATATTAATTTAAATAAAAAATTAAAAAATTAAAAGTTGGATTGGATCGATTTGAAACTGGATTGATTCAATAAATTTTTTTAATTTTTACTGGATTATATAAAAATTAATTTTAATAATAAATTAATTTTTAAAACACTGGTATCACCAAATACCCTAAGAGCAATTTTAGGGTGGCGATAAGACTTCCAATTAAGCTAATTAATGAGAGCATTACCTAGAAATTAGAAGAGGTGGGAGAGGTAGTGTACGATGCGTAGAAATAGAGGGTGAATCATTTTGAGAAGGAACACTGTGGGCATACATACTGTTGTGAAACCAACGAGAGAAGGCATGGGTAGACACTGGAATCCTTGCAAGTAAAGAGACGCCAAAGAATATTGGAATTATGATCAGAGAATGAAGTAGCACAAGTTATGGTGGGGCCATGCTGAAATCTGTGAAAAAAAAAAGAGAAAGAAAGAAAAAAAGTTAAAATTTTTGCTGCCACAGGCGAACAAGCCGGGTCAACACCCATCACCAGTCACCACCATTGTCTTGTTTTGATTATTTGAAACTGCCATAATGGCGTCTCCCAATTAGGCCACCTGCTCCCTTGTGCTCTATCTTCTTCTCGGTAGCCTTCATGGCGTTGCCCTTGACCTCTCCCGCCATGTACATAGCTACCATTACGATGCATCATGCCAGTACGTATACTGCTTTCCTACACTCTATCGATACCTTACCGCTTGCTCTTATTGTTTTTTTGGCATAAAACTTCTCTATGATAGTGTTTGACTCATAAAAAGCTATCCTTAGATAAATGTACAAATAGTATTTATCCAGAAAATAGCACAAAGGATAATCATCTTTTTAAATAACAGCTTTGTCATCAATAGATAACTCTAGTTATTCATGCAATCCCTAAGGAATAAGTTTAACCATGGGTTATTCCCTTTTATTAAACTTTTTCAAAACTATCCTTCCTAGTTATAGCTTTTGAGAATAATAGAGGATATCCCTGGATATCCTCCCTTATCCCCTATATCAAACACAAATGTCAACCTACAATTCTTGCATTCATATTCTCCTCTACCAACCCCTTCGTTAGCTAGCTTTTTGCATCTCCCCACTATGGTTCTTCGTATCTCCATTGATCGTGCCTCTATTCACTTCAAATGCCTCACCAATTATATCTACCTCTTTGCTTCTATTGAAGAAAATATCTTATAAGATTCTGCGGCCTCACCAATTATATCTACCTCTTTGCTTCTATTGAAGAAAATATCTTATAAGATTCTGCGAAGCCCAGATCTTTATCGGCGGAGTTTGCTAATCGCCATGCTGTTGATGCTGACACTCCTGGCCACTGGGGTTCCCCTGCTGTTTCGGCAGCGAACCGGCATATGGTTTTCATTTCTTGGAAACCCCCACCTTCAGGATTTGTCAAAATTAACTTTGATAGCAGTGTGCGTAGAAGACTAGCTAGGTCAGTTTTTGTTATTCGTGGATTTGATGGCGTGCTTCTAGCAGCTAGTGGCTTTGGCGCTCTTGACTCCACGGTCCCCATGGCTGAGCTTTATGTGGCTTGGACTGGCATTACTTTTGCTGTTCGGATTCTTCATGCCTGCAGCCTCCTTATTGAGGGGGACTCGCTTATTGTTGTACGGTGGATTTGCAACGATAGCAGCAACCAAGTCCCTAATAATCCACTTCTCCGCGACATTTGGTCTCTTCTCCAGGGAATACAGAGAGCCATATCCGATATATCTATCATGAAGTCAATTCGGCTGCTGATTGGGTAGCAGCATCTGCGGCTCGTAATAGGAGGTTTTGGGTATGAAGTAGGGAGACCTGTGTCCCCTAGTGCTGAAGTAAATTTTGTATTATGATATTTTTGGATTGACTCGTACTAGATTAGTGTGATCATCGGTCTGTATCAAAAAAGAAGAAGAAGAAGAAGAAGAAAATATAAGAAACATCGTTAGTCACTTGAAGCCATGAATTCATATATGGATCCTCGAACGTACGTAAACAAGGCCGTTATTTAGGATCTCATGGGTGAGAGCAATTTAATCATTGTATTTAATAATAATTGCTTAACAACAAGCTAGTATTGTTGGTATGGTAGAAGTAACGTGTATAATTAATAGAATACGACGACATGGAAAAATAACTAAGAAGAGGGAACGATATACACACATGTACGTGTGTGTCTAGAAAAAGAAACATTTGAAAGGGCATATATATAAAATTTATTTTTTTCATTCCATCATGCATGATTTTTTGATGTATCTTCGTTAGTTAGGTGGCAACTGCCTAGATTCTCTCTCTCTCGCTCTCTCTCTCTCTTAGCATGAATTACGTGAATTTGTTGCTTCTTAAATGCAAGGGATAATCTCATTAGACATAGGGAAAGAAATGTTAATTAAAGCACTGATCCGGAACTGTACGTTCTATTGTTTGCTGATCACCAACAAAAACATGCAGGATCGATTTCAGTAAATAGAGTAATATAAGAATCAAACAGTCATTACATGTTCTTTTTTTTTTTCCTTGTTGAATTTATATGTTATATTATGTTGCTCATAGATAAAAATAGGGAGGCCTTAATTAGATGTAGGGCCATTAGGTAACTCACACAGAATTTAGGTGCAATTCGATAAGTGCTAATATTTCAATTTCAATCTTTATGAAAAAAATAAAAGAGAAAAGAGAAATAGCTAGCAGGGGATCCCTTGTCTCATTTCAACTCATGAAGTCAATATATTAATTATACATGGGTCACTGAGATCAAATGCTGATGCAATACATGCATGGATGAGAAGCAATTACTCTGGGAGAAGTCCCATGATGCATCTTTATTAATTATTCTCTGGGGTAAAAATTAAGATACCGAGGCTTAATCCAACCAGTTGGTAACATCCTATTAAATGAGTGCAGAATGCTTCATTATAAAGCCAGCCAATATGGCCTAACTGCCAGCACCTCTCGGTACGTACGTGCAGTGCATGGTGTTGAGGGCGCACGCGCATCTCCATTCCTTGTCTGCGGTCATCTCCAACCCAGGCAATCCGATGATGATTCCCAGCATGACAAATAACAAATAATTTGAAATTAATGTGCCAGATTAATTAATAACCACTTTTCTTGGTGCATTTTTGTTCTTTCTTTTTAAGAGAGAGAGAGAGAGATAGAGAGAGGGAGGGTTAAATAAATATAAATGCCTCACTTAGCAGTGCTGGAAGAAATTAATGAAACAATTCAAAATATCTAAGAAGAAATAAGATATAATGGTCGGACAACAGCTATCCTAGAAGTATAATGTGCTATATGATGCAGTGATTGTGTACTAGCGATATACAAAAATATGGGCAATAATTCAATAAATATGATACATAGATTTCATTTTATTTTATTTTTCCTTCTTAGAGAATAGCCTAATTAAATGCGGGCTCCAATTGTAATTTACTTTTCTCGAGAGTTAGTAACTAAAAATGGATGGAATATCCTACAAAAAAAAAAATGGGGTACTGATTAGATAACAAGGTTGAGAGTATACCAGAATGTGTGGCGAATATATATACATATTACTTAGGCACTTAAAATTTTGCAGCAAACTAGACAAATGAGATGCATAAAGATTAATATTATATCAAAAAAAAAAAAAAATTGTAAGGTTGAAAAGCTTGCCAAAAAAAAAAAAAAATCATTATGACATGCTTTGCATTGATTAGGAAGCATCTAAATCTATTTAAGAATTATATCGCTATATGGTATGTGAGATTCGAAAAGTACGAGTATATATTTATGCAACAGTGTTATACGCTTCACATGGTAAAGTAAAATAATTAATTTTTTTTCTTTTTTTTTTTATCTTTCAAGATGGTCCAGGTGGCTGCCCCGTCATATATTCTAGTAGGCTTGGCAATATTTAATATTAAAATTATGCACGTGGCATGAAGAAGGACTACATGGTTTTTTTCCATTGGATGGTTGGAGATTGATTATAAGCTGATCCTCTTTCCATATGCGTAAGAGGCTGTTGAACCGGCGCTGACCTCTTCTTTATTAAAAAAAAAAAAAAAAAAAAAAGTGAAAACCGGTTCACGCTAAACTAGCTCTAGCCAACCCGTCGCATAACGGCAACCAAGAACCAAAAGCCTTTCAGATCCTTCTCTTCTTCTCCCTATCTTAGCCGTCCAATCCCAAATTTAGCTAATCAGAAGGAGAAGAGAGAGAGAGAGGGCGAACCGGGTTCATACCAACCCAAACGGTTCAATCTTGAACCACAACCCAAAGGACGGCTTACGTTAGCGTCGTGCCTTGTCCCAGGAGAGGCAGTCCAATTCCATCCCCTCCCTGAAGACACGTTGTTTTGGCCCGAGCACGCCAAAAACCTCCTCGTTCCGTGCTCTCCTCTTTTTTTTTTTTTTCTTTTCCAATTTATAATTTTTTAATTATAAATATTTATTCTCCACCCCCACCCTCTTCCCCTGTCTTCCCTTCTCTCTCTCTCTCTCTCTCCTTGGGGGCCTCCTCGTCGTCGCTCGATCCCTCTCTCCTCCCCCCGCTCTTCCCACTCTCCTCCGCCCTTCCCCCCTTCTCCAAATCCACCCTCAGACCGCTCTACCCTCCCACTTCTCTGCATAAAACCCGATCTTTATCGTTTCTCGTCGTCAGATCCCCCTCGTTTCCTCTTTCCCGACGTGATTCGGCGATCAATGCGGGTTCCGGAGCCGTAGGGATGGTCGGTGACGGCAGGCTGTGGCGCTGCGAGCTGGCATGCAAGGGGGCGTGCTGAGCGACGCGGGGTTCGGGGGCTGGCGGTGCCGGAGATGGCCAACGACAGGTCCGGGACGGCGGGGCGGCCGCCGCAGATGGTGATGGTCAAGCGAGAGCTGCTGGCGTCGTGCCTGACGTGCCTCCTCTGCCACAAGCTCCTCCGCGACGCCACCACCATCTCCGAGTGCTTGCATACGTGTGAGCCCCGCTCCTCGTCATCTCTTCTCCGTCACTTTCTCTGTTGTTCTCTGGGTTTCGCCATCTCGGTTGCTTCGTTTCATTGAATTTGCCCCCCGACGTGGGTGCCTTCTGGTTTCGGGCTCTTCGATTCTAGTTTCACGTGTGTGCGCGTGCGCGCGTGTGTATATTTTAATTTTCTGGTTTTGTGATCCGTTTTTTTTATTTATTTATTTATTTATTGGGTTATCATTCGATCTCGCGATCTGGGTTTTTCTTCGTTTTGCTTGGTTTCTTGAGATCGGAGGGTGGTCTATCGTCGAAACTTGTTTCAAAGGTGATTCTTTTGTGATGTCGGTTCTTTCCCCTTCGGTCTGTGGCTCTGCAGTCGCATGCATCGTTGTCTGTTTCGGCTCTGTGTTTTCTTCGTCCATCTCTGCTGCCGTAGTGAGGTAAGAGGAGGTTGATGTCTGTTCGCACATGGTAAATGATGGTATCTTCATCTTGTTGTTAGTGTCATAACTCATTCGACACCTGCAGAAGCTATTGAGATTAAAGGTGGAAATTTTCGAGTGTTTTTTAGTTGATTGAAGCAGGGAAGCTCCATGCATGCTGTTGGTAATTCCATTGGAAATTAAGTTTCATCTTGCCTGTGCCCTCTGCTTCTTGCTAATTTTGTATGGAAGCTACAAACTTTGGCTATTTTTCCTTTTCAGAGATAAGTAGACATCAACTACATGATCGTACCATACGGTGTTGAACGTCCTCTTGTATATTCTAGAATTGAGTTGGGAATTGCATTATTGTCCTTATGGTTGAATCTATGCTCTGTTGGTCAAAACAATGCTTCCGAGTCCTCTGACTCTATCATAAATGTCACTTGATACTCGATAGACTTCTGTTCTCTTCTTCAATTTATATTTCATGATTTTTACCAATAAAGGAAAAAATATCTCTGTACATATGCGTAACAAATCCGGTACTTCTCCTTGGTGCTTTAAAAAAAAAAAAAAAAAACTGTGCAGAAAATCGCTATAGCTGCATGCCTACTTGCTTCTGTTCGGTTGAGGCTGCTTAGCTGTTAATTGTTGATTAATCATGATGCACCAAGTTTCTTTTTGCCATCCGTCAGTTTGTAATCTTCATTGGCTTGGTTATTAGGTCGTCATGCCAGTTGAAGCTTCTTAGTTGTAAACACTTAGCTAATCATGATCTTGAAGCTACTAATAATGATTAATTAGTTTTTCAGGTTGGGGGCATATTTTTCGAAGGAACCTTTATTTGAGTTGAAGTTTCCTGATTCTGATATAAGTGCATTGCCATCTTTTCACTGAACTTTCTAAACACTTCATTTCAGCATTTCCTAGATGAAATAACTATTCTTGCTCTCTTTTCTGGTTAAGGATGACTCTGAAGGCTAGTGATTAATCTGGGGCTGCATTGCATTGAAACATTTTATACTTAGCTTGATTAGAATATATTTAACGCAAACATCTACTTAACCAGGTTGAATAGCAACATAAGAGGCAACTCAATAATAAACTTTGATATCAAAATAGAAACCCCAATTCAACTTCAAAACTTTTTAACTCGAGCATGGCTTTAAAACTTTTTAACTTCAACAGGGTTGATATAAGTAAGGTTTAGGCATCAATGTAAAACATATTTTGAAGTGGGGTTCAAGGTTTAAAGCAAAGCTGTAAATAAGCCGTGTTGGCTAAGTCAATTCTGATCTGATCAGAACAAAAAGAAATCTCATCATTAAATCTCTTGCAATTGTAAGTATGCAAAAACATTCTTTTTTTTTTTTAATCTTTTCCTTTTTTTTCATTAAATTCTTTTAAAATACTAAAGCTATATTAAAATAAAATAAATATATTCTCTTCCCCAAAACGCAAAGAAAGATTATCAATGAATATCTCTTATAACTTTAAGTCTATAAAAACAATTAAAACTCTATTTAAATAAAGTAAAATATATTTAATTAAAGCATACAGTCCTCCGATGTCCAAGAGGTGGTAATAGCATTTTATTTCTATTCTAAGTATTGAATTGTATGAAATTGATTTTTTTTTTAAATATATTTTAATAGCTACCTATAAACATAAAACTTAGTATGTGCTAAAAAGTTAATTCATGCGTATAATATACATTATATGAAAAAAGTGATATGAATTATTCATAGCATATTATTTTTTAAAAAATATATATTTTTATACATTATAAGCAAATAAAATAAATCCGTTTAGTTAATTTGAGCTGTCTATTTGCAATTAAAACTTTATATACTTGCCTTGATTAGAAAATATTGGAGCAAACAATTTATAATATATAATAATATATGCATTATATCAAAACCCTAGACCCAGTTGAGCAATGTAAATTATAAAATATTAATTATAATTTAATAATGAAAATTATAAAATATTAATTATAATTTAATAATGATATATGATATCTAAAAACATATTTTAAATTTGAATTTGATTGGATTAAAAAGTATACAAATGTGCTTTTGAATTTAATAAGTTTGGATAGAGCGGATCAAAATAATCCAAGATTATCAACGGTCCAGATCATTTTGCATAACTCTTATATACTCTATGTTGTTCTTCCGATTCAATCGTCTCTTCCGCCGCCGCCCTCTATCTGTTTCTTCCGCCGTCGTCCTCTTTCATCCGCCACCTCCTTCAACTGTTTCTTCCACCGCCGTCCTCTTTCATCATCGAAGTAGAGAAGAGCGTTCTTCCGCTGCCGTCCTCTTCTATCGTCGATAAGATCTCCGAGAGATCTCGTTTTCTCGAAAACGGTCATTCTTTTTCTTGATAAGATCTTCGAAAGATCTCGTTTTCTCTTGAAAATGGTCAATCTTTTTCCTTTGATAAGATCTCCGAAAGATCTCGTTTTCGAGAAGTCATTGTTTTCTTTGATCCCATCCCGTATTTTCTCCATCCCTTTGTTTTCCTTGATGCCCTATCGAAAACGAAAACGGGCAGATTTTTTTTAAGAATATTGTATTGTTACCGTTTCTTCCGCCGTCGTCCTCTTTCATCCGCCGCCTCCTTCAACTGTTTCTTCCACCGCCGTCCTCTTTCATCATCGAAGTAGAGAAGAGCGTTCTTCCGCCGCCGTCCTCTTCTATCATCGATAAGATCTCCGAGAGATCTCGTTTTCTCGAAAACGGTCATTCTTTTTCTTGATAAGATCTTCGAAAGATCTCGTTTTCTCTTGAAAACGGTCAATCTTTTTCCTTTGATAAGATCTCCGAAAGATCTCGTTTTCGAGAAGTCATTGTTTTCTTTGATCCCATCCCGTATTTTCTCCATCTCTTTGTTTTCCTTGATGCCCTATCGAAAACGAAAACGGGCAGATTTTTTTTAAGAATATTGTATTGTTACATGTTGATTTTCTGATCGCAGTATTGCTTACAATTTTTATTTTGGATGACTTCTTGGTTGAATTGCAGTTTTTTAAAGAAAAAAATGAGTTTGATTTCTCAAAACCCTTTCTATGATGTTCTATGATGTTCTTCCGATTCAATCGTTTCTTCGACCGCCGCCCTCTCTCTGTTTCTTCCGCCGCCGTCCTCTTTCATCCGCCGTCCTCTGTCATCGAAGAAAAAGAGAAGAGCGGCGGCCGCCGTCCTCTTTCATCATCGAAAAAAAAAAGAAGAGCGTTTTTCCGCCGCCGTCCTCTTCCATCGTAGAGCTGAGCGGTAAGATCTTCGATAGATCTCGTTTTTCTCGAAAAATGATCATTCTTTTTCTTGATAAGTTTCTTGATAAGATCTGCGAGAGATCAATTTTTTCTTCCACAGTCTTCTTTGATCATCGAAGAAGAGAAGAGCGAGCGGTATATCCTCTTTTCTACTATGTCATCTTCCTTGATATCTCATCATAAAAAAATATTTGAAGATCTAAATAAAAGGATTCAAAGGAGATGTAGACATAATGTATATTTTTCGCTCAGTTCCCTCTAATGTCCAAATATTAGTAATAACATGTTACTATTCAATTTGAAAGAGAGAAACCAAAATTTCGAAAGAAAGAAAAAAAAAAATTGCTTAATTTAATAGTCAATTGTAAACATACAATTTTTATGATAAAAAAATGCACATATACAATGTGAAATTATTGCATGATATATCTTTTGTATATAAAAAGTGGATAAATATTTTGAGTCATGCAAATGTTATCATTTTTCAACAAATTTGTGTTTAGCTAGTCACAATAATTTTATGCTTTTAGCTCAACCGGCAAATCAGTTGAATTACTTAATTTTAAATTGATTGTTTGTTTGCGATTGAAACATTTTATACTTAGCTTGATTAGAATATATTTAACGCAAACATCTACTTAACCAGGTTGAATAGCAACATAAGAGGCAACTCAATAATAAACTTTGATATCAAAATAGAAACCCCAATTCAACTTCAAAACTTTTTAACTCGAGCATGTAGGGCTGAAAATGGGTCGGATAAAATCCGACGTATTCGAATTATATCAAATTCAAATATTTATTTTATAGTTTAATCAGATTTGAATATGAATTTGGATATCTAAACTAAAAATTATTCGAATACGGATACGAATATAATTTTACGTATGTTTTTAGATTCGGATACGGATATCCGTTACGAAATCTCGCTTTCCCGAAAATTCTCGCTTCCCAGCGATCCTCATCCAAACATTTCAACCGAAGAGAGCTCGCGGATTGTGTGTTTCTTCAAACCCATTCTTGCCCGTCCGATCCCCCAGCAACGACCCCAAATCCCTCCTCCCCCAGCGGGTAACCTCCCTTCGCATGCCTCTCCTATCCCTCTCTCTCCTTGTAATCTCCCCATGGCCCTCGCGAGGGGAAGGGTACTGGAGCTGGAGAGGATCGCCAGGTGACTTTCGCGAAGCGGCGGAACGGGCTGCTCAAGAAGGCCTACGAGCTCTCCGTGCTCTGCGACGCCGAGGTCGCCCTCATCATCTTCTCCAACCGCGGGAAGCTCTATGAGTTCTGCAGCAGCTCCAGGTAGTGGGCAGCGGATGAGAACTTGGTAAAAAGCAGCGAGGTAAAAGCTTCTTCTTTTATTTATTTATTTTTTGTTTGGATGTTTCGTTCTCTTTCTTGGTCTTGATCTGTTTCCGGTTTTAGATCTCGGGGGAAGGGGCTGTTCCCGTTGCTGTTCTTGTGTAAAAGCTTCTTCTTTTATTTATTTGTTTTTTGTTTGGATGTTTCGTTCTCTTTCTTGGTCTTGATCTGTTTCCGGTTTTAGATCTCGGGGGAAGGGGCTGTTCCCGTTGCTCTTCTTGTGTCCTTTTTGGTGAAACAATAAAGGAAGTCAGATCTGCTGAGAAAAGAAACTAGTGATCTATAAAATTCAGAACTTTCTGGTTTTTGATTATGTTTTTCTTCCTCTACTCAGGATCGGAGCGATCTACAATTCTTAATTAGTTAGAGAAGGATCTACAATTCTTAAATTTTGGCCATGTCGTTTTCTGGGCCTTGTGAATCAATTGAGACAGAACCCTTTGTACCTTGCCGCTGATGTATTTTACTTTCCGGCTTCTGGCTTGAAAAAACACAATCGATCACACTGAAAAAATAAGCCGATATATTAACGTTTTTATCAACAAACCACCAGCTAAAATCCCTAAAAATATTTCATTTTTTTTTTAATTCAACTAGTAATGGTATTATGTCACAAAACTTGCTGACCATCAAAAATTCAAATTATAACCGAATGACCCTGCCTTTATATTTATTTATCATCAGATAAATAATAATAGGAGATGGAAGCTAATATGCCAGGATGCCAACTTATATTCTTTGCATGAGTTTTCTCATACTGTTTATTTAATCTAGACAACTAGTTAAGTCTTCATCCTTCTGTTTAAGTTTCACTAATTAATTAGTAGGGAGTAATTAGTTAGGATAGACTATAGAGGTAAACTTTATTGAATCTAAAGATTAGTTCTCAATTTTCTTACTATAACAAAAATTAGATTTAAAAATAAAAGTAATTGCCAAGAAAAGATATCTATGAGTGATTGCTGAAAAATAGCTTTTCATGCTTTGCAAATATAAATTTTAGAATGCGTAGGTAATAAATTTCATGATGGTGTTTGTTTCATGTGTTGGGCGTTTCACACTTTGTATCTTGGCAAATTTAGTTAGACAATGTCCTTAATTCATAGTTTGTAATTTTTTTAGGAATTTTTATTTTATATCTGCTTATGAAATTCTTTTAAGTTGAAGTGGACTAATTATACTTGCAGCTTGTTTTCGCTATTTCTCTAGAAATTTCTATCTTACATCTGCATATAGAATTCTTTTGATTTGATTTGGAATCGATACACTTGCAGATTGTTTCTTCTTTTCAAGGCTTTTATCTTGCTTCAAATTAGCCAGAATTAGTTTTGCATCTGTGATGTTATTTATATATAGAGGTCCTAGAGGCCAATTCTCTTCGTGATTGGTAAATAAATGGACTAGATAAGCATTGAATGAGCATTCTGAGAAAGAGATACAACATATGTTTGTGGTGTTGAAATATCTAGTCAAGGTATTTTTCACTTGACCTTCTTTATTGATTCATGCGATCCTGTTGTATTTATGCATTTTTTGTATTAGTGAACTGCAAATTCTTATATATGTCTACATTTTTATGAAAATTCTTGTCTCAATGCTTAATGATTTCCATCTCAAATATTTTAGGTCCAGTTACAATGTTGCTTAGTTTGATTTGTTGTGGATTTCAACCTATTTCAAGTTTCTTAAGAGAACATTTAGGTAGCCATATTCCTATGTTTTGCTCTTGTGGTAGACAGTGAGTATTCCTCTATTTATTAACTCTTTCATAATTATTCATCATATAACACCATCATAAGATCATAGAAGTTTTTATCTTCATATCCGTATCCGTATTTGTATATAACATATATGGATATGCTTGATATCTAATTCGTATTCGTATTCGTATATAATAAATACGGATATACTGGATATCCGATTCGTATCCGTATTCGTATATAATAAATATGGATATACTTGATATCCGATTCGTATCCGTATCCGTTTAGAATAAATATGGATATGAATTTTAATATCCGTTTAGTATTCGTATCCGTATTCGTATCCGTTAAAAAATATGGATACAAATATGGATATACTACTATCCGATCCGTATCCGATCCGTTTTCAGCCCTATGCCCTATCGAAAACGAAAACGGGCAGATTTTTTTTAAGAATATTGTATTGTTACATGTTGATTTTCTGATCGCAGTATTGCTTACAATTTTTATTTTGGATGACTTCTTGGTTGAATTGCAGTTTTTTAAAGAAAAAATGAGTTTGATTTCTCAAAACCCTCTTTCTAAGAAAAGAGGGAAGATTGATGGACATGATAAATCGGAGGAGGGGAAGAAGAGGATAAAAGATTACGAGTCGTCGAAGCGAAAGATAGAACAAGAGAAGGAGATGAAGAGACTAGAGAGCTTCTTGTTTGCTAACCTTTACTCCCATGTGGAGTTTGGTAAGGAAGCGGGTGGTGGAGAAGAGGAGGTGTCTCGAGATGGGCCTTTGTTCTTCATGGATAAGTCCACCAGCGATGACCTGGTGGTCTATGAGGAGGACTTCGACTCTCGGATCGAGGTAGAGCGCGAGGAAGGGAGGAAGCCAGCATGGCTCGATGACGAGGAGGAGAGGACGGAGGTCGATATAGTGAAGGTCAATAGGTTGAGGAAGCTTAGGAAGGAGGCCGGTGAGCGTGTGATATCTGGTGCAGACTATGTGGCTCGTCTGCGAGCCCAGCATGCTAAGCTGAATCCTGGAACTGAGTGGGCAAATATCGACCGGAAATCTTCCCGTGTTGGTGACTCCGATGATGAATCCGATGATGAAAGCGGTGTCACAGTTGCCCGTGGATACGAGGATATGGAGGGTGATGATATTCTCCGGAGCAATGACGAGCTTGTCGTTAAAGGTGGAGATAAGCTGTTGCCAGGGTTGCTGGAGTACTCGAGGTTAATGAATGCCAATTCGGAGGAGCCTTCCAATGGTCCAATCAATTCAGTTCAGTTCCATAGGAATGGCCAATTGCTGCTGACCGCTGGACTGGACAGAAGGTTGAGGTTTTTCCAGGTTGATGGAAAACGCAACGCCAAGATTCAGAGCATATTCATCGAGGACTGTCCGATTCACAAGGCTTCGTTTTTGCCTGATGGGTCTGAGGTCATCATTTCAGGAAGAAGGAAGTTCTTTTACTGCTTTGATTTGGTGAAAGCGGCCGTCAGTAAGATAGGTCCGTTGACGGGGAGGGAGGAGAAAAGTCTTGAAGCTTTTGAGGTTTCCCCTGATTCGAGCACCATTGCATTTATTGGCAATGAAGGTTATATTCTCTTGATGTCATCGAGAACAAAGGAGCTGATTGGAACCCTGAAGATGAATGGAAGCGCTCGTTCTTTGGCTTTTGCTGATGGTGGGCAGCAGCTGTTGAGCAGTGGTGGTGATGGTCAAATTTATCACTGGGATCTTAGGACAAGGCGGTGCATCCATAAGGCTGTTGATGAAGGATGTATAACGGGTTCAGCTATCTGTGTTTCACCAGATAGCACTTTGTTTGCGGCAGGTTCAAGCAGTGGAATTGTGAATGTGTACAAAAGGGAAGAGTTTCTTGGGGGAAAGAGGAAGCCATTGAAGACAATTGAAAATCTTACCACAATGGTTGATTTTATGAAGTTTAATCATGATGCACAGATTTTAGCCATCAGCTCAAGAATGAAGAAGAATGGTCTGAAATTGATACATATTCCATCTTTTAATGTCTTCTCAAACTGCCCCCCACCTAGATTTAGTCTGCAGTATCCACGTGCCTTGGATTTCAGTCCTCATGGAGGTTTCATGGCCATAGGAAATGCAGGTGGAAAGGTTTTGTTGTACAAGTTGCATCATTACCGAAACGCATAAATCATTGCGGCAACTGATAGGAACTCTGGCTTGTGGTGGCATTCTTTTCTTTAACCTATTGAGCTGGTAGTCTGTAAGACTCTTCATGTAAGAGAGCTGTATTGGATCAACTGCTTCAGAGCTAGAAGGAGATGTCTTGATGGTGGTTGTTTTTGTTTTTGAGTTACTTATTTTGACAGACCATTTTGAAATCCTCATATGGAGATGCTATAAATTTTTTTCCCTTATGCTGTCTGATGTCTCTTGAATGCTTTTGTGATTCAGATTCGTGCTGATTGCTGGCAATCAGTTTTAAGCATGTAGCTAAGTAAAGATGCCGAGACTTCAAATTCTTGCATCAATTGACTTGAAGCAAATGTTTGTTATTGTTTGTTCTTTCATGTTCATGTTGTTGTCTGGATTTGTTATTTCCATCAATCATGCTACGTTGTTGATATGCCCTTTTCCAGGTAGAAACATGATGTATTGTTGAAGAATTAGGGTTCTCATTTGTTATGTTCGATGGAGCTAACTTGTTCTTCCTTTTAGCATGAGAGAGATGCAGGAGGGAAGGAGGAGATTTCCAAAACGTGGTTTTTACTTATTTTAAGCAAATATCATGTGTCATCAACTAATTCATTTTACTTTAGGCTCCTCCATGAAGCCATTATAGGTAGTTACAAAACCCTAATTCTGTTTCGAGATTTCTTTTCCTTCTCTCTAGTTTCTTGCTTTTTTTTTTTTCTGTATCAAATCATAATTCTTGCTGCTTATATGCAGAACCTGGCATCTCTATCAATTATAATTCTTGCTGCTTGTATGCAGCATCTGGCATCCCTATTGTATCTGTTGAGTCTATGTCAGGTTTTACACCCAGGATTCGATCCATATATATCTGGAAATAAACAGTTGGATTTTGTTTCACTTGTTTGGTATCCTTTTTCAGTTGTATAGAACAATGAGGGGGAGGCAAATTGGGGTTGCTAAGTTGATTGCCTTCAACAAAAACAAGCACTGTATTTTATTTCTATATATCATAATTTGTTGGATATGATTTGCACATTAATCCAGTTCTCTCCTCAAGTGCTAAGCCAATCACAGGGCAATGTCTCATTCCAGTGCTGAGTTGCATGTTGAATAACTTAGGTGTTCCACTAATCCCTTTCTTGTAGGCTTCTGTTGGGCATTCTTTAGGTCATTATGTTGTGCTGAAATCCACTTGGTCTGTTTTTGAATACTGAAAACAATGGCAAAATCATAAAACAAACTGTATTTAAGAAAGAAAGTATGACGATTTCAGCTGTATTAGCTTGCAACTTCTACTAAAATTAGTTTGCGGAGGCCCCATGGCAATATGGCATGGGTGAGAAACAAACTCTTTTCTAGGTTTACAACATCCAATATGCCTGGGGAAAAGGAAATTCAAAATTCTGTAGATGTGTGGATTTAATATTCTGCTGGCTGCCTAGACTATCAGATTCCAAAATAACTCAAGAGCGTGGTTGTCATCACTGGAGATTAGGTCTGCCATAAGCTATCATCTGATTATCAATTTAGTTGATCAAGACCTTATCAGTTGGACTCATGAGTGCCACCCTCCATGGCACCATCCACACCTTACCATCCAAGTCCAACCCTATGAAGAGAAACCTTTGAATATTTACATCATCTGAGTTTTGTGAAGGTTACAAAATTTTTCCTTGGTTGCCACCTGCATCATTAATTCTGGCATCTAACCTCATGTAGATTTTCTTCTGTTTTGCTGCCATTCATAAGATATCCCTTTGCCTCAGATAATAGAAGCCACCTTGTTCTTCCAAGGTGTAAATCTCTCTGTTCTTATTAGTTGATCAAGCCAGTGAGATATTCATCTTTCCTCTTGCCGCAGATGTACATGAGGGCGGACTATGACCATTGAAGATAATTGTGACCTGAGTTTATGATTTGTGATGAGGAGGGCCGAATTCTCTTGAGTGTTTATTGGAGGAATCTGCTCAGATTTTGAGCTAACTTCTTATGCAAAAGAGGATTGAGTATTCATGCCATACTTGGTTATGATGACTGAGGGTGAGAAGAACAACATAGAGAAGATGAAAACGAAAAAATTTTGGCATGGGAATTAGGGTTCAAAGGGTGGCTTTGATACCATGTGAGTTTTGGAGAGATTGATTTTATTCTTCTTCTTGAATTATAGACTCCAAAATTTTTTATATAAGTAATTGGCATACCAACCCACTGAAATAAGAAGAAATCCCTCAAAAAAAAGGCATTCTTCTGAATTAGGAAACTAATTAGTTATTGCAAAATCATTCACCAAATGATTCCATTTATTTAGGAAACAGAAAAATAATAAATAAATCTGGCCTAACTAGAGAATAAACAAACTTTCCTAAATTGGTTCACAATATTCGATTATATTCTACAGACACTATTGGCAATTTTGAGTTTTAGTTATACTCGTTCTCTACCAAATTTCTTGGAAAAAAATTGCAAAAGAATATCAGCATATCTATTCATTATAGGGTATTATGGGGCAGCACTGGATTATATGTTGAGATAGGTTATCAAAATTCTTTCCATATTAATGCATTCTAGGATTGGAATATTTATTTTAAACATTACTAGCATGGCATATTGTTAGGCTTATTAATAAAGCATAAATGATAGTCAGTTCATTCAATTTCTGTCTAAAGAAGACAAGGTAATGTATCATTATTCATTGATTAGTAATTTTATTTGTACCATCATATGTGAGCATGCCAGCGTGTCTGCATGAGCGATGGGAAGTTATAGCAGAGTTAAGGTTAAAAAAAAAAAAAAAAGAACCACCACCCAATTATGGTCTTCTCTTTTTTAAAGTGTAATTTGTGAGAGAGGCATTATAATTTCTAAGCCCTGATAACACTTATATCATGCAATATAGAATCTCCATTTGAGTTCCGGGCCCTTGAAGTTGCTTTAGAAGCAATTTGCAGCTTTCTTGATGCTCGTACAACAGAACTGGAAACTGCTGCATACCCAGCATTGGATGATTTGACCTCCAAGGTATGTGAAAACTAAATTTCTGTATGACACATCCTTTCTTACACTTGAACATCACTTATTCATTTGTTTCAAAATTCTGTTTAATTCATTTTCATTTTCTGTCATGTTTTCTTCTCATAGCATTGTGTGGACGATATTCTAATGTCTAAACTTGGCCAGAAGTCTATACACTTGCACTAGGCCATATCTTCACCTTAGATGCTGGTGGAGACCATAATTATTTTTTTAGCATTTTTAAAATAGTTAGGTAATGAGAGATTGTTTCCATTTTCTGTTTTGTCTCAAAAATAAATATTTCATCCATTAAATTAAACTTGATGATGCCATCCTAACAACTTTAGTAGTTGATC